>OU015500.1:155138477-155170977 GCA_907164885.2 Dolomedes plantarius
GAAAATCTTGTTTTATCAATGCCATCTAGAATAAAAGGAAATTTGATGACGAAAGGCGGATTTACTATCTATTAATGTGATTGAAATGAGATATTTCATAAATCAATTTCCATGTTTGCATGTGACGAAAATCTAATTTTTAACCTTATGCTTTTGTTTATTATTGTGGATGAAATTTTATTTTTGTAACGCATATGTTATACATAGCATGTATAATGTATGAAATTTCATCCATTATACATAGCATGTATAATGTATGAAATTTCATCCATTTTTAATGATAGCAAATTGCCGGAAAAAAAATTCGATATATAGAAATTTCGATATATAGAATTGAGCTTAGTTTTATCATAATTCTCCTAAAAAAAATTAAAGCTAATTTTCGTACACGAAATTCGATTTCTAATTTATATGCGAATCCCATTAAATGAAAGTTAATAACTAAAAAATTAATTTATATGAAAGATTTATTGAGTACTACATACCTTTAAAAAAACTATAATCCAGACAGTTGTTAGAATGATCACAGTTACATTCTTTAAAAAAAAAAACTACGAATATCTTGCTGACCAGCCAGTTTTGCGGAAAGTTCAAAGAAATGTTCGTATTTATTCAGTCCACTAAAAACTTAATCAGGGACATTTTCCGCGAATTGAAGTCCACGACATATTGTTTCAAGTGTCAAAAATTGGGAGATTTTATTCTAAAGTGGAATAAAATCGCCCAATTTGTCTTGAAAAAATTTCGATATATAGAGATTTTTTCGATATATAGAAACAATTTTTCTATGTAATGAACATGGAGATTTGTTAAGAGTTCGATATATAGAAAATTTCGATATGTGGAAGTTCGATATACGGAGGTTCGACTGTATATATATATATATAAACATAAACAGTGTTGGTCAAAATTGCGGATGATTTATGAAGAATGTTTGAATGTTTTTTCAACACTGAATGCATATAAAAACTGTTGCACTTCACGATTTGCATTACAAATGAATGCTATGCTACTTTCAGTCAAACAAATGTGCACAAATGTATGATATTCAAGAAGCGGTTTGTAGTAACAACTAATACCAGCCTATCGAAATCGTGGTTTTGAGGACCAATGATCAGCTGTCGTTTAGGAGCAAGTGCAAGGTCACGTTCGAAGGTGAAAAAAGGTCAGTTTGGCTGTTTCGTTTTGCGGAATAAAGTTGGTTACTGAAGTGCAATTTCGGTTGGACGTTTGTGTGCATTGTTTAGTGCTGTTGACGGTGTAAAAAGGTAAATAAAACAATGTCGTCCAGGAAAAGCGGTGAATGGTCGCGCTGTAAGAGATCCAGTATTGTTGCATTACGTGAAGATTGTCTTTCGTATGCGGCAGTTGCGAGAGATATTGGCGGGAGTGCGACATCAGAAGTACGAAAGTTTTGTCTACGTTATCAGGAAACACAAAGAAGGAAATAGAGAAGGAAAAGGCTGGAAAAATTGCACAACAGCTGTTAATGATAAGAGAATAGAACACATTTACCTCAGGGACAGATGTATGTCATCTGCGGCCATCAGCAGTGAACAGAGTGCAACTGGTGTTTTTGTCAGTGAAAGAACCTTACGGAGAAGAATAACGGAGGTTGGGATAAAAGGTAGGATTCCCCGAAAAAAGCCCTGAAAAAAACGTCTAGGTTGTGTAATCTGAGAAAAAAGAAGTGCTTTACTGCTTTGTACAATCATCAATTTATCATCAATTATTATTTTTACATATATGGTATTATTTGTGTTTAATCTTACAGAAAAGAACCTGATTTAAAATTATAATTCAGAATGTTAAACAGTATTGTGCTAATTTTTACATCAGCTAGTTTAATTTTTATTATTATTGAAAATTCTTTGACTTAAAAAAAATCTGATGTTTAATATTGTAAGAAAAATAGATAAATAACATTTTTATAAAAATCATTGTTAAATAACTTATATAATGCTCATTAAATTTATAAAACGTATAGCTAACATGTTAATGTTGTGGAAAATAATCAACAAATATTAAAGTAAAAAAGTTTTTAGTAATAAAAGCATTGCTTAAGACAGTATTTATAAAAAAAAACAAAATACACATAAAATGTTAATACAATGATCAATATGTGATTAATGCAATAAAAATTCAGAAATGCAAATAAAATGCTATAGGTGAGCTACACATGTGATTGTGGAACCGCAAATTACAATAATTTATTTATCAATGAAAAATTCACAGAAGTTATACTAATATTGGAAAGCAGCAAATGATTTTCAAAATTGGAAATACTAATGATTACAATAAGATATAAATACAGAATACAGCCGCGCCGAATAATCCCATTTCGCAGAAAATATGTGAGACGTCACATCGGGGAAGATGTACATCCCGATTCCATTCAAGTGTCAGCAAAGAATTCCACAAGTGTTATGATCTGGGCATGTATGTCAGCAGATGCTATAGGGTGATTTCCTGTTATAGCTGACACACTGCACAGGTCCAGGGTTCAACCCTGTGATTGGGCAAGGTCGACTCAGCCTTTCATCCCTTCAGTGGGTCGATAAAATGAGGACCAAGCATGCTTGGGAACTAAACTCTGGGGGTCCCACGTCAGGTTGACCACCTGACTGAGACATATGCTTTATGGCACCCCAAGCCCACGGTTACGAAAGCGGAGATGGGTACCGCCGGCCCTAGTCCACATCGGACTGTTGCGCCGCGCGTTTAAGTTTAAGATGACACACTGAACAGTAGAAAGTTCAACGACACTATCCTACAACCAATTCTTTTACTTCTACCAGGGATCTTTTTCCAGAAAATGCCTCATTTTTTTACCAGCGGGTATCAGCTCCCTGCCACACGGATACGCCAACAGTGGTTAATGAAGAATTCCGTACAAGTACTGGGATGACCAGGAAACAGCCCAGACCTGGATGCTATAGAACATTTGTGATTCCGTTTGAAAAAACTAGCACATATGAGACGTCCATCCAATAACGTAGAATTAATTGAAACTATAATTATCTCATGGTACCACATAATGAAGAAGTAAGAACTCCAAAAACTGGTTGGCTGAAGGCCACGTCGCTTGCTGTCTTAAAAAATAAAGGACGCCCGCCCAACGAAATACTGATAGTCCAGTGACATCGTAAATACACAGGGATTTTCGCCCTACGTGTAGTTTTCAACGCATAACTTCCCTTGTTATACAAATATTTGACATCTGTTTATTGTGTTGGATTTGGCATTAAATTTCCATTCATTTGCTATATTAATCATTTCCCTGCATGACGTGTAAGTTTTTATAAGCATTCAAATTTCAAAAACTTTCAAATTTCAAAAAGTGTCCGCAATTTCCACCACCATTGTATACATGTGTGTGTGTGTGTGAGTGTATACTTCTCCGATACCCCGAGAAATAGCGCTCTTCGCATTTTAAATGAGAACAGACGATTGAATCCGTTGAGCGGATCACCGGATTTGAGAGTCCGTATTCATTAAGCGCGCCCTTAAGATTTTGATGCTGTCTGAAAAACATGACACTTTCATCTCACCCGAGGAGAGACGAAGAGAAATGACTCGATGTAGCGGTCGATCGTTCTTTTAAAATCGAATTCATCTTAGTCTCTCCGGACAACGGGCGGAATAATTTCGCCACTCGCGATGGATCTCCAACTATTAAATCGATCGGTAAAAATTAGGACCCCCCCCCCCCTCACACCAAGTAATGAAGAAATTTTGTCTTAAATAAAAAGAAATGGTGATGATTTGTTTCGGAATGTTTACACACACATACATATAAATAAATATATATATATATATATATATATATATATATATATATATATATATATATATATATATATATATATATATATATAACACATTGTTATTGACACATTCCTAGACTTGTATTTATTGATAAATCGTCATGAACAAAAGCCATAAGTGGACAGTTTTAATTCAGTTCATTTCATGTACGGTATTTAGATAGAAAATTTAGATATAAGCCGTCATAACTTGTTTTTTATTCGAGAATACCAATCACTTTCTTCAAACGTATCTGAACATCCCAATATTTTAAATGTAAGCCTATCGATTTCCACGGATAATATATTGTTATTGCTTAGAGATATGAAATACTCAGTTCCTCACACTGCATCGATATTTTGATGAGTTACCTAGAAATATGCATTTCCTTCTTTTTATTCCAAAAGATGTTTAAAAAATTAAAAGAAATATATATACCCGAAATGCAAACCTTACTCATAAAAATAATGCCTCAAAATTTTTTTTAATCTACTGTAGAAGTCATAAAAAAATGATTTATTTTAGCTTCTGAAAAATAAAGGTTATTCTTTCTATACACGCAGGTCATTTAAATTTTCGTCCTCAGGAATAAAATCGGAGCTCCGGAATTTAATAAATGAATTACAAAACCTCAGATGATATCGAAGTGCTGCGATATGAACGAAACGAAAGGTTTATCAATCAACTGATATTTAATTAAAAACCTTTTTTTTACTGCATTATTCCTTGGCCAAACAAACATGGCCGTACCTTATCACGCGCTCGCAGATTTCAGAAAAGGCCCCTCATTAATCAGTGATAAACCCAAGCATCGCTGCCAACCGATTAACCGGGGTCGCTTTCTTTGAAATATTCGATTACGAGAGTTTATTTAAACTTTTAATTGCCTCGATGCGATCTTGAAAGGGGATTATCGATGGATACTCTCTGTTGGCAGGCTTTTTTGCTTGAGAAAGAGTTTAGTTAGTTTTTACCTTTTCGTGCTCAGATAGAGACTCTATGAAAGTACAGCCCGTAATTCATTTTCCCCAACATAATGTAAATAAATGTAGATATTTTTTTTATAGTTCATATATTTTGTGTAAAAACATTTTTATAGCATGTAAATAAATCTCTATATGACAATAAGCATGCATGCATACATACATATATATATATATGTGTGTGTGTGTGTGTGTGTGTGAGGATAAAATATGGGGGGGGGGGTGATCGCGTGACCTGAAAATGGGATATTAGCTAGTAAAATATATGATTAACAATTTAAAAGTCTGGGAATTCAAATAAGCGGCATCAGGTATTGCAGTGAAAATAGGATTAATGGGTTCGACTTGATTCGATTACTGAAGAACCACAGATTCTAAAGGGAAATTCCCCTTTTCATTATATAATCTTGGCGCATCTGTTGTTTGAGCGTCGAAGAGAAAGGAAATGCTGAGTTTAGCAAAACAACATGTACGATATGACATCACGCATAAGTAATGAGCGTCACTAAGCGTTGGTTTTAACGTTGAAACAAAGAAAAATCGGCAGAGCCATGGATAACTAGGGAATGGAAAGGATGTGTGCTGAAGGCGCACAGATTTTAATGGGGATTGGGAAGCCATTTCTTTTAGATATGGAGCTGAGTAATTATTGGAATTTTAATAAAGATGTCTAGGATGCTCATTTGGAGTGTTTTTATGCCTGTTGTGTTAACATCTTGCTGTTTGATGGATTTATTAATGATGAATGTCCTCGCCACCGGACCACCGACTGCCAAGTGAAAGATGATTCTCGGGATGTTAGAATAATGTGTTAAATAGATCGGGCGTGAAGCACAAACGTCCGACATACATATATATATATATATATATATATATATATATATATATATATATATATATATATATATATATATATATATATATATATATATATATATATATATATATATATATATATATATATATATATAGATAGATAGATAGATAGATAGATAGATAGATAGATATACACCGGGTGGTCACAAAGAAACTTTGCCGATATATGGACCTCTAGCGGCCGTTCCGTTCAACCTATCTAGATGAGATTTCAGATTAAGTTATTCTGAGGTATGAGCTCAGGATTCTAAGAACGGCAACGCAGTAACGTTCACGGTTACGTTTATAGGTATAGAAACTTGAAATTTTCAAATGGCAACGTCCACTTTTTACCGTCGCAAAATGCTCAGCACATGCGAAAACCCTAAAAAGCTTCGGAACGGTAAGTGTATCACAAAAAAAGACGCGTTATGCACGCACAAAATATAGCTCTGCGAACGGCCAACAAAGACACGAAGGAAATTTGCATATGACAGAGGCTAGAAACCAATCCCAGAACGCCGTTCGTCAGATATTCAGCGTAGAAAACCGATAAAAGCTCTCTGATCATGTTTTTGTTAGCCATTCGCAGAGCTCTTTTTTTGGAATATATGTCTTGGTGGTCCACCGGTCGATCGCGATCGAGTTAATGCCCACCCCTGAGCTAGACTGTGGTTTATCGTTCCACGATATTGCTGCTCGCATTGGTCGGAATCCAAAGACTGTCATGCGAATTTGGAATCGATGGGTTCAGCAGGGTCATAATGAAGGCCATGCAGGATCTCAACGGACTCCCGCTACTAACACCCGAGACGACAGACACGTTGTTAGGTCGGCCTTCCAGGATCGTTCAGCCACATCACATATTTGATTCAGGAAATGGGCTTTTTTGCAGCACGACAAGTATCCGCACTGACAGTGCGAAGACGTATGGAACAGTACGACTGTCTGCACGGACCATTATTCCGGCTTCCGTTGACACTGTAGCATAAAGACGTGCGGCGACAGGGGTGCGCCCAACGACAAAACTGGATACAGGAGTAACACCACGTCCTCTTTTCAGACGACACCCGGTTGCATATTCTGAAAGGCACACGATTTGGGTACTCGCTTGACGGTTTGACGAAAGCATCAGTTTCGCCATCTGTTGCGTTATATAGGAATCTTTTTATTATAAGTTTTTTTTTACTTCTACGTAATTTAGTATGTTTTAAAATCTGAATTACATATATAACACAGGATTAATTAGATTATAATGATATCTGGACGTAATTAATTAATTAAGATAGGATTAATCTGGATCAATAGGATTTTCCAGTTTTAATTAATCCAGATAATATTAATTCGATGCCGCATAAAGATTTTCTTTTATTGTTACCTTCGGACCACAAGACAACCCAATATTAAGTCCATTGTTTTTAATTGTAAAAAGGTGAGTCTTATGTTGCGAAAAAAATACGGTAAATTAATTCGTAATAAGTTATTGCAAATTTAAGCTTAGTTTTTTGCAGTTGCGCAGCCGATCTTACGACTTAATTTGCAGCGACGCTCCCCTAACATTTGGAATGTTGCGGGATTAAAAAAATAAAAAATAAATAAAATTATAAGTATTTACCGGGACGATATTTATGACACAGCGTGGCAGATAAGCGTGAAGTATACGCTAGGGGAGTGGGGAGGGATGGGAGAAACTCCGATAAGGGAAGTTCTTTAAATTTATGATATTCGCGCACTCCATTCACAAAGAAGGTGTTTTGTGCCGCGAACTTATCTTTAAAAGGTTTTTTTTTTGTTCGAAGAAATGGCGTTTTTGTATGCAAAGCGGAAATTAGCCCGAGAAGACAGGAAAGCCTTATCGCACGAATTATCTGCAGTGGGAAAAAAGAAGCATATTTCTATATATATGTGTTTATGTATATGCAATACTTCGCAGGAAAGCTAACTATCGCATATAGATTAAAACATACTGACTATTACTGAAAAAAGAAAGCCTTGTGCGTTAGGATCAGTTAGCATGAACGCTATGCATGCACACACACACACACACACACACATATATATATATATATATATATATATATATATATATATATATATATCATTCAATCAATCTATCCACCTATATATTTAGATAGAGAGAGAGAGATTGATAAGAGAGCAGCGGGCCAGTGATCTGAACGTCTCTGGTTCGATGCTCGTCACTGCAAATCCACCGCCGTATTCACTAATGGTGGCCTGGGCACGCAAAATAGGTCATAGCTGCAATGTCCTCCAAGTTCTCAAATTTTCCTCTGGAGGTGCGGGGTCAAATGTTCCGGTCTCGTCATTTGACTCGGTTCAAAATTACGTGACCGGTCATTTAGTCAAATCTACTCCGATCCTTGTGGTGCTAAATCAAAACAGGGTCAACCCCTTTCAGCCCAGTAGCCTATTAGGACCTCGTGAATAGAACCTCTAAGCAGGGTGCATTAGCAACAGCATATATATATATATATATATATATATATATATATATATATATATATATATATATATATATATATTTATTTATTTATTTATTTATTTATTTCCAATGACACATTAAAAGACAAATGAACATCAAAAAGACAACAATAAATCTATAAATGAAAGCGAGCAATCCAGTAGCGTTCCCAGATTGATGTCCGAGGAAGAGCAAGACATCTGGATAGGTGAGGCAAGTCCATTTCCTCGTTTGACGGTATCCCACAAATACTGTTAATACCGTTTGGTAGGTGATATAACAGACTTTTTCTACACCACAAAACCGTCAGTACAAACTGATGATTTATTGTGATTTGAGCATCAAAGGAGAAATAAATCTCCTTGCATTCGTAGGAATGGAATGGAGTAACTATGAAAATCGTGCAGCACTGCAGAAATTCTATAATCGAAATCCGGAGATACTACGAACCCTGGATAGAA
Source organism: Dolomedes plantarius (assembly GCA_907164885.2). Classification (NCBI taxonomy): domain Eukaryota; kingdom Metazoa; phylum Arthropoda; class Arachnida; order Araneae; family Dolomedidae; genus Dolomedes; species Dolomedes plantarius. The sequence continues at coordinate 155,147,066 of OU015500.1, forward strand.
CTGATATCCAGGGTTCGTAACCTAATAACTGAATATTCTACAGAATGTTTATTTAATAGACAACAGAGTGATTGCACAAAACTGGAGCTGTCGCTGAGAGGCCAAGAAAGGTTCGGCCTCGCACCGTATGGACCCCTCAGTTGGCTCAATTGGTGGTGGCTTGATTCGGCAAAATCATGTCCGGATGCATTCAGTGAAGGTTTGATGTCACGTATGTCGAGGAGTGACTCAAACCTGCTTACAGAAGTTGCCTGCTTACAGAAGAAGAACGTGTCACTTCTTCACACATCATATAACATGCCCCACAGGGATAAAAGGAACATTCTGATACAGTGTTACAGTGACAATCGGCAAGGGAACAAATTTACTCACTGATGAAAAAAATATTCCCGATGAAGCAGTATTCAACCAGTTCAACTGACAATATCTTTGGTCCAGAGATGCTGAGGAGAAATGACTTACGATAATGAGGGAGGATTATCCTGTCTTACTCATGGTTGTACAACAGCCCCACAAAGCTGCTTTTTAGCGAAAAATGTGCAAAAACATCTACCAAAATTTACCAGGACACTGTATATTTGTCACTGTTCATAGAAAGGAATTTGACTGTTAAAAAATGGTCCGGGGAGACATCAAAAATTTTATTTACGCCTGGCCAGAAAACATAGTCTATTGAGGAGGAGTTTCAGGCACGACTTCATCTCATCAGATGTCTACCCTTTTGGGAGTCCGGATCTCAACCCGTTGAATTACAAGCTTTGGAGAAACGTTGAGATCATGGCTTGGCATAAGAGACATCCCAATATAGAGAGCTTTTAGCGTTCCTTTGGGCAAGCTGATACAGCATTTCCAATGCAGACAATGTGTCACATTACACGTAAATGGCTTGAAAGACTAAAGGGTTGTTTGAGGAATAATGCTAGCTATTTTCAATAATGGTGGGCGAGTGATTGCAGCGGATGTCTATGTAATACTAGCTGAGATATCTATGTAATACTAGCTGAATACCCGTGTTTGCTACGGAGTACATTCAAATTAAATACAACGGTAAATGTATGCAATTAATGCCAAAAAACAAATAAAAATATATTTTTATAAAAAACAAACGTAACGGATAATTTTATAGACAAAATAATGTAGAAGAAAATGTTCAAATTAAATACAACGATCAATGTATGCAATTAATTTGTACGGTTAATATTCATAAAACATACTACTTTGAATTAAATTCTTAAAAATCTGCCATCTCAATTAGTCTAGTGGTTAAATTTTATCAATTGCCGTATTTTAATATTTCTTTTGCCAATTTATTTCGCTGTTATGCACGTGACGCAAAATTAATTTAAAGTATCACAAAAAGAAAAGAAACACGTAATCGGCATTTAATAAATTAAATTGTAAAAATTAATCTGTAAAAATTCACCAAAAATCAGAAAATGAAGGGAAATGTTCGAGAAAGATTTCATGTTAAAGGAATTCTTATGATCTTTATCGTGATATAAATTTTATAACCGTCAAATAATTATATGAAATGCAAACTTAATAAATGTTACAAAAATTGCTTGAAAATTTAATTTAAACAAATCTAAGAAGAATATTTCAAAAATCTTTCTTAGTGCACCCCTACACTATAAGATGAATCGCTATACAAAATTTCAGCACTTTAGGTCCAGCGGTTTGGTCTGTGCGTTATCTGTAAGTCAGTCAGTCAGTAACGGAACTGTTTTCTATATATATAAATAGATTTTAGCATTATTATAAAATACCTCTTAAAATAGTTTGAAATTATCCTAAAATTTGTGACAGTATGTATGGGAAGACAAGGCATACGTACAAACACACGTACAAACACATACCTATAAATATATATATATATATATATATATATATATATATATATATATATATATATATATATATATATATATATAATTTCATGAGTTATCAGTCAGTCGTATGTACCAAATTCCTTTGCCATCATTTTTGCTCCTAATGCATCACGTCAGGAAATCTCTCCGAGCGTTAAAGAGTCGATCGATCGCATTTTAAAACCAAGAGCGCTCTATCCTCTTATTCAATAAACGCGTTTTCACTTTTATAGATAATCGATGCATCCAGAATCTCATAAATAACGGGCACGACGGAAGGGAAAGTGCCGAGCTAACTTCCGAGAAACAAAACACGATTCATTATTTAAAACGGGTTTACGGCATTGGCTTTTGACTCGATACCTGCGACAACGTACTTTATCGTTTACCATTTATACACACACACAAAAACAAACACACACACACACAAACATACACAAACACACACACACACACACAAATACACACACACACACATACAAACATATACACACACACACACACACACACACACACATATATATATACACACACACACACACACACACACATATATATATATATATATATATATATATATGTGTGTGTGTGTGTGTGTGTGTGTGTGTGTGTGTGTGTGTGTGTGTGTGTATACGTATAAAAATGTAATTGAAAACGAAACTCTTCTGTGTTAGCGGGGAATCGACTATGGACCAAAGTGCTTCTTGAACTTCATTTTAACAAAAGGAATGCCACTGCGACAATATTGTTTGATATCTTTGCCGGACTATTTCATTGCTGATTTTTGAGGGGCCTTGCGCAGGATGTTTCTGTGAAGGTCTCAATTTTCACCATAAAAGTCGTTTGTCTGGTATTTTTACTTCATTATATTATCCAATTATTTATATATATATATATATATATATATATATATATACATATATGTATATATACACCGGATATGTATATATATGTATATATACACCGGATTGAAACACTCTTACTCCGTTCTTTCTATACATTGAACAACTCAGTGTATAAGCTTCAAATACGATAAACACGATTTTTTAAGTGTCCCCACAGCCAAAAATCACCCGGATTATGTTCCGGGGAACGAGATGGTCAGGTTCTCGGAAACGCACGACTAATTATTCTGTCATTAGTGAAACATTGCTGATGAAACTGCTGCATACAGAGTCCAATGTGTGGAAGTGCTCCATCTGGCATAAAAGTAATTCAGTCGAGACATTGTCGCTGTTGCAAATGGGGTACAACAAATGTTTCGAACATCATTTGTACCTGTTGGCCATCACGGTGCATCTCACAGGGCCATTGGAGTGGAATCTCTTGGAATTACTTTCCAAGGGGGTTTGCCAGTCTCAAATGCAACAGTTGTGGGGAGTTCACTGTTCCTCTGAGGTGGAAATTGACCTCTTCGTTCCACAGAATTTGCTATGGCCACGATGCATCCACTTCAACTCTAGCAAGAAATATCAATGCAAAGGTCAGTCGCTTCTCGCTGTCGATGGCCAGCAACTGTTGATTATGACGGATTTTGTACGGGAAACAATGCATCATTTTTCTCAGTACCTTCCACACTGTGCTATTGGGAACACCGAAATGTCGCGACATTACACGTGCACTACTACAGCCTACAACATATCCACTGGCTGCTCAACAATAGCGGTGGCAATCTTCAACGACATCTGGACGAACCGGCTTGCGTCCTCGACCCGGCTACACTCCAAGATGTCCAGTTTTCTAGAATCAATCGATCATTCTTATGAGACCTACTGGAACGCAAGGTCCTTTTCGCTAATTCTTAAGACGGTGAAACTCTCTATGTAGAGCTGAAGCATTTCCTTTGTCTTCATAAATGGACTTCACAAGCAAAGCGCATTCTGGCAGCTTGACAGCCATCACTGATAAGGACAACATTCCCCAGTTTTTATTGTCTTTTATACCCAGAACATGGCTGAAAATCATGGGTATATGCAAATTTTTGGGCTTACAGTGCGAGATTGCAGTCTCAATGCCAGTTTAAGCTTCTGTACTTTTTTTTATTTTCTCTTTTTAAATAAGGTTCATAGAAATTAAAAAGAAAAAATTTCCTTTCGCATGTGTTTTTTTTTAATTATTATTGTCTTTTTTCATATTTTATGTAGTTCAGTGCCACCTATCGGTGTTCATGGAACGAAATTTTTGAAGAAGCTCTGAGAGAAGTTCTTCCGCGATTTCCCTGTGTAACGATTCTTGAACGGCAACCGGAACCTCTGCATCATTAGCAAATCGGCAGCCTTTGAGAAAATTTTTCAGTAGGCTGAACATGAGGTAGTCGCGGGAAACACGTCGGAGATATAGGAGAGGGAGGGACCCTTGAGAACCTTACATATGACGGAAACAATCTGTTCCATGATGATGGCCAAGTGTGATTAAGTAGGTCTAGGTAGGTTCCGTGCTCACACGTCCTTTACGAATTTCTCTAAACCATTTAAACCCTGTACACATTGACAGACACTCATACCTATACACGTCCATCATATGACGATAAATTTCAGCTTCACTGATACTTGTTGTTGTTGTTGCTTATCCCTGTCACCCAGCAGAGCTAGATTAGGTCCATGACTCCGCACACTCTCAAGAAGTCAATGACCAACAATGGACGCTCCAGAAGATCTTCATTTTCAAGTCCCAAGCACACTAGGATATGATCTGGAGTAGCTTGGCCTTTGGAACATTTGGTACAAGTTGGAAACACTTTCTCCTTGTCGGTTTAAGTCAATGTTCTGAGGTGGCCGCTACGAAAGCGGGTTATTGTAATTAACACTTTCTGGAGCAATAAATTGAATAACTGTTCGTTGGCTATGGTTGGAAGCATTCGTGTCACGACCGCATTGTAATAACAATCGTGGTTCAAGAGGTCTTTTCCTTCGCTTTCACTCAATAAAGAGGCACCATTCCGGCAAAAGACCTTGAATGACTTGACAGATATACACACATATACAAATAGAATAAACCTAAAGGATAAGTATAAATTGCCCGCGTCAGAAGCTCTATGGAGCTTTATGATGATACTATTAGCCTACTCTCTAAAAGTATTTCTAGCCGATTGATAATCTTCACAGGGGGGACGTCGAAGCGTTTAGCCTGACTCTCTGAACGTGCAACATCGGGCTCTCCCGATTCTCAACTCCCCATCTTCTCCCTCAAGACCATTTGAGGGCACATGTCGCTCTGAAATTTCTGCCTAGTATCAAGCACAACGTCTAGTTAAAGGGCGTGATACTGTAATCACCTTACTAAACCCTTCAGCGGGTGCGCCAATTTTTGGAACCCCAGCAGGCGCGCGTGGCACAAAGTGCAACGTCTCTTTCAACCTCATTAATTTCTTTTGTAATAAACTATTTTCGCAAATTGAAAACAATAATTCTGTACTTTATGGCAAGATATAAAATGTTGATAATATTGAGATACATTTATAACTAAAGGCCTAAGAAAGCAGATACAATCGCCTTATTTCAAATCTGTCCGATTTATTGGATCTAAAGACAACTTGCGAATGGATTCCTATTATGTCAGAAACTTAAAAAAATGATATGGCCCCTCTTCGTGATATGCGGTATACGGTGTAATAGCTGCACATTTGATCGACTACAACGACTCCTGCTTTTGTCCTATTGCAATCTATTATAACCGCAAATTTACCGCGGTTAAATCACGACTAACAATGAATGGAAACGAATACAAGGGTCAGAAAGTCAGACCTGCGTTAGAAAGGGTATAGCTATAAAAAGAAATTGCTTAGAACCTTGAAACCTTACATGTAAAACAAACCATTCAAAATTACGAAAATGTTGCACTTTGTACACAGGCGCGCCCGCTGAAGGGTTAAACACATTCAAATAGCACACTGACGCTTTCCGGCGATACCACCTCTCTCTCGTAACAAACAACGTCATCTACTGGCGAAAAACCAAATCTCTAAGCAATTAGCTACTGCCGATAATACAAAAGTCTGACTTTCACTTCACCCTCATATGTATATATGCGGCAGTCTCTTTTCAATCACGTTCCTTCTTTCGAAAACTTCTCTTGTCCTACCACATTTTCCGGACACTTGCTACACGTCCGCGCGATTCATTCTGCCGCGGCACATTCATTACCGTGTCAGTATGTCTTTCCAAGTATTCCGCGACCTCGAAAACATGTCACTCGTCGTGTCATTAATTATGTCCGGAGCCATTGCAACGAGGAAGCTATTGTGAGGCAAACTCGGGCAAAGAGCACGCCCGAAGTTGCACAATAGAAACTTCAGTGAGACTCTACTGACGGAGGGAGAAAAATGGAATGTTATATATATATATATATATATATATATATATATATATATATATATATATATATATATACATATACATATACATATACATATACATATGTATATATATACATACATACATACATACATATACATATACATATACATATGTATATATATACATACACATATATACATCATATACATATACATATACACATATATATATATATATATATATATATATATATATATATATATATATATATATATATACATACATACATATACATATACATAGACATATATATATATTAGGGTGGTTCGAAAAAATCTTTTTTTAAAATTTCAGATCGCTAGAGTGCACAAAAGTTGCCATTGGTATAGACGTGAAAAAAATCACTAATTATTATTTTTTTATTAATTTGTCTTCCGGTCTCGCAATGCCATCAAAGTTAGCAAAAAATTGTGAAAAACCTTAATTTTTCATAATTTTTTTAAGCACGCCAGATGGTTTTAATTGCGTTCCTATACCATGAATTAACTACTAAAAATATGTAAAATCAATATATATGCACTTATTATACATTTGTTTCATATCTTCCGGTCGCGCAACATAGTACAAAATGAGTAAAATTAGTAGTTTTTGCAAAATTTCAAAATTTGACTGTTTAGTACATTTTAATCATACGACTTTTAGAGATGCTATAGTTTAATTCTATTACAATAATATATTTAAAATCCAAGCATATCTGATAAACTTTAATATTCAAGTGGAATTCGGTCGCGCAGCTTCGTCAAAAACAGCAGAGTAGCCTACTACCGAGAGGCGAGGCGTACGTGGCGAATGCCACGCCGTGACGAGTGACCGATACGTGACGAGTTACCGATATGGCGTATCGGATGGCGCTACGGCTGCTATTGCTTCAAGTGTACTGCAAGATGTTGGGTTGATTAATGAATCAGATACTTCTTATGTTGTAGACAAGAGTAAAGTCCGAAGAGAAAAAACTTGTGTGAGAGCTAGTTTGCAAAGTGATATAAGTTTAGAAATTTATGGTCTTTAATTTGATGGACGAAAAGACAATACATTTTCAATTGAAAAAACTGTAAAAATTACTTTCGCAGAACCTATAAGGAGGATCATTACTCTTTAATTCAGGATCCAGGCTCCACTTACATAGGACACACTTGTCCTTCTTCAAGCTCAGCAACCGACATAGCCAAAAGCATCACGTCTTATGTATGTCGGTTAGTAAAGCCATATCAGAAAGTGTAAAGTTCTTAAGTAAAGCCATATCAGAAAATGGCTTTTTAATTGACAAATTGGAAGTTGTTGGATGTGACGGTACTGTTATTAATACGGGCTTAATAAATGGTGTAATTCGACAAATAGAGATACATGTGGGAAGACCTCTAGAATGGAGTATTTGTCTTCTCCATTACAACGAACTGCCATTCCGCCACCTTTTCCAACACTTAGATGGAAATACAACAGGCCCAATAGGATATTCCGGACCGATTGGAAAGGCCCTACCTGATTGTGAAAGACAACCAGTTGTTGATTTTAATCCTATTGATTGTGAGATTCCAAAGTTGACAAGCGTATTCTTAGCTAGGACTAATTGTACTTGCTTGAGATATCAGAAGTCATCAAGTCAGGACATTGTTCAGAAGACTTTGTAGTACGTGATCCTGGCCCAATGTCACATTCAAGATGGCTTACTACTGCAAACCGAGTTTTGCGCTTCTACATCAGTGTGTCAAGCCCTTCTGAAAATCTGAGAGAAATTGTCACATTCATTCTCAAATGTATATGCCTATGTGGTTTGCCATAAAAATAAACCGCAAATTCACAGATGGGCCTAGACATGTTTACAAAACTATTGAATCTACAAGGTACTTACCAGAAGAGCTGCTTCAAGTTGTTGATCCCCGTTTTACAACGGAATGCTTACTTTGACCATCCCGATAATTTACTTTTGGCTATGGTAACTGATGAAAGAAAGCATATCCGAGAGCTGGGCTTTAGGCGTATCATGAAGGCAAAGCAATATCTGAAAGTGACTTTATCAGAATCTTTAAACCACCAAACCTAAACTTTGAAGCTAAACACTATACCGAAATTATCAAATGGAACACCAGAACACTGACTCTTCCTCCACTGTTAAGGACATTGATTAATGAAGAGATAAAACAGTATGTGAGCAATGACTTCAAGCCTGTTATAATTATAGATGCTTTCCCATGCCATACACAGGCAGTTGAAAGATGTGTTAAGCTAGTGACCGAAGCTTCAAGTAAAGTGTGTGGACACAGTTCCAGAGACGGCTATATTAGAACCACATTACTGTCACGCTCAGCGATGCCAACTTTTTCACACAAATCCGAATTTCGATGTTTATCGATAGATAAAGACTAGAAAGGAAACATAAAGAGAGAGAAAGCGAAATAAATTTGTACATATTGTAAATAACACACCCTACATTGGATGGTTGGTTGGGTAGGGTGTGGGTGGAACTCGGAAGTGCAGCCACCTCCCCGTGGTGAGTTCTGGGTCGTTTTGTAAACAAAATGAGCGAAGAGCTGCACCAACAATTGAATATTGAAACAAAAAAATTACCAAATATTTACTATTAGAAAATTTCTAAATTATCTGAAAGGAAACATTGTCAAACAACAAAATTGTCGGACAACGATAATGGCTGCTACCGGCTGCGAGCGCATCGCTGGCATTCGTCACGTACGTCTCGCCTCTCAGTCCAGGTAGGCTACTCTGCTGTTTTTGACGAAGCTGCGCGACCGAATTCCACTTAAATATTAAAGTTTATCAGATATGCTTGGATTTTAAATATATTATTGTAATAGAATTAAACTATAGCATCTCTAAAAGTCGTATGATTAAAATGTACTAAACAGTCAAACTTTGAAATTTTGCAAAAACTACTAATTTTACTCATTTTGTATTACGTTGCGCGACCGGAAGATGTGAAACAAATGTATAATAAGGGCAAGTATATTGATTTTACATACTTTTAGTAGTTAATTCATGGTATAGGAACGCAATTAAAACCATCTGGCGTGCTTAAAAAAATTATGAAAAAATTAGGTTTTTCACAATTTTTTGCTAACTTTGATGGCATTGCGCGACCGGAAGACAAATTAATAAAAAAATAATAATTAGTGCTTTTTTAACGCCTATACCAATGGCAACTATTGTGCACTCTAGCGATCTGAAATTTAAAAAAAAGTTTTTTTGGAACCACCCTAATATATATATATATATATATATACATACACATACATACATACATATACATATACATATATATATATATATATATACATTCACATACATACATACATATACATATACATATATATATATGGAGAATTTATCTCCACAGATGAAATATCCAAATGTAATAACACGTACTCTTGACTATTATAAAATGAAGTATAAGCTATTTACAACTGATGTTTACACAGGTTAGCACGAAAAAAAAACACAGAATATTAGTGTCCGTGTGACACGCCATTAAGGGCCTGTTCACATAGGATTCCGTTGCGTAGCGTTAAAGGAACGATGACGTTCAGACGAAAATAAACCGATCATAGGCGTTAAGAATTTCATTCCTAATCGTTTGGAGGTCTGTCATTGGTTAAATATATTTCAATACTTTAACGCTCCACAACGGACTCCTATATGAACAGGCTCTAACGCTCGTTTAGCGTGAGAAAGATTAAACACAGTGCAGTCTGCACTCAGCAAAGGTAAAAACAGCGTGCCATCTGCACTCTGCCAAAGTAGAATCAACCAGTGTCCGTTCGATACGTCTTCGCCCTCTCAGCACCTGCGGTCGAGTTGCAGCTCGTCTACCGAAGCGGCGCCTCATCCGTGACGTCACCAGTGTAAAATTCTCATATATGTATATATATATATATATATACATATATACATTTACAATGACCTAGCTACTTCAGACATCTCACTCTGACTACCATCTAACAAAGGCCTAGTGCGTCTTCGGGGTCTCACTACACCCCCGCACTGTACTCTAGTCGGCACTGCTCCCTCCAGCCAACAGAAGCAGACACCCTAAGATCGCACGCCTTCTCTGGAATGGGCAAAACCCGCCTCTGCGGTCCCCTGACTTCTGCACGGGGCATACTCTTAGAAACCCCACTCTCTCGAATCCCATATCGAGACTTGTCATCCACCCGTACAATGGTAGGGCGATAAGGCGAGGCACGGCATATATATATATATATATATATATATATATATATATATATATATATATATATATATATATATATATATATATATATGTGTGTCAGAACTTAGTTGGGAAAAGAAAAAATAATGTAAATTTAAAAGGGGCTTGGGAATTTAAATATTTTCATGGCGTAATTCGCCTCTAGTTTTTTATATTTCAAGACGCGCGAATTGGGAAAGGGAAATTCCCCTTTTCATTATATAATCTTGGCGCGTCTGTGGTTAAGCGTTCGAAGAGAAACTCTTACATAATTCTCCTTGGATAAGATGTCTAGATTGTGCTCTGCGCATGTGCAGGGAGAGTTAGCGCGCGGAGTTGGCCGTGAGATTGTCACAACGCAGGATTTCATCGTTGCTGGTGGACGTGCGTTAGCCGGGTCAACAATTTGAAAATGGCGAGCGCACAAATATGCGATACTTGAATCAGTGGTTGCTGGAAGAAGAAATAAACCTGATTAAACTGGATTAATGTAATTTTCTTGAGTTGGACTGCCTTCTTTTATGCCACCGGACCACCAAGGACTGCAACATCATTTAATATAGCGGGCGTAGTCATACGCTCGATATATATATATATATATATATATATATATATATATATATATATATATATATATGTCGGACTTGAGCGGGAACGAAATAATTATTCTAAATTTAAAGGTGGCTTAGTAATTAATTTATTGTCGTGGCGTAATTCGCCACTATTCTCATATCTTGGTTCGAAATACATCGAGAGATATCGGGGAATTTCCCTTTGGATTGATTGACATCTGTAGCTCCACCCATGGTTCATCGCCGGTGTATGCGTCACAGAGACCATGTAGGCATGCGCGGTGGCTTTGGATGGAGAAAAACAATAGCGTGTAATCAGACGGCGGGAAACTCTTGATTAAGACAGTCACGCGTCGCTTGGGAGCTTGATGACTGTTGGATTTAATTTATCAGATTGAATCAGGTAGCTTAAGATTTTGGAAATAAACGATGTTAGATATATTAATTGTAGTTCTTTGCCACCGGCCTTTTAATTCATTGACTGCCATAACTTGAATAATTAAGTAAAGATAGATTAAGGAGGAGTAAGTTTGGATGTAAGACGACGTACTGGGAAGGGTGTAGGTAGCGAACCCGTCAACAGTCGAGCAGGATTTTGGGATCGCGCGAGGGAAAATAAATCACCCCACAGCTTTTAAAAATGTAAGTTAAAAAATAAAATTTTATCCAAGTTTTCGTCATGCTCCCTCGTGACTGCGTTGACTCGTTGGTAGAGTAGTATTTTAGGTTTGGAGCTGCAAGTTTTCGTGCTGATGCTTCGTGCCGATTTTCCAGTGACAACGATTGCCGTCGCAGAGTACCTGTCGGTATACCATTCGACCTAGATGATGTTTCGACTTCAATTGTGTGGATTAACAACGCTTTGCCTGCTGTTTGCTGCATTGTGTCTTCGGAGTGTCCAATTGTGCCAACACCGTTGCGCGGCGAGGATAACTTTGCCGTTCCGATTTTCATCAGTCGTCGAATCATCGCGCTCACCAGTTTTTCTTCAATGCGTTTTTTTTTTTTCTCCCAGAGAGAGTCATCGTGGGTGTGTCCCAGTGAGTCTCCTCTCTGCTCTGTGTTTCGCCAAAAGACCTCGAAACGAGGAAGTTATGTAATTTTTTCTCTCCCGACTCTGCAACCAGCGTGAGTTATGTTTATAAAGACAGCGGTGCGTGTTTGTGAATTTGCCAAGCAACAGGAATTCTGTCAGATCTGCGTTTTAAAACAAAACGATAACGCCATGGTTTTCGGTCATCTAAAGCAGAGGCGGCTTTTTAACAAACATCATCCGGAGAACAGAAGAAGATTTTGTGTAAATTAAAAGAAAAAAAAAATTCGTGCAGAAAAAGTAAATTTTTTTTATTTTGACGGGATAATTAAAGTCCGGTAAGCTCCGTTTTATTAAACTTTTTATGTGAAATGAGTTAAGCTTGGTTTTCGAAAGAACTGTTTGATTAAAACGATAATGTGTGCATTGATTATAATTCTGTGTCAGAGTATTAAATACGATATGGGTTTTTGAAGAAATATTATATTTTGATGAGATTAGTTTTTGAATTTAATGAGATATTTGAAGTGTTTGAAGTTTCTTGAAGTATCTGAAGTTTTTGAATTTATTGATGAGTATTTTTGTGTTTTTGAAACCCATACAATTTTATAAGCATAGAGCTTTCCCACCCAGTTTCACTGAAGAGTATGTTAAACTTTAGTCACAACTTGAGGATTGGGTTAAATGATGAATATTAACTGACACATTTAAAAAAGATCTGTGATAAGATATGTAAAATTTTCATATTTTTCTCAGCGGATTTAATGACTGCTGAAAAATTTGTTGTTTTTGTGAAGGTTTTGTTGATTTGATAAGGATTTTGAATTTGACAGACTTATTTCATGTTTCAAGAAAAATTAATTGATATTTAACCAACAATTCGTAATGTTTTAAAGTTATACTATTATGAAATTAAATTGTGTATCTATCTTGTTCTTGGGGAGGGGGGGGGGAAAGCAAAGTAATGTACTAAATTAGGAGCAATTTTAAAAAATTTGCAGATTCTGATTTCCTGGTGCGACGATGGTCATTTTTATCCCTTGTATATATTTTGTGTTTATTTGAGTGTTATGAAGTAGTATTTTAAGTTACATTTTGATAAATATCGTGTTAAATGTTTTTTTTAGTGTATATTTTTGGTCGACCGGCAAGCTTAATGAGGAGGGCCTCTGATTGTTAAGTGTATATTACTATATCGAAATAATAATAATTTAAAAAAAAAATGACGTGTGGAATTTGCAGTAATGTAAGATGTGAAAGTTACGAAATATTTTGGCCTTGAAATTGGTAAGATTTGGATAGCATATTGAAAAATGTGAGTTTTAACATGTTTTGTCAATAAATAATAATAAAATGATTAATGTTTTGACCGGGCATGAGCCTGTTTCACTTGCCTCCTCATGTCATTAGGATTAGTTTTAAGTAAGTCATTGAGTGATCAGGAAAAGTGCGTAATAAGCATTGAGAAAAGAAACTGCTTTGAGTAATCTAGATAATTTTGAAAGTTGATTACATACATTTTTAGATTCCAATTTACTGTTTCTCATATATTTTTAAAATTCAAATTGTGTGTTCTTGATTTTATTGATTGGGTTGGTAAAATTTTATGATGTGTCTTTTTTTTTGTATAAAGAAATAGCAATAATGTAAAGTTCAGAGATCCATCTCTTAATTGATTTTATATGTTGGGTGCCTAACACCCGCTTGACTCCACTTATGTGGTTAAACGTTGTGTGCTGTCTTAAATTAAAGATATATAAAAAAAAAAAAAAAAAAAAGTTTAAACGCTCTTTTTTAAGCTACTTTGTGTATATTTTATCAATTTGGATCTCATAAAACAAGTGTAATATTATGATGTAATTTCGAAAAATATGTTTTTTGGGTTTTGTGTACGGATGAAGAGTGATGTACAGCGTCCGATTTACAGAGTTGATATTTTTATTTTTGGTTGTACAGATTTGAACTCCTACATTTGTTAACAAGAACTGAGTGGTTACTATATTTACTTGTGATTGAGGTATTATTGTGTTTCTTTAATAAGATTTGATGATAATTGTGTTTTTTAGTGATTTTTGTAATTTTGGAAATTTATATTGTGATGATTAACAACTCGTCAATGTCAAGTGTGTCTCAAATGGAGACTTGTGTAAAATGTATCAGTACCTTGATTCAATCTGGCTAGGCGTGAATAGATAAAATTTTGGGTTAGGTTTAATTTAATTTGTGTTGACTGGGGAGACGTCCCTACTCAGCAATCTTTTTCGGTTGATAGTTATTTGGGATATTGAAATATAATCTTAGCTTTGGATGGAGAAAAACAATAGCGTGTAATCAGACGGCGGGAAACTCTTGATTAAGACAGTCACGCGTCGCTTGGGAGCTTGATGACTGTTGGATTTAATTTATCAGATTGAATCAGGTAGCTTAAGATTTTGGAAATAAACGATGTTAGATATATTAATTGTAGTTCTTTGCCACCGGCCTTTTAATTCATTGACTGCCATAACTTGAATAATTAAGTAAAGATAGATTAAGGAGGAGTAAGTTTGGATGTAAGACGACGTACTGGGAAGGGTGTAGGTAGCGAGCCCGTCATATATATATATATATATATATATATATATATATATATATATATATATATATATATACATACACACACACATATATATATATTAGACAAAGTTGTAAGTGAAAAACCAGTATAAGCCATAAACCAATACAGCCAGGAACCAAAAACATGAAAAGATAAGTGAAAAATAGATATTTGACAGCATATTTTCATCAGCGGTGCCCATACTGTCTAAGAACCAATGGATTGTTTTTAATAAGTATGATCTAAGCAATAAACATACTTAGACACCGTACAATCCATAAGAAACAGAAGAAGTAAATAATCAGTGGCTTTATCATAGAACACCAAACTCGGCGCTAGACAAAGTGAAAGTTAAGTTAAGGAGACTGTTGTGATGATAATTAATAGTGTTATAAATAATTAACGTTTATTTTAATATCGGTTTTGAGATAATTAAGTTAGTAAAGTAAGTAATTAAATTTTAGTAACGGTATTCCTTTGTATAATCAATTTATTAAGCCTCTGCTAAATGTTTTGATGGTTAAACTTGTGGTGATCAAATATTAATTGATTTGATTAATGTCATCGCCTTTGGAGAAGCGTGCGCAAGTTTCTCTAAATGTTTTGACATTGTGAAGAATTAAGTTGAAATAGATCATCACATGTTATACCTTATTATTAAAAATATTGATAAATTAATAAGCCTTATTTTGAAACAATTGTGAGGTGGCTGGGACGTATTTTTGGCTGGTGAATTTTACTTCAGAGGTTGAAGAAATTTAGATAAATGGTAAAAGTCTCAGATATATTCATTGTTTTTCTTTCTTTCCCTAAAACTGACTCTGTGCCTAGCAACAGGCTTCGGTCGCTATCTTTTGCTGGCCGCTGTCCTTGGTAATTTTATATGCCCGGTCTTCGCCATTTCTTCGTGATGCACAACCAAGCCCCCCCCCCTCCGAGCCAGAGAGGAGAAAGGATTAGAATACCAGAACTTTGGAATGTGCGCAAGGGTACAGCGTCCTGTGGATGGCGGTGGCGCGAAGAAAATTTAATATGGCGTTGGAACGAGTTCAGAAGATGAAATAAAATTGAAATACAGTTCCAGAAGATAGAAATTGTGGCCTGCAACCTTTCACTCGAACTTTATGTTTCAAATCGTTGGTGCGCTAGCGGACTCTCTGCAATCATACAGGCTGCGCACAACTACAAGGAATGGAGCGGTGACTCGGGAAGCGCGGGAAAGTTTGAAAGAGCATTCTGGATTCTGAACTGGTAGCGAGGGAGCGTAAGACCCAAGCTTGGAGCAGTCCGGCTCCCGGCCTAGGGACGATGGCCACGGGTGATATTCTTTATTTTCCTTTCTTTTCTGTTCTTTAAATTCTATCCTTAATTTCTCTCCAATTTTGAAGGCTGCAAGAAGACTCTCCTTAAGACTCATTTTATTTTATTTTTATTTTATTTTATTTTTTAATGTTAGCAATTACAATTAGAGTAACAATGTTTGTTTTTTTTGATTCACCAGTCACTTCTTTTTAATTCATTGAAATTTTTATTTAAGTGATTGTGTTTAAATGATATAAATTTTGGTTTTAACGCAAATGAATTTTTTATAATTGAATTTGGTTTGTCGGAATAAAGTTGAGAAAATCTGGAGATAATGAGTTTGATTGTTATAATGTCAGTGAAATTGTTAATAAATTTGTTATTTTTAGTTTGTAAAGTTGTGTCATGTCGGTCCTTGTCTTTGTGTAAATTTTATGATTTTCAGCTTTAGGTTCTTTTATTTCAGCAGATTTGATTTTCTTGAGTTTTCTTTTAGATGAAGTAAATTTAATTTTAGGTGTACTCCTTTGAAAGAGAGGTAATTTTATTTGATTTAATTGAATTTTCTTTTTGGCTCATTAACCACCACAGTGGTGCAAACAGTAAATCGAACCTAGTGGTAAAATTTAATTATATATTTATGGGTTATTGCATTAAAATAAAACACAACGCAAACTTTCCATGTAACTTAATGTACTAACCACTATGGCTAATGTTAAAAGTTAAATTTAATTAAAACTAAATATTAACCGTCAGTAGAAGTAAATGAAGTGTAAGGATTTATCTTGATTAGTAATTATTAATTATAATATTAATTTAATATTAATTCCCCTATCATCTACTTTTAGTTTCCACAAGACCGCAAGAAGACTGACGTCACAAACATTGCAACCATGGAGCAAATGGATTCACAAAAGCAGACTTACAAAGGATACTGTTTTATATGACATAATAACCTCAGATAACTTAGACATTTATTATGACAAAAAGTTATTATTATTTATTATTTTAATTACACTAGTTTTTATTTACTTTTTTAGTAGTTATTTACTAACTTTAATCATTTAGTTTTGTATTACTAATTATTAGCAACAGAACATGCTATAAATTAAATCTAAATCAACCAATTATGTGCTTGGAAAGACTATCAGGGTAATGATTACGTTTTAGCACTACTAACAATTCTATTGTATGCTTATGCCTATTGTCCTTAGAACAAAGCCTATTTATTCTTACTTGTTGATTAACAATAATGTTATTAAATACAGATTTGTGTAAGCATGTTAAGTGACTTTGATATTTTACTATATTAAAGTCATATTCTGATCTTTTATCATAAAGATCAAAAGTAAAATTACTATAAGAATTTATTTTTATGTTTATAGCTAAGAAGTTTATCTTGGCTACTTTGTACTAATTCTAGATTAGGAGAGTAAAAATGTAGGTCTATATTATTATTACTATTATTAATTACAATTATGTCATCAATATATCTAAATATTTGGTAATTGCTATTAACAATATTATTAATATTATCATCTTCAAAAAAATGTAAATATAAATTGGCTACCATACTGGAAACATTTCCACCTTGTGGTACACCTTTAACCTGTAAGCATATACTATTATTGTGTACTATATAATTATGTTTAGTTACAAAATCTAATAGCCTAATGAAATGAGTTTAAATTCTTTGTTTAAGTATTGAATATTTATTTTTTTACAAAAGTACACACATATATATATATATATATATTTTTACATATATATATATATATATATATATATATATATATATATATATATATATATATATATATATATATATATATATATATATATATATATATATATATATATATATATATATACAGTGTTGGAAATTGATTTATGAAAACAAGGTTATTTAGCAAAAACTTCTTTAATATCTATATATATATAATGCGACGATATTTCTACACTCCGAATGGCAACGGCTGCAACTACCGGATGTAAACATTAGTCCGTGTGTGTAGTGGCTCGGTGATAGCACGTAATTTGTTACTATTTAATTGCTGTATTTTGCTCGTGAATAATTTTTATTCATTCACGAGATAATTTTTATTTATTCATTTGTCCCATCGGTTTTTCTAAATGTATGTAACAGGACAAACTTTTGACAAAATATGTTTAGACCTATCAAACACAGTATTTAGTCATGGACAGTTGTATGCAAGTTTATCTAGAGTCCGTGCTTTTGATTCTGGCACTGTAGTATCTCCTACTTCAGAAATACTCAACTGTGTATATCAAGAAGTTTTAGTAATATGATAGTAAAATACTAAGTCATGGACAGTTGCATTAAAATGCTTAATAGCAAGTAAGAATTAATTTTTTACACCTTTTTTTAGTACTTGCTGAATTTTTACTCCATTTTATAAGTGAAGAAACTTTCCCAACATTTTTTTATTTGATATGATTAAGTGTAGATATCTGAATTGTGAACAGTAGTACATACGGAGGGTGATGTAATCCATACCATGCTTTTGTACTTGCTGAATTTTTGCTCCTTTTTTTAAGTGAAAATATTTTTCTCCAATAATTTCTTATTTAATGTAATGATAAAGTATAAATATCTTAATTTTGAAAAATATTACATACAGAGAGGGATTTAATTTTTTAAATTATTGGTTTTGGGTTTCTCAGTTTTATCTTTAACTCTGTTCTGAAGTAATGGAAATTCACATTTTTTAATCACGATGTTTTAGAATCAGCCTTATAGAGAATTTTATAATGATTATAAATATTTTGGCTGAGATCCCACTACCACTTAACAACGAATATTTATGATGACAGGTAATGGTAGCATTCCTTATATATGTTTCTTTCAGTTGAGTTGTTTTTCAATTGAAAATATAAAACTAAAAGCGACCATGCTGGTCGCGCAGCGGCTAGTTCTTTAGAAATGAATGAAATTTCATACATTATAAATGCTATTTATAACAAATAATGTACAAAAATTAAATTTCATACATAATAATAAACAAAAACAAAAGGTCAAACATTAGATTTTCGTAACATACACACATGGAAATTGATTTATGAAATATCACATTTCATTGAAATTAATAGTAGGTAAAGCCGCCTTTCTTCATCAAAGTTTCTTTTATTATAGATGGCATTGATAAAACAAGATTTTTTTATGGCCTTCTGATCAATTAGTTTCCAGATTTGACAGATTGAAGCTTTAAATTCTGCAAGTGATGTGTACTGCATGCCATCTGCATAAACCATTCGAACAAGCTGTACCCAACCGTTTTCGATGGGGGGGGGGTTAAAATCAGGACTATTTGGTGGATGATCTAAAAGAGCAATATTCTGTTTGCCGAACCAATCTTTCGTTGCATTTGAAGTGTGAATACTTTCATTGTCTTGCATGAAGATATAATCTAAACTATAATATTGCCATGCAAGTAGAAGAAGGGAATTTTCTAAAACTGAGCTGTAATCAAATGAATTCTGGCGACAATTTAAAAATACAATTTCACTTCTGCCATCATGAGCAATCACTGCAAGTCATCACACTTCCACCACCAAAATTTCTGCTGAATGTAGATTTTGGTTCTTCTCGGAGGTACCCCAGTAATACTTCAAACCATCGGGGCCATCCAAATTAAAATTGTTTTAGTCGGAGAAAATGACCTTCTTCCAATTGCCGCCCATTGCCATGTACTTCTCGCAATACTGAAAACGCCTCTTCTTGTGACGCAGAAGTATCTTTCCAGACTTCATTTTCGACCATCTCAAGCTTCATGAAGAATGTAAAATTTGCCTAACTCTTCTAGAAGTAACAGGAAGGGATCGATCTGCACAAATCTGCTTTGAACTGTGGTCGGTTTGTGATAGAAGTTGAAGAATCCCCCTTTTCCCCATCGTAGTTAAACGTGGATTACCTTTTTTGTTAAAATTTTTGCCATAAAATGCTGAATCTTTTCTATAGTTATATGTTACACCAATTGAACTTTTAATTAATATACAAATTTCCAAAACAGATTTTCCACTTTCAAGATGTGCATCGATTTTGGCTCTTTCGTCCTCAGACTACACATTTTCTGTACCAATCGTGAAAAGTATGACTGAAACGTATTGCTTCCAATATATAACGCTTTTTATGTCTACTGTATATACTGTATATACTGTTTCATATCACGTTACCTTGTTTTATGTAAATTTTTATCACATTACTTCAAAATAGCCAATGAAATGAGATATTTCATAAATAAATTTCCATGTTTTTATGTTACTCAAATTTAATTTTTGACCTTATGTTTTCGTTTATTATTATGTATTAAATTTTATTTTTGTAAATCATTTGTGATACATAGCATGTATATAATGTATGAAATTTCACTCATTTTTAATGAATATTAAAGACTTTTTTAAAAAAAAACGTGTTTTCATATATCAATTTCCACCATTGTATATATATATATATATATATATATATATATACATACATACACATAACATTCTATTTTCCTCTATGTAAATCCAGCCTAAATTTCAAGTTCTATCGCACAACTTTGGGCGCATACTTTGCCCCGAGTTTTCCTCACAATGGCTTGCTTCCTCCTTTCAATGGCTGCGGACATAATTAATGACGCGTTTTCAACATCCCATTTGACTACGAAAGACACACTGACATCGTAATGAATGTGCTGAGGCAGAATAAATGGCCGAACGTTTAGCAAGTGTTTGGGAGGAGGAATAAGAAATGTTGGACGTGTTTGAAAAGAGAATGAAGAGTATACACAAACTCACACACACATACATATATATATATATATATACAGTGGCATCTCTATCTTTCTCTATCTTTCTCTATCTATCGTAACTGAACAATAAATGCGGGTGAACGATAGATTACGGAAACATTATAAAGCAATATAATACTCGGGACCGGGCGAACTAAACGACACATATCGGAAAAGGATGATTTGGAGAACGATCGATCAAGATTACACTATATATATATATATATATATATATATATATATATATATATATATATATATATATATATATATATATATATATATATATATATTTATATATATGTGTGTGTACAGGGTGATCCAAAAGTCAAGGAAAGCTAAAATTTCAATAACTCGAAAAGTAAAGACTGCACGATGCGTCACAGAAAGGCACAAAAATAAATGTTTTTTTTTTTTAATTTTTAATAACGAAAAAAAAAATTTTTTGCCAGAAAAGTTACATTTCTCACCGACTGGGTGTGCTTCAGTTGTGTCAGTAGTTTGTGCAGTACCGCAGCATACTTCGCAACGCAGCTAGGATTACAAATTTTCAATGTGACTGCCGTCATTCATGAAATTGGCCAATAGAGGTGGAAAGACACTCTGCAAAGCATCGAAAAGGGTTTCCTCTGTTATTAATGTCACAGGATGGCGAATAACTTCTTTCAACATGACCAATCACGTCGGCTTACAGCTGTACGCCTGTGGCTTCAAGTAGATTCATAACCAAAAGTCACAACATGTAAGGTTTGGAGACCTTGGTGGCCATCAGAGCGGGAAAGACGATCATCAGAGAGCGAAATCAGGATCATAGACTGTTAGAGATTAAAGCGGGTAACACGGTTATCGCTAAATTTCGATCGCAACATTTGCTGGACAGATTATGTGATGTGCGATGGAGCTCCAACTTGCATTAGTGTTATACAATGTCCGATTGCCTCTCTTGCAAGTAAGCAATAATGTGGTCTCTTAAAAGTGATGCATAATGCTCACCTGGGACAATAAATGTTCTAAGGGTACCGTCCGTGGATCTGTTTAAATAGGGACAGCTTGCAGACTGAGAACCACTGCAACGCCACCTGTCTGTAACAAATGTAACTATTCTGGCGATAAAATTTTTCGTTACTAAAGAACATCCCATTTCTTATATATATATATATAAGAAATCTTATATATATATATATATATATATATATATATATATATATCTTCTTTATATATAAAAGGCAAAGTCTGTGTGTGTGTGACCGAGTTTTTGTCTGCTCGCGGCGCAGCGCAAAGACGGTAGGTCGGACAGTCTTGAGATTCGACACGAAGATGCCTCCCGAGGTCTCATTATGCACCTCGAAGCCCTTTTTTCGATTTTTTAATTAGATTTTCCGTAATTAAATATTTAGTCGCGATTTGGAGCTCCCGGACGAGTAAAAGCCCCGTAAATCCTAACGTATCCGTCCAAGAATTTTTTTTTCGGACGAGCCTATACGGGAAAGATGACACTATACGGAAATCACAATTAAAATTGTCTGTCTTAATTTATCGATTAATTGTGATTTTTTTTTCGATCGCCTGTACGCACCCGTTTTTCGGAAAAAAACGCGATTTTGTCCGTGACCCTTTTTTCCAAATTGTCGAATCGATACGTAAATGTCGTTACATTTTTACGAAATTTTTATCTCAGAGACCCTAGACATCACAGTTTCGAAAGACAGAACCAAAATTAATTTACAAATTGTAGTTATTTTTTAATAATTTATTTTATGATTCAGAAACTCTTGCGAGAAATCTCATTTTGGAGATTTCGTTCTTCATTTCCGGACGAAGGTAAAATAGGAGAAAAACCAGTTTTTCGACGTCATGCAAGTGATATTGTTGGGGCGTTTGTTTTCTATGAGGGATTCGGTGGTTAAAGGAAATCGATTACTATTGCAGTGATAATCGATTAAAAAATCACATTTAGTAATGCCGTAATTTTTTTGGCCAGCACTTAGTTAATATCATATAATTTGTGGTGTATTTGTGGAAAAAATCTATGAAGATTTCAAAGAATTTCAGCATGTGGAGGATGTGATATATTCGCTTTCAAGGAAATCGATTACTATTGCAGTGATATTCGATTAGTAATCCTATGTCAAAAATTTTGCCAAAATGTGCCAGAAAGGATTAAATTTATATGGGTAAAATAATGTATCGTGGTGAGGAAAAGGATGACAGCGATGCCCATTAACAAAGGGTTAAGGCTACTAAAAAATTGGTAATTACATTACCCGAGCAACGCCGGGACGGGTACAGCTAGTATATATATATATATATATATATATATATATATATATATATATATATATATATTGACATGAACATCTCTATATATGTATACATGCACAGAGATATTTTTTATCCACTGTTAGCATTTTTACAAATGGCAGGACTTTTTCCATCCCGTACTTTACAGCAGTTAATTTCGAAGAAGCAGCCTGATTAGATTCCTCTATGCAAGGGAAAGGTTTAATTAAAAACGGTCTTTGTTTTAATGACGACGGTTAAACGCTTTATCGAATCCCGGGGAGATAAGCAAACAGTGACGTGCACTCCCTCCGGGCTGTGTGCTCAGCCGATTTATGAGACCGGGGCGAGATGAATTTATCAAGTCGGTTGTCTGTTTGTTCTTTTCGAAAAACTGCATTCGATTCCATTTCGCCGGACGGGGGTGAACATTCGCGGTCTATCTAATTCATGGATGTGAGTCCTCTTATGGGTGTTCCTATGTGTTTGTGTGTATATATATATATATATACAGTTGGCTCTCTGTTTAACGACGCTCTACTTAACGACGATCTCTATTTAAAGACGATATTTCCCAGTCCGGGGCCCTCCGACGTAAAAAATTTCTATTTAAAGACGACGTTGTTTTTGTTTAACGACGAATTTTTTTTACATGATAAACTTTTTCTTCAACATTTTATCTGCAGAAGGGGAACCTTCTGTGGCGGAAAACAAGTTTGGTTTCAATAACAGACCCGGAATTTCCTTGATGTTTGCAATGTTGCAATCGTAGACTTGTTGCAGTGCAAAAACCGAGCGGGGGAATTACTGTTTCTCGGAAGATCGAATATTCTTTCATGGAGCTCTTAGTGCGGTAACTGAATCAATCTATTGTCCCTACCATCTATTGTCATGTGACTTACGAACTGTCCA
>OU015500.1:155175977-155218477 GCA_907164885.2 Dolomedes plantarius
GATCGTTTTCGGATCCATCGTTTTTCCGTATGTGTCGTTCATTTTATCCAGTCCCAACGATCAAATTGCTTTTTTATGTTTCCGCATGTATCGTTTTCCCTCATTTACCATTCATTTCAATCGGTCCCTTGAAAAACGATAGATCGAGATTGCACTGTATATATATATATATATATATATATATATATATATATATATATATATCACAAATGTGATTACAAAGATTTGTTTTCACAAAATTTCGAGTTAAAAAGCGATTGCGTGAGTGGAAAAATTTAATGCACTTTCAAATAATAAGGAAGCCTTTTAAATAAGGAAAGCCTTTAAATTCTCAGAGAAACTAGAAAACTTATCTCGTAAGCTATGACACCATCACATAAATCTCTTCCTATGCCATAAATATGTCCTATAAAATGCAACATTGTATTAACAGAGAAAAATGTATTGGGAGATTAAGCTGACACTGATTGCTTAACAGCACTAAGGAATGAACTATTACATGGGTTGAAAAGTACCGGGACTAGCAACGATAACATCATTTTTTTTGTCAAAAATCGATTTTATTCTTCAACATAGTTTCCTTCAAGATCGATACAGTAATTCCAATAGTTCCTATCATTTAAATACTTTTCATATAGTACGATTTGTCAAGGGCTTTAAAATATGCACCAGTTTTGCATTTGGCATCTTCATTTGTTGAAAATCTTTTCCCCTGCAGCCATCTCTTCAAGTTAGGTAGCAAATAATAGTCGCTGGGGGGTCAGATCTGGAGAATACGGGGGATGGTGGAGCAATTCGTATTTTAATTTATCCAATTTTACCATCGCTTTCATTGATGTGTGAGCCGGTGCACTGTCTTGGTGAAAAAGCACTTTTTTTCGCCATGTGCGGCCGTTTTATCTTGATTTCGTCCTTCAAGCGGTTCAATAAGGCTGCATAATACTTCTCCTGTGATTGTATTTTTTCTCTAGATAGTCGATGAATATTATAGGTGTTAATTACCTAGAAACAATGGATGCATGCATGGGTTGGAACAAGCAAGGAATACAACGCATTGACCTTAAACATACATTTATTTGATAACCCAAATTTCAATTAACTTGTCAGAGCTATTAATATTACAACCAGTATCATATTAACAATTTTGACATACGATACCCAGAAGCAGAGGCAAAATATAGAGTCAAATATGATTTTTAGAGTCTATCGGGGAGGCACTTACTATAACGGATGTATGCAGCGATGATCGTAGCATCGGCGACCGGGACCCAATATCATCTCCAGTGTAGGAACACCTTAGCGGGATATTCGCACTTTTCCAAGGCTATGGGGCAGACGAGAGTCTCTGACATCTAACTCTCAGGAACCCAATCTAAAATCCGTCTCCTTCTTTTTCAAATCCTTCCGTCCTTAGCGGAGCTGTTGTCCGTTTACAGGGGGGCCATTCTGGCACGCCCCTCACTTTCATTGGGCAGTGGGCTGTTTTTCTTTCAGTGGTTCCTACCCCAATTGGATCTTTATTACACCGTCTCTTTCGCCTCTGTCCATAGTCTATGAAGTACCTCCCCCAACATCATTTTATTTTGCAAAACAACTTTGACCCTTCTCATCTGACGTTTTTACTGTGGGCCATAAAATAACGACCATCCATCTTGTAAAATTTAGACTTCAGATCGCTATGACTGGCCTCACCGACAGCTATTCTTCTATTTTTTATTGGTTTACAATCCTGTATTTACCCCTGCCTCTGCATCCTTTATAATACATTCTTTATTGGCCACACACCGTGGGGAATTATACCATTTTCACTTATACAAATATTATGCCATGTGCATCCAAACAAATACTGGCCAAAACCTTTCCAGACAATTAATTGCATCTTTGGTTGCTTTGGGCGGCTTTCGCCAGATTTAAACCACTCTGCAGACTGCCTTTTTGACTCAGGTGTGTAGTAATGGATCCATTGTTACGAATCGGTGGAAAAATCCCTTTGGATTACTCTTTAATAGCTCCCAAGAGCGCTCTGAATTATCGACACGCTGCTGTTTTTGATGGATTGTTAGAAAATTCGGCAACCATCTTGTACAATTTTTTTTCCATATTTAAATGCTCATGTTAAGTATGACTTAGGCATTCGGATGATATCTTTACGATGTCAGCTGTCTCTCTTACTTTCACTTTTGCGGTCATCCAAAACAATACGGTGGACTTTTTTGATGTTCTCTGGAGATGTTGCCTCGACTGTACGTCCAGTACGTGCATCAACATCGGTGTTCCTACGACCACTTTTAAACCATCAGCAAATGGTTGTTTTCGACGGCGCAGATGTACCGTAATGCTTTCCGGTCCATTCTTGGGTTTAGACGGTATTTTTGTCATCAAAAGACAACGTTTAATTAAGACGCAAAATTCTTTCTGATCGATTGTTCACACAAAATCAAAAGTGGCGTCACTTGCACGACCGCAACTCGTAAATAAATGGCCGATATGTCATGAAACTTTGATAGATGTATTTTGAAGGTCAGTACTAACAGAACATTATATGTAAATTTGATTGGGAATGCCATCTAGTGGCAAGCCCCGAGACATTTCACCCCATGTAGCTATCATGCTTGTAAAATTTCAAAACCTGACAAAGTTTGTGCAGTTCGGAGAACTAGCATGGCAGTTCTCGAATGTTGGCAAGCTCAAAACATTGTTAACCACCATGTGCCCATTATTTGTGCTCAAACCGGTTTGGGCCGATTATTCAATTTAAACAATACTTTGGGGGGGAGGGGGGGTAAATTGCTCTTGACAACGGTATCTAAACGGGACTTTTTGCCAAACGAAGTTTGCGTAAAATTCTGTAACATTGCTGTTGATTCGAACTCTGTCTACAACATTCTAAATAGCGAACACTTCATTAGGGAAGTCCATAATTGAACTTTCCTACTTTCAAGTTGTCTACAGTCGAAACTATTGTTCAGAAAGTTATGAAATTTTGTGTATGACGTATTGAAGGGATGGAAATTTTTTTGAGCAAATAAAAAAAAAATTAGTTCAAAATTGCACCATCAGAGGGTGTTTTGATGAATTACACATTTAGCCAACACTTACTATTGCTAAACAAATTTATTACTATAAGACATGTTCAACATGACGGCAATCATTTTCAGCTACCACTTGAAATCGTAAGCTAGCATGTTCTACAGTTGACCGCAGTTTGTCCGGGAAAATGCTGAGACCATGTCGCGAAATGCTGTCTTTCAGATCAGGTGTAGTTCTTGGTTTATCAAGACTGACTAGAAGTTTCACATGTCCCCAAAGCCAAATGTCGCATGGATTGAGGTCTGGGGAGTTGGGTCTGGTAATCGTAACGATGACATTCTGATTACCAATAGCAAGCATGCTGGAAACAAAATCTCCATGAAAGTTTCTAGGTTTTATAGCAGCTTCTGCTCTATGTTGACAAAAAGTAATTTGCATATTTGTTTCTTCGTTCCTTCAAATATTTTGTCCGAAAATTTGTTATCGAACAAGTTTACGATCGACTTTGCAATCACTTTAAAGATTGTAAAATTTAATGAGTGTGAGTTATTGTGCTAGAGTGACCTATGGATAAAAAGATGGTGAAATCTTAAGTGAAGAACCAGTCGTAAATGTGTAATTCATCAAAAAGCGCCCTCTGGTGGTGAAATTTTGACGAATTTTTTTATTCACTCAAACAAATTCATATCCCTTCAATATGTCCTACACAAAATTTCATAACTTTCTGAACAATAGTTTCGAATGTAGACCACTTTAAAGTAGGGAAGTTTAATTATGGACAACCTGAACACACAAAAAATTCAATTTATGGGTAGAATTCTGACTTTAAAAAATTGGGCGACTACCACTCCTGGAGCAAATATGTATGCTTTAAAACTGAATAATAACGAATTCAAATACCTGGAAAGTTTCCATTGACCGATGACATGCCTAAACAATTTCTTACCTTGGAGGACTTATATTACCTTGGAACAAATATGCAAGTGGCATATATGTTTCATTCCATAAGAATGAATTTTTACAGAACAAAAGCGCCAAACATGCTTGTTACAATACTCAAACATTCATGCAGAATGCTTCTATGTTAATAAATTTCAGTGATAAACAAACATATCTAGATTTTCGGAAATATTTAAAGCGAAAAAAAAAACCTTCGACTACAAATAAAAATCAAATCCTAGAACCTCTCATAACGGATCCACAATCCACAATTCTACCCTTAACTGAAGCTAAATATTTCACCATAATTGCATACTCAAATCGTACATTTGAAAGTCAAGCATAGAGATTTTAAAAACATGGTTTAAACCGCATGCCCCTTTCAAAGCTGTACTGCCTAGCGTGCTTTTTCGTACACCTGTACTTGAACGGGCTTTTGACAATCTGTCTTCAAAAGAATTCCTCGTAAGAAATTTTTCAACAGCGCTTTGTCGTGAAAATGTAACAAAACTGTTCTCAAGTTTTTCTATTCAAACGTAAGATTTTTGAAAATATTTTACTCTGCAAAATTTTTTCATTGAGCATTCCGCAAAGTGATGAAAAATTTGCAAAAATTTTCAGAATTGTTTTAAAATATTTTTTTCTACATTAAATATTTTTTTGTTTTAAGATAATTAATATTGATTATTTTTTCTTCGTTTCGACAAACAAATAGGTTTTGATAGCTGCCGAAAATGGCTAATGAACGATTTTAAATAAATACTTCCAAAGGGTTTAAAAATACTTTTTAAGCATTAATAAAAAAAATCATGACCTCTTGAGTTGAGTGCAAGTAGACTCAATATTTCCTTTCTTATGGTGTAGTCAAGGACAGAACTTGTTTTTAGATTTCGCAATTTTTTACAGATTGTCAAAACCCACAGTTGTTTAATAGAAACGAGGGAAATATTCAATCAATTTCACACAGATGCAAACTGTTCTGCTTTCGTGCCAAGTGTCATTGTTCCCGATGAAATATAATACACGCTTTTAACACTAGCTTTACGGCGTTTTCCGTAACTACGATCAGCGGTCATTTTGATCGCTTGTCCCAAATAAAAGGAAAGGCGCGCTTTTTGCTAATATTAAGCATTATTAAAGCTTAAAAATATAAAATTTGGTTGACTTTAAAATAAATTACAAATAAAATCAAGTGAACAAAGTATAATACAACATAACAAAGAGCTAAGGCAGTCAAAATTAGTGTAGATGGTTTCAAATTTGTTAAAACTTAATAAATTGCATCACAGTAGTTTCATTACGAAATAAATTTATTTAAAATGAAATAAATTTAGTACTTACATTACTCGGTTTGACAGTGAACACATATTACTGATTTCTTAATTTTACCTGTACAGGTTCCACAAACATACTTTCTACAGTTTTCACAAACGTGCAATGTTTTGTTGCCTTTGCATGCATTTATTTGGCATTGTTTATGTTTACCAGAAATGGTGTCACAAGCATAAAATCTCTTTTGGTTGGAAATAGAAGTTTTGGAGTTTTTTTTTTACGAAATCTATATGTTTCGACGTTCCTCAGACGTATTTAAGATAAAATTTCGGTGGCTGGTGGTTTTATTTAGAGTAGTTTCCTTTTAAATTATTCATGCATTTATCGTGGCCAAATCAAGGATATTAAAAAAAACTCGCCAACGTCTAGATGAGGTTTTAAACAGTGGCTCAGTATCCATCAACACACTTTGCATTTCTAAAACTAACAAGAAACGAACAAAATATCTAGAAAACTAACAGACGGACAATTGTACAGTTACTCGTTAGGTTATTATTGTTATAAGTTTAATGTAGTTTTCATTACTTTGACTTCCAAGGTCACAATTAATTGATCTAACTAGCATTCTAAGAAACTAACTAACTAGCAAAGTAAAGTAACTAACAAAATATAAAAAAATAAAATATCTCGTAAACTAAAAATCGAATGAACTATTGTACAGTCAGTCGTTAGTTTAACATCAAACATTAAAGTTTTCAGTTTAAGGGACAGTAGACCTTCAAACCTAACTTTTTTTGTTTTGAATGGATTTGCTTGAAATTGGAATATGTGATTAGTACCATAGATATGTAAAAGTGGTTAAAATTTAAAGATGAAATAATAATCATTTATGAATTATGAATTATATCAAAAATTGGCCTAATTAAAAATGTTCCATGCGCATTTCTTTTGAATATAATATGGTAATTTTTATCTACAGGATACCTTATAGAACTAACAATGAAACTTATTGTTTATTTTAAGCATTCATTAAAAATATAAAGAGGAAAAATAATAGTGAAAACTCCCTTTTTATTACGCAAAATACCTATAAATCATCTTTTCAATTACAAAATTTAGAAATTCTGAGCTACGAAGCATAATTTTTTTCAATAAGATTTATTTAATATACAGTTAAGTATATAAAACTTTAATTTCAAAGCAATACGATCATTAGGAATACGCCTGGAGTAGTTTTAATATTCGTATGACATGAAAATTTTTATTTTGAGAAAAACACATTTAAAGTTATTGCTATTAGTAGCCACATAATATCTAAATTAAAATCAAATAACTAGGAAAGTATTCACAGAAATAAAAAAAATTTTTGCAACACATTCTTACTCGTCCGTAGATTCACAATTCAATAAAATAAAGAAATCGAATTTTTGGACAAATTTCACAATTTTGAAAGCCCACTGTCCTCTTAATATGTGCACGCATTAACACACACAAGAAAAACTAACTAATCAAAAGAAAGACAAAGTCACTAGTTAACTAGGAAACAAACGAACTATTTTACTGCAAGTTATTAGTTTATTCCTGTTAATTTTTTTTCAATGCGTCAGGATCAAGTTATTAGTTTAATTTTTGTTAATTATAAGTTTAATTTAGTAGTTCGTAGCCGTCGTCACAAATAATTGCCACTGCCTATTTTGTCAATTTGAAAAGAACAGCACCTCACTGTTAAAAGAAAAAAAGGAGACTTTTTTTTTGGAAGATTTATTTTTATTCCACTGTACATATTCAAATGTTACCAATAAATTACAGTGTTATCGAAACAATAGTCAGAAATTAGGGTTAAATCTTTGAGCTGAAACTTTCGTTGGTCATCCCAGATTTCAGGTTTTAAACGTCCCGTCCGGCTGTGAGTCTGTAAGCCCTGTTCGCCCAAAACCTCTCTTTTCAAAGAGCTTTCTTATTTCTTATATAATATGTTAGAATAAACCTTAGAAATAAATTATTTATCACTTGATGCATTTATATCTTTACATATGCATATGTTTATATAATATTGTTGTAAATAGCCGTAAATATTCTTAAACATTTGTCAATATTATTTATTTCTCCTTTGTTTAGCTTCATTTTGGGATAAAAATCGTTTATTCAATGTCATTGAGCATTAGATTTCAATATGTGAGCTTTTGGCGCAAATTTCTGCTTGCTTGGCGACAAATTTGGCGGGGTTTTGAGAACCAATTAGGCTTTATGTACGTGGCGTGGTTATCGAGTCCTTGAATTTACTAGGTCTGGAAAATCCTAGATGTTGCGACGATATGAGAAATAAACCCTTGGGCTAATGTAAGCCGCCGATCTTTAAGTTATAAACAAAGGAATCAGACATTTACAGCTGTTTACGACAATACATGCATTCGTAAAATTTATGTACAACGACGACAGGACACGAAAAACAATTATGAAAGATAATAGTTCACACTAGAAGCGCCAGAGCAGTCATTTTGACTGTTTTCGTTTTTCAGCATGGATTCCTAATAAAACTCGCTATCTTAAGAACTCAAGTTTTTGAGTTTTTCTAAAAAACCTCAAAAATTATTTGTATCAAAAATTAATCGAATGAAATTAAAATTAACAAAGTTATTTGTAGTTATACCTAGAAGCGCCAAGAGCAGTCAAATTGACTGCTAGTAAAATTGGATAGATTCATCTTGTTTTCTCTAGAGGAAAACAACTTTTCTTGGAAAAATGTTTCCCTTACAAATTCCTTTCATTCACTGATTCTTTACAACAGGAAATACTTCCCCCCTTCCCCACCACTCTACCGTCTACCCCTTTTGAGGAAATGTAACAGTCCATAGTTTGCAGTAGTTGAGTCAGCTTATCTTTTTGTGGCACTTCAATCTTTCAAGTGCACTATATAATGGCTACTCGAAGACCGCGTTACCTTAGTCCAGAGGAAATTGTACAACTTTTACAGGATTTATCTGAAAAGAATCTGATGTTGAAGAACATGGTATTGCTGATGACATGGATTACGAGCCTCCACAAAACTTTGAAGCTAAAAGTAGTTCTAGTGATTCTGAAGAAAGCATGAACGAGCAACGGTCGGGTATGGAATAATACATGGAGTCCTCATTTTTTTTCGAGAAACAATTTCTCGCAATCGTCTTCGATATATAATGGATAAACCTAAGGTTTCATTTAAATTTTAATAGTAAGTCAACTAGGGCTCAGCAGTTTCTAAACTTATCAGTTTAGAAACTGATAAGTTTGCTCTGTGTTTTGACGTTTGGAATAAATTTATAGAGAACCGTGCTAGTTCATAAAAGCCAGAAGAAAATCTTGTTGTGGATGAACTGCTATTGCCATCCAAAGACAGGTGCAAATTTATACAATATATGCCGAATAAACCCGACAAATTTGGTATAAAATTTTGGATGCTAGTTGATGTAAACTGGAAGTTTATGTGCAATGATTTTCCATATCTTGGAAAAGATAAATCAAGGGATGAAGCTGAAAGCCTTCCTGAAAATGTAGTAATGCGTCTTATAAACCCTTACTTGAACCCTTACAGTTAGAAGTGTGACAGCGGACAACTATTTCTCCTCATTATCATTGGCTAAAAGTCTTGAAAGGAAAAATACAATGTTTGCTGACACAGTAAGAAGACACCGAAAAGAAATGCCGCCTGAAGTAAGGAAATCAAAAGCCCTGCTGTATGAAACTGTTTTACTAACGAAGAGAAACTACAATGACGGTTTATCAAGGTAAAAAGAATAAAAATGTCTTGCTACTAAGTACCTTGCATCCAAATGTAAATGTAGAATCACATAATAATAAGAAATTTCCAGAGACAGTCGAGACCTACAACAAAACCAAATGTGGAGTTGATATCGTTGACCAGATGACGCGTAAATATTCCGTACGGGCTGCTTCAAGAGCATCGTAGATTGCCTTCACGTAGATGGCCAGTGCATGTTTTTGATATTGTGCTGGATTTGGCAGGATCCTATGCCTGTTATTTACAGAGAATTAATTGGTAAAAATATTTCAAGGCATAGCTTCTTATTTCAATTAGCGGAGGTCAATGCCAGATTGGACATTAAAACAACAATAAAACAAGTGATGTGTGTAAAAGCTATTCATATTATGTATGTGGAAAATGCACTTCCAGCGTTGAAAAAGTTTCGTTGTGTTAAAATTGCGAAAAGCAATAAAATGTGTTTTATTAGTGAAACTTTATATAAAAAATTAATTTTTTAAATAAACCGTTTATTAAAGAAATTCTTAAAAGATATAATTAAAAATAATAAAAAGTATTTTAAAGTTGTGTAAAACATTTGCAATTTAAGATATGCATTAAATTCATTGAGCAGTCAATTTGACTGCCGTTGGCGCTTCTAGGTAGGAAGAAATTTTGGCGCTTCTAGTGTTAATGTACAAAAGGATTTTTGCGCTAATATATTGATAAAAGTTTGGTTCCTTTACAAAAGCACGTCTATGGTAGAATTTTACCTAAAAATCATTTTCAAAAACTTAACTTGCTTGTCGTTATTTGTAGGGAAAGGCGTTAAATAAGAAATTTTCTTTTTAAAATTTTCAATTCTGCATTTCACATCCCTGTGGAATCATGACTCAGTTTCTTCGAAATTTCTCACCAAATATTCCTTGCTACAGGAATATGTTGCTATCTCTTTTCCCATTTGAAATGAACATTCTTGTAGAATAGTAACACCGTTTCGTTGAAATATATCACCAAATATTTCGTGTTACAGGAAGCTGTCGTCAACAATTTTCACATCCTTGTGCAATTGTAACACCGTTTCGTTGAAATTTTTCACCAAATATTTCGTGCTACAGGAAGATGTCGCCCACAATTCTCACATCTGTATTGCACATCCTTATGGAATCGTACCACCGTTTCGTTGAAAATTTTCACCAAATATTTCGCGCCACAGGAAGGTGTCACCCACAATTCCCACATCTGTACTGCATATCCTTATGGAATCGTAACACCGTTTCGTTGAAATTTTTCACCAAATATTTCGCGCCACAGGAAGATGTCGCCCACAATTCTCACATCTATACTGCATATCCTTATGGAATCGTAACACCGTTTCGTTGAAATTTTTCACCAAATATTACGAGCCACAGGAAGCCGTCGACAACACTTGGCGACTTGAAGGTCAACCGAAGATGAAGTTCATGAGGTTAGAAGAGATGGAATTTCATTTGGCGAGGCACAAATTTCGGGAGCCAACTTGAAGAATGTTCCGAACTTTTATTCCTGGTTAAACAGACATAGTAATTAGTCAGCTAATATAATTTCAATAATTGTTATCATTTATACTATCATTATGTTAATGTGAATATCATTCGGTTGGATAATAAGTAGCTGAAATAGAATACAGAAGCTAAAAATAAAAAGAATTTGGCTTACTTATTGACACCATCTCGTTCCTGAATCGCTAAATAGAAAGTAATTAGTCAGCTAGAATAACTGAGCACAAAGATTTAGCAGGATTCTTCACAAATGTGTCAGTTAAATGTAATCATAAATGGAACGGATCTAAGCTTGTGTTGATTGGTAATGTATAACTTATACTGCAATATTGGGCTCACACGCATTTATATATATATATATATATATATATATATATATATATGTGTGTGTGTGTGATGCCCCGTACCTCACGCCGTGGAGGAGAGGCATAGCACTAATCGGAGGCGTAGCTGGCACGAAGGTGTGATGCAGTCGGTCGAATTGTAGATCCAGGGAATCACTTACGAACCTTAGGCGAAACACGCACTCTTGGAGCCATTGATGAGATACACCACTTTGAAGACTTGCTTTATTTATTTGAAGGCATTAGCTGCAGTGGCCACATGATTTGGCCTTACAAGGCACGTCTTACATTACAAGACAGAAGCGAACCCCAGGTCCGACATCAACGAGAGTTAGACACCAAGAGAAGAAATCTTCTTTTCACGCACATCGTAAATAAGTGCTTTGCGATATTGACGCCAGAGGGCCTAAAACTTCTTAATATTTTAATTGGGCGACTTTAGATTCGTGGAGTTCACGTGTCCACTTAAGTTTATCGGGGACTTTACTGCTAGATCCCGCGCTTGCTAGAACCGTGACCTTTTGACCTGAGTGCAGGATAAGTGGCCATAAAATTCTTGCAAAGTGGGTTTTTTGACGTTATAGAAGACATAACTCTAGAGTGATTCGAGGGCTCTTCAGGAATTTTGACACTATACTGACATTCAGAATCTCATAAACTTCTAACACTCATATCTGGGGATGTTATTGATTTCAGCTACTTCACATGCCTGTATAATGATCTGCAGGGATAATATAATTTATCTTATTTTACTTTTAGGTTCCAATTTTGGAAAAAGGGGTCGTGCTTTATTAACAGGGTAATTTTAAATACGCTTTATATAATGGTGGGCCGTTATTATCACACACACACATATATATATATATATATATATATATATATAGAGAGAGAGAGAGAGAGAGAGAGAAATGAGAGATAAATAGATACACACAAACATACACACACAAGAACACACATATACACACGTAATGTTGTTGTTGTTGCATATGCCCCTTGACAGACATGTAACATCAGATCAAGTCCCGAAGGCTATGGGCAATGAAGGTGCGGCTCCTGTTTTTAATAGCACCACAAGGGTCGGAGTCCGACTTGGCTAAATGACCGGTCCCGTGATTTTAAACCGAGTCAAGTGACGAGGCCTGAACACTTGACCCCCCCCCCCCACTTCCAGAGGTAAATTACACACGTAATAAATTATACGGATGTAAACATATGTCTATACATAACTTAAAATAAACGAAGGAATATCGACCAAAATATCTTTGCTTATGCATTATTCGCATAGTATAGTTAGTGTGAATATCATTCGGTTGGTTAATAAATAGAATACAGAAATAGAATACAGAAGCTAAAAAAAAGAAATTGGCGACGAATACCTATTAACGAAATTATTAAGCACCTAATGGCGAATAGAAAGCAGTGCCCCGCCATCCATTCCAAGCCAATGCGGCAAGCGAGAAAAGATCACGTGATGAGAAAGCTTTTTACATGCTAATTAACTGCCAAAGGAAGATGGACGAGCAAGTTTCACGGATCCTGAACCTTGAATCTTTCTAACATCACAATCCAATCACTTTCTTTCCTCCTTCTCTTATTTGCCAATAGAAATCCAGCTTACAGACAGCCAAAGACTTCACCTATCTAAGTACTGACCGAACTAGAAGCTGCTTCACTTTGGTGAAGCAATCTGAAAGATTCTTGAGCCAACCAATCAGATCACTCCATTCTCTCACATCGTCGAACACTCGCTCACTTTTTATTATTATTATTATTATTATTATTATTATTATTATTATTATATACATAAATGGGTGCATGTTGAGCAGCTACATTTCCGCAGAGGTCCAAAGTAAGGACGAATGAAGCAGAGCATTACCACTTTCTGTGACGTGTCTCAGGTCCCGGTCGCACTCCGCGTCGGACAACTCCTGTCCGTCCGTCACGATCGTCTGCGCGTGGACCTGCGTCGGACTGTAACTCTCGTCGTTCATCCTCCATCTGAAATCACAGAGTTGGAAAAAAGATAGACAGTGATCATAGAAGGAAATATATCAGTCAGTCAATCAATCAAAATATAATGTAATTAAACTCATTTGAAACACATTTCCTGTATGACTGCAGTAGGTTTTTATTCCCTTTCTTCCACCTCACCATCATGGTGCATATACATTGGTACAGAGTTCTCTCCCCGACACCTGTCATCACATTAATCACGGTAACATTAGACACGGTATTTAGAACCACCCCCATTCCCGCGCGCAAGATTTCTTTGATGTGGTGTGTCCCCCGACACCGCTCGACACCATTTGACCCGCTGACCCCCCCACTCTTTCTTTGATGGACCGCCAGAGGAGGCGATCCACGCATAGTAGAGAGTACAGAGAGACATAAATCACTGGCAGATGCAGAGAACTCTGTACCAATCTGTATGCGCTATGAATAAAGTTCCTTGTTGCTCCCTTTCACCCTTCAGCGGGGGCGCGCCCGTGTATAAAGTGCAGCATTTTCGTAATTTTGAATGGCTTGTTTTTGCAAGTAAGGTTTGAATGTTCTAGGCAGTTTCGATTTATAGCTACACCCTTTCTAAAGCAGGTCTTATTTTCTGACCCTTGTTTTCCTTTCCGTTCATTGTTAGTCGTGATTTAACCGTGGTAAACCAGCGATTATACTGGATTGCAATACGAGAAAATTATGAGTTGATGTAGTAAATCAAATTTGCAGCTATTACACGGTATCCCGCATATCACGAAGAAAAGCAATCTCATTGCTTTTTAGGTTTTTGGACATAATAGGAATAGATTCACAAGTTGTGACCAGACAGTTTTGAAATAAGGCGATTGCATCTGCATTCTTTGGCCTTTAATTATAAATATATCTCAATATTATCAACATTTTATATCTTGTCATAAAACGCAGAATTAATATTTCTATTTGAAAAAAGAAAGTTTATTACAAAAGGAATAATCAAGGTTAAAAGAGACGTTGCACTTCATGCAACGCGCGCCTGCTGTTGTACCAAATATTGGCGCCCCCGCTGAAGGGTTAAATGTTGTTCAGTAACTCTGAACACTCTACCCCCCCCCCCCTCCGCATGTTTGTTCTCCAACGAGATCAGAAAAGCAGCTACCACACTCCTACTCAACTATTGTTTCATCGTCTGTTGTGAAAAAGAACTGAAGCGAAGTCATCGCGCGAGCTACCCTCGTACCAGGAAGAGTTTTGTTATGTCTTTCTGTTCCATGTCAATTAGTATTGAGATGTTCGTATTCGTAATGCAATACATAGTTTTGCGTTCTGTGTAAATAGTTGTGAGTCCATGAGTAATTCAGATATAACTTTAATAATTGAGGTTATTCATTAGACAAACCGCTCTCAATTTACTTAAATGAGATTTAGTTATAAAAAATCTGCAGAAGGAATTTGAACAATGGGTCGTCTGTGGAACATCGTCGTTCTCACTCATTTCTGCTGAGCGGCATCATTCACTTTCTTCGAACTCCCGATCACTTACTTATAGTAACCCCCAAAAAGCTCTGTTCCGACTGGAACAATTTGAATCTTCTTACGGAATCACGTCACTTGTGACGCGAAAGTGTTCAGCGCGCATACGCTATTTATGTAACTTTTCTTTATCTTTTTTTTTCTGAGAGCAGATTAGATTTAGATTTCGAGTAGATAACACATGCTATAACTTTTTATTAGATTTTATTCTCAAATTTTCTCAGCATAGAATTTCTTTTGAGTGTATTTTTGAAGTAGATAAAAGATAAGCTTAACCACACATTTAAATAGATTTAAAAGGAGATTTGAACTGAGTGACTTTTAGATACATACTACTCAACGCCGTTAACAAGCTCGAAAAGAAAACAAAGTACATGGCTAAATACGGGTGTCCGGGGTAAGGGTATCAAAAAGTTTTGACTTATTTTTGCAGCACTACACATTAAAAATTAAAAAAGATATATATAAATAAAAAGGGCATCTCACCCAGTTTTAATATCAATCATAGATTTCGATCATAGTATCATAGATTTCGATGTGTACAACTTTTATAGCACGACTAACGTTTCAATGTTAATCCAGTTCTCTTCAAGAGTTTCGTAGCATATCAGACATTATTACACTTTTTTTTACTTGGGGATTCATTAAATCCGTTGTGTATAAACAAAAAATTTAAATTGAATGAGTTGAAGATAAGTACCATTCAAGCAATTCGTGTAATAACTCCTAATATGCTACGGAACACTTGGAGAAAACTGGATACCATTTAGACGTTTGTCGTTCTACAAGAGGTGCCAAGTGAAATCTATGATACTATGATCGAAGTCTATAAGTGATATTAAAACTTGGTGAGAAGTTCTTTCCATTTAAATATTTTTAAAAAGTTTTATTGGGTAGTTCCGTAAAAATAAGCCATAACTTTTGGATACTTTTAGCCAGGACACATTGTATAAGAGGTTCTAATATATATATATATATATATATATATATATATATATATATATATATATATATATATATATGTCTTTGTTTCTTCCAGAGGGGTGGGATTGCTTCATAACAGTATTAGCATGGATGATAAGTGACGAGCAAGCGTCGAATACATAAGAGTTTGTTTCGAGTTCAAATACGTCGAGTACCGAGTATGACTGTTAATATATATATATATATATATATATATATATATATATATATATATATATATATATATATATGTGTGTGTGTGTATGTATGTATACACACACAGTGAAACTTCTCTATGTCAAATAGTCAAGATTCTGGAAAAAGTAGTCGTATTGAGGGGTAGACGCCGAATAGGGTTGGTATACTGCAAAAGTTTTCACTTATATATATATATATATATCAGAAGATAGAGAGTCACACTGCTATGGATATTAACAGGTACATTTACTTAAAAGAGGGATTCTTCGAGAATCTCACCCACCTGTGGTTGGGGGTCCATGTATGTTTCATTCCCAACTTCTCGTGCAGCACAAAACTGTCGATATCGCAGGAGATGACCTCTTCGGTGATGCTCTGCAGGTGGCGAGATTTTCCCGTGTCTGAGAAACAAAAAAATGCATATACATTAAATACACATTTGTTTGTGTGTATGTGTTTGTATCACAAACGTAATTTCGATATCAGTAATGAAAAAAGAAATTTCGTGTGTTTTTATACAAAAATGCAATGTGGCGAGTAATAAGCGAATACTCGCCACATTGCGTGAATAATATACAGTGGACGCTCGTTAATTCGAACTCGGTTAATTCGAACTTTCGGTTAATTCGAACTAATCCAAAGGCCCCAAAAAACTTGTATTGGAGTTAATGTTAAAAATATCTCATTAATTCGAACTAAATTTTTATCACTTCGGTTAATTCGAACTAAAAATTTGACAAAAAAAAATTCTTTTTCCTCATTTAATGGAGAAAATACACACTGTATTTATTATTTTGTGTGTCAAAATTTCTTTTCTGTGTAAAGAGGCACATGCCTGCATTCCTAGACTATTGCATGTCCGCTAAACGTTAGTAGCTATTGTCCTTCTTATTAGTGCTAAACGGAAAAAGCAATTTTCCTTTATTTGGATCGATTTTCTTAGAATTTCAGAAAAACTAGTCTTTACTACAGATTCTAGGGAGCTGCGTCAGTTATAGGGAGCTGCGTCAGTTATGCAGTGCAGACAAGTTAATGTGGTCTAGTTTTTCTTCCTCATTGTGTGGTGTGAACGTGTAAAAATTCAGGATGTCTACACGTGGAAAGTACAAAACCCTAACTTTGGAGACAAAGGTAGAAATTTTAAAGAAAATATAGAATGGCGAATATAAAACAAAATTAGCAGCTGACTATGGAATTTTAAAAAATGCCTTGTCAACTAATTTGAAAAACAAGGAGTCAATTTTAGATTCATGGGAAAAATCAAAATTTGCTAGAGGAAGGAAACGCATGGGAAATGCGTCCCAAGAAGTTCTAGAAAAAGCTCTACTGCTATGGTTCCAGGATGTTAGATCTCGAAATTTTCCGATAAATGGACCCCTAGTGCTGACGAAGGCTGATGAATTGGCAAGTCGAATGGGTATTGAAGATTTTAAATGCAGTGATGGATGGCTTTCTCGATTTAAGTCAAGGCACAATATTTTTTATCAAACTGTATGTGGCCAAAGCTCTGATGTAAACGAAGACGTATGCACAAATTTCGGTAGGAAACTGCCAGGGCTTTTCTCTACTTATCTGCCGAAAGATATTTTTAATGCGGCCATACTGGACAAAGCCATAATGGACTCTATTAAAACTCTGAAAGCATTTATTGAGATGGAACCTTCCTCTGAAAATGAATTGAAATGTTTAGTTCAAATCGAGAAGCTGGCTGAACAATGTAGGCATCATAAACAGAACGAAACATCCATTTTACATTTTTTCCCCAAAGTGTAATTCATATTTTTAATAAAAGTTTACTTTATACTG
Source organism: Dolomedes plantarius (assembly GCA_907164885.2). NCBI lineage: Eukaryota > Metazoa > Arthropoda > Arachnida > Araneae > Dolomedidae > Dolomedes > Dolomedes plantarius. The sequence goes on from OU015500.1 coordinate 155,193,311, forward strand.
CATATCTTCTGCTTCATTTTATGATTAAGGTAAGTCTGTATTGCTTTTTAATATGTTTAACTTTAGATAACATAGAATAATATATTTTCTGGGGTTATACATACTAGGAGAGTTTCTTCTTCAGTGATACACATTTAAAGTTATATATTTTCTCTTAACATCGGATAATTCGAACTTCGGATAATTCGAACTTTTTTCTGAGAACCTTCAAGTTCGAATTAACGAGAGTCCACTGTATATATATATATATATATATATATATATATATGTGTGTGTGTGTGTGTGTGTGTGTGTGTGTGTGTGTGTGTTTGTTTGTTTGTTTGTTTGTCACAGCAAAAAACGCAGCAAGAGAAAAATTTTATTAGATTAATTATATATTAAAACGATTAGACTGAAAGGAAAATATGCACTAGATGTACTTTTCCATAGTAGAGAAAACAGGTCCTATTCAATCTACATCCGAGAGATAGCTGCTCTTTTTCACATAGAAACTAACTCTATGGTTTGGTTTGGATTGGAGCACTACGGTCATTTTTTGCTACACGAGGGCTAATTAGACGCTAACCCACTTCTTAAAGGTGACTACGAACGGCTATAAACATCCAAGCCAAGAGTAGAACACGAACCCAAGTACTCTGGTACCAAATGCCAAAGACCTAGTCATACATCGTTCGCCATCGTTCAGCAACTTATTCCAAGATACCTAGACACCAATAAGATTATATAAGTGAAGAACTAAACAGTAAACACTCATCGTACGAACGCGTGTCAATTCCTATCTTGCGAAAACCAGAAAACAACGTCAGATATAATAGATCATAGTGTAAATTATATATATATATATATATATATATATATATATATATATATATATATATATATATATATATATATATATATATATATATATATATATATATATATATATATATATATATATATATTTGTAAGTTTGTATGATGATAAGTAAATCCTTACCATAATCACTGATTTCGACGGTGTTGTCCTGTGCACAAGTCACGTGGTAGCTGTGCCTCCTCTGAAAGCAAAGATTCCATAGCTCAACCATTGTTTACAACATTTGTTCACTGGAGGATAACTTTACAGAGAACATATCCGCGTGTATATATATATATATATGCACCTTACCATGTCGTCTCTCATCTGCTGAGGCACGTCGTACATGTGGTCGCTCCGCCTGTTGCCGTGGTGGTGTAGACTCCCACACCCCTCCCTCTCCAGGTCGTCGCGGTGCATGGCGGGAACGCGGCTGGTGGCGTAAGGGGCGGGGAAGTAGACGGACTCCCTGCTCTGCTCGTAGGCCTTCTCTAACTCCGCCATGGCCAGCACGTCGCCCTTGCCTTCGTCGTTGATGCGCACACCTGTTGAAGGGAAAAAGCCCTTTAGCGTGGGTCATAGTTTTGTGAAGGTCTTCCGGTCTCTAAAGTAAATGAACTGAAAAATGTAATGGAAATACCTTGTGATGATATATATATATATATATATATATATATATATATATATATATATATATATATATATATATATATATATATATATATATACAATGAAGCTCGGTGGCGTAGTAGTTAAGAGCGTCAAGCTGCCACCCACATGTCCAGGGTTTGACCCTGCGACTGGGCAAGGTCGAATCAGCCTTTTATCCCTTCAGTGGGTCGATAAAATGAGGACCAAGCCTGCTTGGGAACTATGGGGGTCCACGTCAGGTTGACCATCTGACTGAGACATATGCTCTATGGCACCCCCAGCCCCAAGGTCAAGAAAGAGGAGTTGGGTACTGCCGGCCCTGGTCCATAACGGACTGTTGCCCCGTCAGTTTAGATTTAGATATAAATATATAAGGAAGTCCACTGATCGACCCTTAGAACGAGATTGGGAGACAGTTGAACGTGCATTTGCAGCTTTCGGTGACTGCTTGGGTTAAACAAATGTTGTTCCTCTTGTGCATCAACAAGCTCAATGAAATGATCAAATTGATGGAAATAATAAGTTTATGAGCTGTACAGATTATGTTTATTTACATTGTTATCGATTTATGAGAAATATAAAAAACTGGATTATATTTATATATTTATAAAGAGCACGAAGAATGGATAGTGGCTATATCAAACCATATTCAATCTCGAATTGCGCAGTTCGACGGATACACCAGTGCAACGCAAAATCGGTTTCGTTTGTTCAGGTGATTATCTTTGGTGTAATATGCCGAGTGAAGGCTAAGTGCCGAACCGTAAAACAAAAGTAGCTATATAAGAGGAAAATCTGTATTATAAGTAGAAGAATACAGTTTTTCCTCTTATATAGCTACTTTTGTTTAACGGAATAGAATTATATACATATATATATATATATATATACATATATATATATATATATATATATATATATATATATATATATATATATATATATATATATATATATATACATATATATATATATATATATATATATATATATATATATATATATATATACATATATCTTATATATATTTCTTCTGTCCGTGTGTATGTAACTGAACTCCTCCTAAACGACTGGACTGATTTTTATGAAATTTTGTGTGTGCGATTAAGTTGAATCGAGAATGGTTTAGATTAACAATTTGATCCGATAGAAAATGTTTTTATATTTTTAATTAATTAATAAAAAACCAACAATTTATAAGGGGGTGCGTCCGGTAAATGGAAGCTGTTACAGTTTGTGGAATCGGCCCTCTGGATAATACCGTCCACGTTAGGTTTAGTTAGTAAATAGCGAGCGAAAAGATAAAAATAAATAAAATCAAAAAGTTTCAAGTCATATATTAAATCAGAATAATAAATGAAAATAATAATCTTTAAAGTCAGATTTTATACTATAAAATACATCAGATCCAACGGCATATTCATACTCTCCACACGCGATGGAAAATTCGAATCAACCACGCTAAGTGACACGAGATCTTTTTTAATCGCTACTGCAATCGCCCTCGCCTATATAATTGTGTCTATTGAAGAGCTAAAGACTAAGCTTCTATCCTGCTAACTTATTTCTGACTAAAAACTCCTCTGCAATTTATAATCACCAGCCCACAACAACTTTCGAATGACGAATAAGTTTAACTTTACTCAGTAGAGCACCGTGTCATCGTGACGCATTCGGTAGGTCGCGCAAGTACCATGCTATCGACCCGGGTTCGAACGCAGAGTAGAGTAAATTTTGCTAGACCTGTTATTTCAGCATTTTTTTAAGGCTTTTTTATTTCAGCTTTTATTATTATTTTTTTAATTATTATTTTATTTTATTTTTTTTTAAATTTAAATTTCAATTTAAACAGGACAACGTCTGTCGTGTCCGCTAGTATATATATATATATATATATATATATATATATATATATATATATATATATATATATATATATATATATATATATATATATATATATATATATACATCGATCGATCGTTTTCGGATCCATAGTTTTACCGTATGTGTCGTTCATTTTATACAGTCCCAACGATCATATTGCTTTGTTATGTTTCCGAATGTATCATTTTATCATTTTACCGCATTTATCGTTCATTTCAGGATCCCTCGAAAAACGATATATCGAGATTCCTCTGTATGTATATATATATATATATATATATCTATATCTATATATATATATATATATATATATATATATATCTATATCTATATATATATATATATACACTGCTGGCAACCCAAATTGCAACAAAATGAAAGACAAAAAATATCACAACAAAATTTATTTTGTAGATAACATGTTGACCAAGTATCAAATGTTTCAATTTATAGATTTCTGTGAAGTGTGGTTCTTGCCAAAATCAGTAGCCAGAGTAGCCGCCATTAGTGGAGATCACCGCTTCCACACGCTTCGGCATTGATTCAAAGAGACTTTGGATGAGTTCTTGGGGTACAGCAGACCAAGCAGCTTCCACACGTTGCCAAAGTTGATCTGCTGTGGCAGCTGGGGATGGAATCTGGGTCAATCGTAGAGCAACCATGGACCACATGTTTTCTATCGGCGAAAGATCCGGAGAGCGAGGCGGTCAGGGAAGCATTTCAATCTGGCGATTGACGAAGAACCGTTGGATAATGCGTACCACTCGCGGTCGAGCATTATCCTGTTGAAATATGGCTGTGGGCAAGCCCTGAACGTAAGGAAGGACAACTGGCTCCAACACCTCGAAGATGTATTGCTGGCTGTTTAAGGTACAGGAAATGCGTACTAGAGGTGTGCGACAGTGATATCCAATACCGCCCCATACCATAATACCCAGTGCAGGACCAGCGTGGCGGTGCATAACGCAGGTGTTCAGCATCCTCTCTTCACGGTGTCTCCAGACTCGAATGCGACCATCGTGGTGTTGCAGACAGAAGCGTGACTCGTCAGTAAAGACAATTTCATTCCATTCTGCCGTCCACATCCTTCTGTCATCGCACCATTGGCGGCGGAGACGTCTGTGGTTCTGCGTCAAGGATAGACAAAGCAATGGACGTTTTGCGGACAGACCACTCTGCTGTAAACGGCGTCGAATGGTACGCGCAGACACTGGATGATGCGTTACAGACTGCATGTGCTGTGCTATGGTTCGTGATTTGACTGAGCGATCCGTCACTGCCATGCGTACAATTTGCCTGTCATCACGTGAAGTGGCGCGCTGAGGTGGATGCGATCGAACACGCCGGTCCGTCGTACCCTCCTGCATCCAACGATCACATATCCGCATTACAGTTATTTGGTTTCGTCCTACACGACTACCGATTTCCCTGAAAGATAATCCACAATCTCGGTAGGCCTCTATCCTTCCTCTGTCGAACTCGGATACTTGATCAAAAAATGATCGCTGTTTTCGATGAGGCATAATTGATCGTTTTTTTGAAAAACCACAAGAAAAACACAATTGCCGAACTTGAAATCGCCTAAATCTCCAAGCCTTAAATAGCGCTTTGAAGCGGCGCCACAGGCGCGCGTGATGTGCGTCTGTGCGGAAATTCTAATCATTTGCATATCTCACCTCCGCTAATGCATGTTGTAAATTTCATGTTCATTGCATGTTTCCTTCAGGGTGTTGCATTTACAGTGTCCAGCAGTGTATATATATATATATATATATATATATATATATATATATATATATATATATATATATATATACTAGCTGAAAACCCGTGCTTCGCTACGGAGTACATTAAATACAACGGCCAATGTATGCAATTAATGCCAAAAAAATTAAATATATATATTTATAATAAATGCGACGATCAATGTATACAATTAATGTAAAAAATATATTTTATAAAAAAATCGTAAGGGATATTTATTTTTTTTAGATAATATCTAATCGTCTGCTGCATTAGAAAGAAAAAAAAATATTTTTTTGTCTATTTAGTTGTTACGCACGTGACAATAAATTTATTTAAAATGGCAGAAAAAGAAATCACGTGATCAGCTTTTAATAAATTAAATTCTAAAAATTAATCTTTAAAAATTCACCAAAAATCAGGAAATGGAGGTAAAGGTTCGAAAAAGAGTTCATTTTAAAGGAATTTTTATGATTTTTCTCGTGATATAAATTTTATAACCCTCAATGTATTATTTTAAATGCAAACGTAAAACAAGTTTAAAAACAGCTTAAAAATTTAATTTAAAAAAATCTAAGAAGAATTTTTGAAAAATCTTTCTTAGTGCACCCCTACACTATTAGAAGAATCGCCATGCAAAATGTCAGCCCTGTAGGGCCAGCGGTTTGGTCTGTGCGTTGTATGTCAGTCAGTCAGTGAATGAATGAGTCAGTTACGGAACTGTTTTATATATATATATATATATATATATACACACAGTGAAACCTTTATCTACCGTTTTTAATGAGACCATTTGCACTTAACGATAGATGCGGGAAAACTACAGATGCCGGAACATAGAAAGGAAAATTATGGTCTGGACTACATGAAAGAAAGCACACATTCGGGAAAACGATTATTCGGGGAATGATCGATGCAGATTTCACAGTATATATATAACTAAATAAATGATCATATATATATATATATATATATATATATATATATATATATATAGAGTGAAATTTCTCTAGCCAGTAATCCCTTTTCGACGGGCCAGCCATCCTTATCCAAAAAATTCGATACACCAAGGTGATGTCCGATTGCGACCAAAATCATGTACAGAAAAAAAAGATTTAACTTTCAGAACAACTAATTTATTAATTCCAGAGTTTGATCGTAACAAAGACGTGTGCTGCCGGGCATAATCTTAAAATCTGAAAATTAAGTCCAGGGCGGCGCAAGACGACCGTTAACAAACGGGTAGCAGACTGTCATTTACGTACCACTTTGCTGTAAGTGTGTCAGTAATGACTTCCAAAGAGGTCCGACCATCAAAGGAAATGACACTTGAGACCATAACGCCTTGCTTCGGGCCTGTGTGGCGTGCGATAGTAACGGCAGGGTTCCTACGCTGCCCTGGACGTCTCCAGACACGTCTTCTGCGTCGTCAGGACACCCTGGAAACGGATCTCGTCACTAAAGACTATAGTCAGCCAGCGCAGTTCCAAGTTAAGTGGCACTGTAATCAGACTTGACAGTGTACGGTTGTGAGAAGTAAGTGACGTAACGAATCGCACTATCGTAGATTCCGCTGGCTCAGTCATCTGTCAATGGTCATGTTGGACACATGTGTGCGCGTTACACGGCGCATGGTTGATAACGACAAACCCGTTGCTGTGACAGCTAATCTGACAATTGCCCTGTCTTCCCGTTCTGTTGTGGTCCTAGGTCGACCGCTGCCGTCCTGACGCTTAAATCTTCCGTTTTTGACCGACTCTTGCCAGCGTCGTCTAATTGCTGCATCCCTTCGACCCAGATGACGAGCGATTTTTCGATTTGCCCAACCCGCTTCTTTCAATCTGATGACACGACGCTTTCAAACTTTGAAATATGCTCGTGATGAGCACGAATCCTTCTAAGAAGCACTGTTACAGTAGACGTAAGATATCCACAGTCGAAAATCAACAAAATTTTGAACATCAGTTCGAGAATCGCTCCTTATATACGCCCGCGGGATATGCAGTTCTTATGCGATAAAGATCCCTCTATTCATTCGTTGTACTCCAAATTTTAATCATATGAATGTTCGGTCGAAACATCTTTGCATACGAAATTTCATTACAGTCGGACAACTGTTTCTTGCCGCTTCGATTTTTTTGTTATAGTAATTGTGTGTGTGTGTGATGCTAGGACCCTAAACTATATTTACCCATATTAATTAGGGTTAAAATTAGGTAATTTAGCGTTAAACTGTAATTTACTTCTTGAGATTTCACTGTTTTTCCAAATCAGGAAGTAGCATTGTTTCTAATGCAGCGGAGAATTTACAAGACTATGCTGTCATCAATGATTAATTGCCTAGCGCGCGCGCGGACTCACGCAATCATAGAACGTTTGAAATCACGAGAATCTGACTCACGCATATCACGAAATGCTTCGCCCGCTCCTTTGCAAAAGCGCAAAAAAGAACAAGGCATAGATTAGAGTTGTCTGCCGTTGGACGAGGTCGCGTCTCGCGAGCTGAGATGAGGAAAATGGCGATTTAGCTGGGTTGACTGGGTATTTAATAAATGTTAATTAATAAAGTTGTTAGATGTGATTTAAACAGCCTTTCTTTGCCACAGGCCTATTGTTCATGACTGCCATTAATGTTAATTAGTACATAAAAGGTTACGCGGTGTAAGCATCTTGTCATATATATATATATATATATATATATATATATATATGTACACATGCAAACATATACCATAGCTCCGGTTCATCAAAAAATTGTTGTGCGAGAAGTTTCGTTTCCGAGAATGCCGACCATCGGAAAACGCGATCGATTCGGAAAATATTTATCGATATGAGAGAGGGGGGATGAAAAATTGATCGATGAAAAAAGAATTCGCGGGTCATTTCCTCCGAAAGTATCGATATATCGTCCGAGATTTAGGGTGTTGAATGCGAAATCCGATTTATAATCCAATGAAAACGAAATCGGTTTCAATTGTGCGCTGTATTTCTGAAGCGATATTATTATAATATATAAAACCGCGATCTACACACACACGCACATTATATATATATGACTTTCAGGTCTGAGCTATTTCGACCGTATGTCTCCCTCTTGATTGAGGGTTTTGGTACTTTTCGTTATTTTTTTAAAAAATACTTTGAAGATATATGTCTTAGCAATATTTTATGATAAATTTTAAATTGATTTTATTAATAATGTAGAAACTATTTAAATATACTAAGAATTAATATTTAATGAGAAAATATTGAAAAAATCAAGGTTTAAAGTAAAAAAATAGTTCCGCATAATGCAACATTTTTTAACTTGAAATTTTAAATAAAATTGAATAAAAACTTACCCAAATGCTTTACAAAGGACTAAAATTTGCTTTTATTGATAAATAGCATCATTTAATAAAATTTGCTTTCGTGTGGTACATTTCAAATTATGGATTTGCCCAAAGACCTTTCAAACTAACACTGATTTGAATTTGGATTCTAAATCGTTTCATAAATTTATATTTGTTAGGTGCTGTCCTCTATATATTTTTTTGAAAGTAGAAGGTTCATGTATAATATCTAAAAAGAGGGCGAACGTATATAATTGGTATTTTTGTAGTTCAGAGAGTTAGAACTTGACACCGAGAGACTCTCGGGTTTAGTTCGCTTCAGAGAAAATGGGAACCCGAGTGACACTCGGGCTTAGACCTCAAAGATATATATATATATATATATATATATATATATATATATATATATATATATATACAGAGGCTGTTCGCACATTTTTAGACGATTTTGGTAAGCGGTAATAAAAAAACGTTTGCTGCAAAAGAAATAATTGCAATTGTACTATGTTTTTAAAAGCCAAAATTATCAAAGAAAAGAAAGAAAGTTTTTCTAAGGGATTCATGATTGTTTCTGGTTTTTCTTATAATGGTAAGTTAAAAATAAAGAGAGTGGAAAAAAATGTCAAGATTAACTCCAAATACTATCAGGAACATATTTTATCGCCAATTTTTCTGAATGAAATACCATCGCTTTACCCACAGTGCCATCAATCTGTGAGACTCCATAAGGACAAAGCTAGCAGTCACACATCAAAATCCACTGCAAATTTCCTAAAAGAAATTGAGCAACAAACTGGCATCAAGACAATACCCTTCACTGATATCCCTAGTAAATCTCCCGATGTATCACCTATGGATTTTTGTGCTTTCGGACTTTTAAAATCTGCATTATCCAAACGTCGTCCCAAAACCCTTACAGGACTCTGGAAAGCTGTTCATGAGGAATGGGATAGAATACCTCTTCAGACACTTCAAAAGGCATTATTATCCTGGAAATTGCGGTGTCGAAAGATAGTTCAGAATAAGGGATGTCAAATAGAACATTTAAAACACAACAATTTTATGTAATTTAGTTTTGTGAATACAATATACATCGTCTAAAAAATGTGTGAACAGCCTCTGTATATATATATAAATATATAGTATATAAGACAGAGTTGAAAGAGAAAATTCAGCATAAGACATATTACACTAAGCAGCGTGAAACAAAAACATGAAAAGAAAAGAATTTAAAAGGTTTTAGACAGCATCGCTTCGTCAGCGATGTCCTTATTGTCTAAAAACCAATGGATTGTTTCTGATAAGTATGATCTAACCAATAAACATACTTAGACACCGAGCATTCCATAAGAATCAGAAGAAATGAATAAAACGTTGCTAACCAAACAAAGAACACCAAGCCTGTCGCTAGACATTGTTGAAGTTAAGAGTATTAAACCCCAAGGAGAGTGACCTTACAAACCTTGCAAACATGGAGTTAATGGAAACACAGATGCAAACTTACTAAGGAGACTGTGTTAAAGGACATATAAACCAAAATTAATAATGTATTATTATTATTAAAACTTAAGAGTAAAAATATTATTATTAATTATCATTGCTTAAGAATAACAATATTATTCATTATTATTACTTAAGAATAAAAATATTTTACAACATAAACTTAGTTAATTATGCTTATTAAATTTTATCACTTAAATAAGTGCAACAGATTAAACTATTCATTAAATCAAAAACAACCAATTATGTGCTTGGAAAGACTATCGGGGAAATGATTATGTTTTAGCACAACTAACAATTCATTAATATGTATATTCCTATTTTCTTTTGAACAAAGCCTATTTATACGTACTAGCTGATTTACTATTATTTTAGTAAAAACATTTTTGTATTATATATATATATATATATATATATATATATATATATATATATATATATATATATATACAGTGTAATCTCGATCTATCTTTTTTCAAGGGACCGACTGAAATGAACAATAAATGCAGGAAAATGATAGATGCGGAAACATAACAAAGCAATATGATCGTTGGGACTGTATAAAATGAACGACCCATACGGGAAAACGACGATTCGGGAAACGATCGATTGAGATTCCACTGTATATATATATATATATATATATATATATATATATATATATATATATATATATATACATACATATATATATATACCGGGTGGCCATAATTAAACTGACAGTGCTCACAGTGTTCTGTAGCGCGATCTATTTGCGAGAATGACACCACATTTTGTAGGAAGATTAAACAAGACGGGGGACGAAGGATTCCGCGAAAAAATAAATTAGTTCCAAAAGTCACCGCTAGGGGAATATTTGGCACTGTGTAATAGAAAATAGAGTGTTAACAAATGCAAATTAATACGGGATAAAATTACCTTTTATTATGCACATTTTCTTATTTAGTTCAAGTGCAATATGGCAACACTTTTAAAAAAGCGTAAAATCTACATAAACACCGATAAAGTCTCGTGATCTGCAATATCACGTACGCTGAGCAGAAGAAGAAGTTCTTTATTCAAATTTCACGTTACATTCATTGGCACAGTGGCAGCTGCTTGGGTTTTAAAAGGCAATGTGTTACGCTTCGAATCAATCGGATTGAAAGTTTATGTGCAATGTCTCCTTCTTTAGTCGAGCGTGTGTTACTGGTCAAATTCTTTTACCTCAACCAGTGCAACGCGTCAGCCGCTCTTCGTGCTTTTAGAACGCACAAAAAAATGCGTAAAGGTAACGGTCCTGTGTCAGTTAATGGGCTAAAAGCAATGGTTGCGACGTTTGAGAAAACTGGTTCTCTGAAGGTTCAGTCAGGTAGAGGACGAAAACCTGTACCACAGGATACAATAGAAGCAGTTGCCACGGCGATTGTTGACAGAGGACCAGACAATATTGCTGCCACCTCTAGCGCTCGTGGATTAGCTCGGAATATGGATATGCCTTACAGTACGGTATGGAAAATCTTACGAAAGATTATCAACTTCTATCCGTACAAGATCAGCCGTGTACAGGAGTTTCTGTACCCCGACCATGATAAGCGATTGACTTTTGCTCTCTCCTTTCTTGCCAGAATTGAGGTGGTTGATGCTTGGCCGTGGAAAATCTTATGGGGAGACGAGGCCCACTTTTACCTGCATGGAACTGTGAATACCCAGAAATGCCGAATTTGGGATGACAAATCACCACATGCAGTCACAGAAATTCCCTTACATTCACCAAAGGTAACTGTTTGGTGTGGGTTCACAGCAGAATTTATCGTAGGTCCATCGTAGCGCCAAATATTCCCCTAGCGGTGACTTTTGGAACTAATTTATTTTTTCGCGGAATCCTTCGTCCCCCGTCTTGTTTAATCTTCCTACAAAATGTGGCGTCATTCTCGCAAATAGATCGCGCTACAGAACACTGTGAGCACTGTCAGTTTAAGTATGGCCACCCGGTATATATATATATATATATATACATATATATATATATATATATATATACATATATATATATATATATATATATATATATATATATATATATATATATATATATATATATATATATATATATGTATATACATGTATATATATATATATATATATATATATATATATATATATATATATATATATATATATATATATATATATGTATATACATGTATATATATATATATATATATATATATATATATATATATATATATATATATATATATATATATACATATATATATATATATATATATATATATATATATATATATATATATATATATATATATACATATATATGTATATATATATATATATAATATATATATATATATATATATATATATATATATATATATATGTATGTATATATATATATATATATATATATATATATATATATATATATATATATATATATATATATATATTTATTTATGGGCACTTCATTTCATGTTTCTGAGAGGCGAGATTGTTTTTAAAACACTCTCACCGCTCTGTAGAATACTGCGCGAGTCAGTGAGCTCACTATCGACTCACCGAAAAACTGAATCGATTCCGAAATGTTTATCGACTCCGGCGCTTATACGAAAAAAAAGCGATAAAAAGAAAACTTCATTTCCCTTCGTTCTGCCGAGTCGGCACATATAGACACTCCTCTCTCCCCGCGGGTGGAGATTATCGGAGATTTCGAAGGTGTCGGAAGGATTTCGATTCGGAGGCCATCGTCCGAGAAATAAGCTCGCTTCTATCGATTGAGTTATGAGAGGGCAGTTCGAATGCAGTGTTTTATTTCGCGGGGGGAAAGTGTCGAAACGTATATCACGCATACATAAACCGATCGCTTTCGTTTTAGGATGAGATATCCCATTCTAACACTGTACCCGAATATCGATGAAGAAACACACACGCATATATATATATATATATATATATATATATATATATATATATATATATATATTTATTTATATATACAGTGGACGCTCGTTAATTCGAACTCAAAGGTTCTCAGAAAAAAGTTCGAATTATCCGAAGTTCGAATTATCCGATGTTAAGAGAAAATATATAACTTTAAATCTGTATCACTGAAGAAGAAAATCCCCTAGTATGTATAACCCCAGAAAATATATTATACTATGTTATCTAAAGTTAAACATATTAAAAAGCAATACAGACTTACCTTAATCATAAAATGAAGCAGAAGACATGCAGTATAAAGTAAACTTTTATTAAAAATATGAATTACACTTTGGGGAAAAACTGTAAAATGGATGTTTGGTTCTGTTTATGATGCCTACATTGTTCAGCCAGCTTCTCGATTTGAAGTAAACATTTCAATTCATTTTCAGAAGAAGGTTCCATCTGAATAAATGCTTTCAGAGTTTTAATAGATTCCATTATGGCTTTGTCCATTATGGCCGCATTAAAAATATCTTTCGTTAGGTAAGTAGAGAAAAGCCCTGGCAGTTTCCTACCGAAATTAGTCCATACGTCTTCGTTTACATCAGAGCTTTGGCCACATACAGTTTGATAAGAAATATTGTGCCTTCACTTAAATCGAGAAAGCCATCCATCACTGCATTTAAAATCTTCAATACCCATTCGACTTGCCAATTCATCAGCCTTCGTCAGCACTAGGGGTCCATTTGTCGGAAAATTTCGAGATCTAACATCCTGGAACCATAGCAGTAGAGCTTTTTCTAGAACTTCTTGGGACGCATTTCTCATTCGTTTCCTTCCTCTAGCAAATTTTGATTTTTCCCATGAATCTAAAATTGGCTCCTTGCTCTTCAAATTAGTTGACAAGGCATTTTTTAAAATTCCATAGTCAGCTGCTAACTTTGTTTTACATTCGCCATTCTCTACTTTCTTTAAAATTTCTACCTTTGTCTCCAAAGTTAGGGTTTTGTACTTTCCACGTGTAGACATCCTGAATTTTTACACGTTCACACCACACAATGAGGAAGAAAAACTAGACCACATTAACTTGTCTGCACTGCAGTTATAACTGACGCAGCTCCCTAGAATCTGTAGTAAAGACTAGTTTTTCTGAAATTCTAAGAAAATCGATCCAAATAAAGGAAAATTGCTTTTTCCGTTTAGCACTAATAAGAAGGACAATAGCTACTAACGTTTAGCGGACATGCAATAGTCTAGGAATGCAGGCATGTGCCTCTTTACACAGAAAAGAAATTTGGCACACAAAATAATAAATACAGTGTGTATTTTCTCCATTAAACGAGGAAAATGAAATTTTTTTTGTCAAATTTTTAGTTCGAATTAACCGAAGTGATAAAAATTTAGTTCGAATTAATGAGATATTTTTAACATTAACTCCAATACAAGTTTTTTGGGACCTTTGGATTAGTTCGAATTAACCGAAAGTTCGAATTAACCGAGTTCGAATTAACGAGCGTCCACTGTATAATATATATATGTGTGTGTCAGAGATTTTTTAAGGGGTCGAAAAGGGATTTTTTCTATAGAAAATCGGAATTAAAACATTAAACGCCAGATTAATCACATTTGATAGCTCAAAAATGAACAAGGAAGTCTCGAAATGAATAACATTGAAGCTATTAATAGAATTGGACTAGGTGAACAGTGGAGGAATTAAAGCCTCATCGCCGATGGTGACGTCACAGCGATATTCGAGAATTTTGTATAAAGGGTTTTTGTGGGTTTTAAACAAAAGAATGATTTCAGAGGCATGTAGGAAAGTCGAACTGGAAAGACGTTGTCTGTCGCGCGATTGAGATGTACGGGATTGAAAGTAATTAAATGATTGAAAAAGCATAGCATTCGATAGAATATGAATTCGAACGATCGAGCCCGAGACCTTTGAATAGTCAATTAAAGATTTTGTAGGACTATGATGTGTCTTGCCTTGCTTAGCCATGATGACTGCACCACCAAAGAGAGTTCCAAAAGTCAGGAGTCCGACCCCGACTGCATTTTCCCGGACTAGTAACTAAGAACTGGATTTTATAAGAAAGCGGACTGGAAGCGTTACTTACACACACACACACACACACATATATATATATATATATATATATATATATATATATATAACACTGAAGAGCCAGAAGAACAGGTGCACTTAACTAATATTGTGTTCGGCCCCACGAGCGCCAAGAATTGCTGCAACACGACGAGGTCTGGACTCGACTAATGTATGAAGGTATCCTTGAGGCAATTCACACTATGAATTCCTGCAGGGCTGTCCACAAATCCATAGGAGTGCGACGGTGTGGAGATCTCTTTCGAACAACATGTTGCAAGGTATCCCAGATAAGCTCAATAATGTCCATGTCTGGGGATTTAGGTGGCCAATGGCAGTGTCTAAAATCTGGAGAGTGATCCTGGAGCTACTCGGAGGCAACTCTCGACGTGTAGGGTATCGCATGGTCGTGCTGGAATTCTCCAAGTCCGTCGGAATGCACAATGGACATGAATGGGTGTAAATCAAGGGTCGTCAACGTGGTGCCTGCGAAAAAATTTTGAAGTGCCCGCCGTTGATATATCTAAATTTTAGATATTTGAACAACAAACGCGCGTGGTTGTAATGAATAATTTTAGTAAAAATAAATAAAAATCGTAAATCAGTAAAAATCAAAAACTGAACATTCTGCTCTCTTGACAGAGTCGCTGTCCCCCAGTCGCGCACCTAGGATTTTTTCTTGGGGAGCGGGGGTGAGATGAACGGATAAATATTTATAATGCATAGGGGGGGGGGGCGAGATGAACGGATAAAAATATTTATAATGCAAAATCAATCTTCATAATGCAATTTCTATTTTTTTCTGCAAGGGACCCTGCCCCCCACCGCCCCTCCTGGATATTCCACTGCTGTCCTCTCCCTATGAGTCAGCTTCTTTTTCCTCTTTGTTAGACGACATATGTTTGCGAATATTTGTATTCCAATATGAAATACTTAAATTCAAAGTGCCAATCAAACCTCACTAACACTCATTTGGACAAATGCCTGAAAACTGGGAATTCAAAGTGTACCACATTACAAAGATTTGGCTGCAGATTTGCAATGTGAAATATCGCATTAATTATTAATTTTAAGATTGATTTGTTTAAATTAAAATTTGAATTTATGTATTAAAATTTTTTGTCGCTTTAATATTTTCATGTTTAAATATTACCCCCTCACACACACTTCCTCCTCTTCAACCATCGGTGCCCGCCGAACTCCCACATTTCTGAAATATGCTCTCCTAGTAACAAAGGTTGCCGACCCCCGGTGTAGATGAACGGACAGGATGCGTATGTACCCGTCACCTGTTAAGAGTCCTCTCTAGCCGTATCAGGGGTCCCATATCACGTCAACTGCACACGTTCCATATCATCACAGAGGCTCCACCAGCTTAAACAGCAAGGTACCACCTGTTGATATGTACGGACCGTGGATTCATGAGGTTGTCGCCATAACCGCACACGTCCATCCGTCCGATAGAATTGGAAACGAGAGTCTTCACACCAGGCAACGTGTTTCCAGTTATCAACAGTCCAATGGAGGTGTTGGTGTTCCGAGGCGAGGCGTAAAGCTTTGTGCCGTGCAGTCAACAACGCCACACGAGTGGGCGTGCGGTTCCGATAGCCAATATCAATGACGGTCCGTTGAACAATTCGCACACTGACACGTATTGATGCCCCACCAGTGGCGTAGCGAGCATAACCGGCGCCCGGGGCACGATACCTTTGTGGCCCCCCCCCCCCCTGAAAAACATATAGTAATATAATATATAGACCCTATATTGGCGCCCCCGATAAACATATAATAACATAATATATAGGCCTTATATTGGCACTCCCCCCCCCAAAAAAAGCATATAGTAACATAATATATAGACCTTATGTTGGTGCCCTCCCCTAAAAACATATAGTAATATACTAATACATAGACCTTATATTGGCGCCCCCCACAAAAAATATAGTAATATAATATATATACCTTATATTGGCGCCCTCCCCGAAAAACATATAGTAATATAATATATATACCTTATATTGGCATCCACCTCGAAAACATATAGTAATATAATATATAGATCTTACATTGGCGCCCCTCTGCGAGTGGCGCCCGGGGCATGATAGACCCCCTTGCCCCCCCTTTGCTACGCCATTGTGCCCCACCACTGAAATTCTTCTCCACCCAGTGGCACACATAGGGGGTCAAGGGGCCCTGCCCCCTCCAAAGAAAGAGGAATTGCTTTAAGAATATTTATTTTGCATTATAAATATTTTTATCCGTTCATCTCTCCCTCCCCCCTCCAAGAAAAAATCCTGGGTGCGCCACTGTCTCTATTTGACGACCTCTCTAAACGGCTCTATTTTGTTCGAACTGATTGATTCGTGACTCAATGGAACCAATGTGATGGAAGACCATCCCTCAAACCCTCTTTTTTGGAACCATTACTGGCCGCGATAGAGAAATCACACAGTGACATATATTCTCCGAAACGAATCAAAGAGTGTTCCTTCATTGGAGTAATTCAAGGTCGCCATCTGCTTTCTCTGAACCGCAGACAGGGGTGCCCAGAGCAGAGAAACTCCCGTCTCCAGACGAATCCAGCGCGAAGACACAATAAACACGGGTGAAGAAAAAAACAACAAAGAAAACCGATGTAGGATTTTTAGCGTGGAAAAGAAACAAGTTTCGAAACGGAGCAGATGTTAATGGGGCAGTATTCAAAACGGGTAAGTGTATATCTATACCCTGGAACAAATCGGGCCAATGTCCATTTTATCCCTTCAGCGGACGCGCCAATTTTTGTAACACCAGCAGGCGCGCATGGTACAAAGTGCAACTTCTCTTTAGACCTTGATAATTCCTTTTGTAATGAACTTTTTTTTTTCAAATTGAAATTAATAATTCTGTGTTTTATGACAAGATATAAAATGTTGATAATAATGAGATGTATTTATAATTAAAGGCCAAAGAATGCAGATACAATCGCCTTATTTCAAAACTGTCCTTTTTATTGGATCTAAGGACAGCTTGTGAATGGATTCCTAATATGTCCAAAAACCTAAAAAACAATGAGATTTTCTGTCTTCGTGATATGCGGGATACCGTGTAATAGCTGCACATTTGACAGACTATATCAAGTCCTGCTTTTGTCTTGTTGGAATCCAGTATTATCGCTGGTTTACCACGGTTAAATCACGAATAACAATGAATGGAAAAAAATACAAGGGTCAGAAAATCGGACCTGTGACTTAGAAAGGGTGTAGCTATAAATAGCACTATAATTGCACTTTGTACACGGGCGCGCCCGCTGAAGGGTTAATAAAATGTAAGAGAACTTCAGTTTCAGTTGACAAATCTCACTAACTTTTTACAAGTCTTACAAACGGTTTGTTTATAAATATCTTTCAAAGTTTTATTTTTCAGTTTTAGTCATAGATTTTGCTTACTTTCTAATATTATATTTATTTCGATTTCTTTTCATTTGTCACTCAAATTTCAAAGTTTTGGACATTAGCCCTTTTTTGTTCCAAGGTACAGATATATACATACGTATTTACTAACTATATATATATATATATCTGTTTGTCTTTTCATTTTCTTTTTGACTTATTGCTTCATTGGGGGACTCGGGGCCTTGGGGTGTCTTTTGGGCTTACTTGCATCCAATTCAGAAAGTTCCCCTTGAGGAAACTGATTTGGTTAGGCTCCCTGATGACGAGACCTATCGGTTACCTCTATGTTGTTTTATGGTTCAGTTCCGGCTCTTATACAGAATCTTGCCATTGGTGCGTGGATGCCCAGAGTGCTTGATTTCTGTTTGTTTTTGTCTATTATTTTACATATATATATATATATATATACATATATACATAACAGTTCCCGTTGTTATAACAAGGAAATCTACATTCAATATATGATATGTAAGTATATTAGCAAGAAATTTCCGTTCCCTTTCGTTGCAATAAAGTATTGAAAAAAATGCACGTGTCACAAAAATATTCTCGCACTCGATATGCGATAAAAATGGATCGCGATATAGTATATCCGAAGAGAGAAACATTTAACGTCTTCTGAACCGAGTACGCGACTCTGGATCGTTTAATTAAACGGGGGATGCGACAAAATATGTAAACACTTCGGACGAGAATTTAATTAAATTTTCCCCCGGGGAAGGATGGAGGGGGATTGTAAGAATTCCCCTCTTCATAAACTGGAGGCACAAGAAGTGGCTCCGGAGGATGTGTGATATTCATAAATGCGTGAGTGCAAGTATGCGTGTGTATATATATGTATATATATTCCTTCATGTGTATTTACATGTAGAGTATTTCTAGGTATACGCTTAGTTTGGAACTATATGGTCAGCTTTTTGCTATACGAGGGCTGATTAGACCGGGACCTACAATTTAAACACGATTCGGAACTGTTACACAAGTCCCTACCAACAGTGAGATTCGAACCCACAGGGATCTGAACAGATCTGAACAGCTATTTATTCATTTATATATACACGTATATATTGTACGTATATTTATGTATGAACAAGTATGTACGTAAATACACACACACACACACACACACACACACACATATATATACATATATATATATATATATATATATATATATATATATATATATATATATATATATATATATATATATATGTATGTATATATATACAGGACTTGATTTGTAGAAATTCAGGTGCCGGAACTATAACATTCCGGGTAGTGGGGGGGGGTACAAATTTATATATATATATATATATATATATATATATATATATATATGTGTGTGTGTGTGTGTGTGTGTGTGTGTGTCTGTATATATAATAGGCCAGGCCCACTCACTCACAACAGAGTAATATTTCATTAAATAGGTGTTTTTTAAGTATCGTAATTTATCTTCCTAAAGAGAGGTACCGAAAGATGACTAGGAATGCCGTCCCGGCGCGTTCCGAGTCAAATCTAGCCTTGTATATATATATACATATATATATATATATATATATATATATATATATATATATATATATATATATATATATATATGTGTGTGTGTGTGTGTGTGTGTGTGTGCACATCTGTGTATGTCTCTGTAAGTAGTATGAATGTATATACTGTCCGACCACAGAACGAAGAACCACGGTTGGCATAGTGCCAAGACGATTCTATTCACCCTGTAGGTAAGGCTGCTTAGGAAGGAGGGGGAAAAGTCTCGTATTCTCTCGACATTCTTTAGAATTGGTTACTAACTGCATTTGCTTGCTTTTTCCTCGTCTGTTATTTTGATTATTATATTAAAATTAATGGATCCTTTACCCAACACAACTTCTCGGAATAAGCCGTTCCGTAGTGATTGTAAACGTATAATACACAATGTAATTAAATTGTGTGATAAAGAAGCACTAGAAGGAAATGTTATTGTTCCACTTTCGCAATCCCTAAAGAGAGCTAGTGAAATGACCGAGATATCAATGTCCAGTGTAAAAAGAATACGCAGAGAAGCAAAGGGTGAAGAAACTCCAAAATTTGAATCTCCGAGGAAACGTGAGAAAAAAAGAACCACCGAAAACGTAGCTTTAGATAATTTTGATTCCGATGTAATTCGAAGAACAATTCATTTTATGCTGTCCATAAAATAGTACCAACAATTCAATAGTATCAACAATAGCTCTCATGTTGTTTCATTAGAAAATATGTATTGGAAAAGGGATGGTGTGATTGAAGATTTGGTTGATCCTCTGCAAATAGATATTTCAGAAACGGACAGTGATTCGGATATTTCATCAGATGAATATTAGATTTTTCATTGATTTTATTTGATAGTTTTTGATACAAAAAAAAAAAAAAAATTTTACCGATCACTGATGTATTTTTTCTGCAGCTCTTATAAATATCACAGTGAATGTAAATATGCCATTTTTTAAATTAATTTTAATTTACAATAAAATGCATTTTTTAAATCTAGATTTTTAATTATCATAGAAGACTGAAATTATAAATTTGTATCTCATATTCACACTTCGATTATTTATAAAATTATGAGAAAGATCTTGAATTCATTTTAAATTTTTTATTGCTAATTACAAAAGATTGAAAATTTTGAGTTGTATATCCTAATTATTTCTGCAAATTGTAAAACTGTGAATCAAATATATTATTTTTATTGCATTATATATATATATTTATGTTATTACAATATATCACTTAAAAATGGAATGCTTCAAACCCTCACTTTAATATGTTTTTCGGTTTTTATTTATACATTCAATCAAAAGAAAATTTCTGAAAAAGAAAGTTGGTTGAAAACATTCTTTCGCAGTTCTTAAACAAACACACCCGAAAATATCCACTCCTATAACACTCCTATTTTTTTAAATAGATTTGCTTCTTTCTTTTTATTATTTTGAAAGTATTATTCACATATTCGATCAAAAATAAAGTTTTAAAAATAACTTTAAAATTGCGGACAAAAAGCAGTCTGAAATACATTCCGTATTTCATAAACAAACACATCCGAAAATATGACGTTTTCCCCTATTTTCTAAGTAGACTAGCTTTTCTCGCGCATGCGTAACAGCTTCCAGGGACCTCGCTTCCGTGGTCGGACTGTACATATAAATTTATACAGTCTTTAACCATGAACAACTAACTTCTTACAATATATATATATATATATATAACCATATTAACAAAGAAATTCTATTTTACCATGCCGGTTAATGACTAGTGTGCTGGCATTGAGCACCAATGTCTGAGGTTTCGAGTCCCACTGTTAGCATGGCCGTATATAGCCTTTCGGAATCGGCTTCAAGCAGTGGGTCCGGGTCTAATGAGCCCTTCGTGTAGAAAATATTGACTGTAGACGCTCTAAATCAAAATCAAATCAAATCCCTTTTCTCCTTCCGTCGCATCAAAATACTGAAAAAAAATGGTACTTGTCACGGAAATATTCTCGCACTCGAAATGCGAGGAATATCGATCACGATATTTCCGAAGAGAGACATTTCTCGCTTTCTCGACTGAGGACGCGATTGCGAATCGTTTAAATAGGAGAAGGGGGAGGTAAACGGGGGATGTGACAAAATATGTAAACTCTTCAGGCGAGAATTTAATTAAATATTACCCGGAGATGGGCCGAGGGTTGGGAGTGCTTGTAAGAAAAGCCCTGTCCGTAAACACGAGGCGGAAGACGTGGAGACAAAAGGATTGTGCTGCTCATAAATGTGTGGGTATATATATATATATGGGTATATATATATATATATATATATATATGGGTATATATATATATATATATATATATATATATATATATATATATATATATATATATATATATATATGGGTATATATATATATATATATATATATATATATATATATATATATATATATATATATATATATATATATATATATATAGTTTACAAATGTAAATTACTTAATAGGAAATAAAAATGAGTAAATAAATTTTAGGCGCTAAGCTGCTCACAAAAATATTTACGATATATAGATATTTGAAATTAAGATGACTAAAAGGGCAGATGCGGCCATTTAATACTCCTATAACCTGAAATAAGATAAACATATAATCTAAGCAAAAAAAGGAAGTGGAGGTGGTATAGTTGATAACTGGGGTGGGGGGTTGTGACCCCCCAACCCCGGTGAAACATGTTTTAATCCTGGCAACACTCCCGGAGGTCGACTATAAGACCAAGACAGTATTAAACAATTATGAAGAAGAAAAAATATTTTAGATGAAATAGATAAGTTAAACCAGATGTCTTTACTAATATAGTCAACTAAAACATAATTACAAGATGAATAGCGTTTTAACTTTTTAATAAAGAAAAAATAAAAATAAAAAATTTTAAAAATCTTAATACTAAGATACAGAAATATAATAATACTAATTAACTAAATAATTACTCACTAACATATACACTATAAACATTAAGATACAAAAATACTTAACTCCACACCAAGCAAATATATATATATATATATATAGTATATATACAGTACCGTAACTAGGCAGGGGCAACAGGGACACCCGCCCAGGGCCCACCTGGAAAGGGGACCCAAAATTCTGCATTTGTTTTATTATTTTCGCAGACCAAATTAAGTGGCCCAAATGCACAAGAATGGCTAGTTACGGCACTGAATATCTATTTGTGTCTCTCTCTCTCTCTCTGTATATATATATATATATATATATATATACAGAGAGAGAGAGACAGACATACACATATATGCATTCATGTGGATATACTTATAGTTATTGCATGTGTCTATCACACTCATGCTGGCCACACTGGACACTACAATGACAGACCTGCCAGAGGTCAAAGGAGGCATGTTGTTGAAGCGCATTTAGCTGGAACCTTAGCAAACCTCTTGGGATGTGCAAAGAGAACAGTATCCGCCGTTATGTCACGAAAGATGGTAAGATGGCGTCACAACAGTGGAAGAAAGAAAAAGCTGACTGTGTAGGATAGACGTTGACTTGAAGCGCATAGTGGTCCTAGAGCAGAAGCAACAGTCAGTTACTCTACCCCGTTTCAAGCAAGACTGTTAAAAAGGAACGCCATGCTGTGAAAATTCATGGTAGAATGGCAATTCGTAGACAGTTGGCGACATCATATCATGCTTTCCAGTGATTCCAGTGGTGTTGAACTTATAGGAGTTTGGTCCAACAACAGTGGCCACAAGACATGTAGTCGAATGAATGATCATTCGCTTTATTTCAGACCACTGGGCGCGTTTACGTGTGGACAACACCCAGAGACGTCTTTACGCTTGACTGAATCTTGCCGACTGTGATGCATGGAGGTAGAACCTTTATGGGGATGGGGTGTGATATCTTAGCTCGGACTTGTACCACTTGTTACTCTGCGCGGGGAGATCAAATATCTCAGCATTCTGGTGGATCGTATGCCCAAATTATTCTTTGGAGAGTGTCCGGCAACACTACTATTCATACTGCTAGGTATGTTGAAGTAAGGTTCGAAGAGCATGACGATCAAGTAGGACATCAATCTCCTGACTTGACCATTATTGAATACTTTTGCGGATATTTGGAGTCTAAACTTCGTGCTCGATTTCCGCCACCAGCCACACTTTCTAAATTAGAAACTGCTCTTCATCAAGAACTTCTTCATATACCATTATATATTGTTCTTGACCTCTATGCATATATCCCACATCGCATAAAATATATGCTTACGTCCAAAGGTAATAAGGGTGATCCAAACCCATATTAATAAAGCTTTTCTATTATTCTATAGGAGTTCTTATTATCTTTTCCCTTATCTGTATATATATACAGGGTGGTCATAAAAAAACTTTGCCTGTATATTGACTTCTAGCGGCTGCTCCATTCAACAGATCGAGATATCAGATTTAGTAATTCAAAGGTATGAGCGTGGGATTTTGTGAACGGCAACAAAGTGGCGCTCACGGTTACGGCTATAGGTACAGAAACTCAAAATTTTAGAATGGTAACGGCCACTTTTCCCCTTCGCAAAATGCTCAGCACATGCGATAACCCTAAATAGCGTCGGAACGGTACGTGTATCACAAAAAACGGACACGCTATGCACGCAAAAAAACAGCTCTGCAAACACGATCGGGGCGCACGGAGGAAAGTTGCATATGACAGAGGCAAGACACCAATCACTGATGACAAAACAGATCGGACTAAAGAAAACTTTAAAGTTGAATACACGTTTGCCACATGGGTGCCATCATCGTGTTTTGGTTGGCCGTTCGCAGAGCTATAGATTTTTGCGTGCATAACGCGTCCGTTTTTTGTGATACACGTACCGTTCCAACGCTATTTAGGGTTTTCGGATGCGCTGAGCATTTTGCGAGGGGGAAAAAGGGGGGCGCTTCCATTAGAAAATTTCGAGTTTCTGTATCTATAACCGTAACCGTGAGCACCACTTTGTTGCCGTTCACAAAATCCCGAGCTCATACCTTTGAATTACTAAGTCTGAAATCTCGATCTGTTGAATGGAGCAGCCACTAGAAATCAATATATAGGTAAAGTTTTTTTATGACACCATATATATATATTATATATATATATATATATATATATATATATATATATATATATATATATATATATATATATATATATATGTACATTTAGTTTTGCCCGCACTGTCAGAGGTCGTGCGTGAGAGAAAGTATTTAG
>OU015500.1:155223477-155245727 GCA_907164885.2 Dolomedes plantarius
AACAACAATAAAATAAAACGTGAAACACAATTTAATTAACATTAAAATTAAACATTAAAAATGTAGTTATTTAAAGGGACTATGAAAAACCATGGAGTAGAATGAACTCGAAATTCAAGTGAATGACTCAATTGAATAAATGATTCTTTTCGATGCATATTTTAATTTGAAGATATTTCAAAAATTAAACGGTTTTGAGCTAGGGTGTTGTTCACTTGAAATTTTCATATTTTTTAAAGGGCTTTCAAATTATGTAACTTTTGTGGTGTTATTTTTCAAGAAAAATTTCAGAAAATGGCTTCGCAATGTTAAGATGTTCCCGATTTGGTCCGTCCCGGAATGATTACCTACATTTTCCTACTCTAGGCTTTTATATAAGTAAAGATAACATAATTGTAATTCTCTGAGCATCCGATTTACCTCCTACAAGCGTGAGTGTGGACGTGACGTATTCCACCTCTGCTGGCCCCACTGCGTTGTGGGCGGTCACCAGTACCTTGTACCATGTGCCCGGTTCGAGTCCGGATATGCGGGCGAACTCCTGGTCCGGCTCCACCCTTGATGACAGCACGCTCCACCCCGACTGCTTCTGTTGCTTGTACTGGACGGCGAAGAAAATGATGGGGCAGCCCCCGCTCTGCCACGCCCCCAGACGAAGCGAGAATGAGGTGGCGTTCCGGCTGATGAAGAGATGCTCGCTGGGGGCCGTGGGTACTGTTAAAGAGTTCAATATTATGCAAGTTTTCATCAAACTATATATATATATATATATATATTAGACAACTTTCACTGTATATTGATCTCCCTCTCTCACTGTATGTATATATATATATATATATATATATATATATATATATATATATATATATATATATATATATATATATATATATATACAGAGAGAGAGAGAGGGAGGTATGTCAAAACATTAACTGAAAAATTACAGGGGGCTTTAAAATAGCGAAATTTAACATTAAAATCATTGGCAAAACGCGTTGGAAAAAAGGGTTTTCCCCCGTTTCGGAAGGTGACCTCGATTCGCGAAGTTCCATCGAGGGAATCTATTTTTGATGTATAGAGTTTGGCGCGAAAATTAATGCTTACGTAAACAAAATACTTTTCTAGAAATTACCATGTTTGTACTTTGGGAGGCGCAATACAGAGGGACGCGCTGATAGAACACAGAATTACGCAGGTTTAATTGGGAGCTCGCTGCTCGGCGCCGCAGAGTTTTAAAAATGGCGATCTAGGGATAAAGATTTCAAGCGTGGTTATCTTAAAGAAGAAATAAACTAACTGTTCAAATTATGGATTGATTATTTGTTCTACGTGTCTTCCACTTGCCAACGACATTACTGGAAATGATGACTGCGAATTGATATTTTTATAGCAGGTGTAAATCCCACGTCTGTCGTCATATATATATATATATATATATATATATATATATATATATATATATATATATATATATATATATATATATATATATATATATGTATATATATATATATATATGTGTGTGTGTGTGTATACAAACAGAGATTCTGCTACCCACAAAATACTTTCAAATCCCACATCTTTTGCACCACTGATTCGTAGCTTACTGAACCATTATCATGAAGATTGGTAGTATAGGTTAAGAAATTAGTATTTGTTACCGTGAAAACATGACGGCAAGATAGTAAATGAATGTACTAATACACAAATTACTCTCAGCACATCATTGCCAAATGATGAAAATCATAATAATGCGCAGAAACAAATTAATGTATTTAAGCAGCCTAGTTCTTAGTGAGTATTTAAAGCTATATTTAAAAATTCCACTGGGCATGTCCAGAAAGCAATTTTTTTTAACTGTAAATTATCGCTAATTAATCAGCGCGAAATAAACAATTTCTATCAAGTTTAACCTTATATTTCACAAACATAACATAAAAATAAAAATTGGGAGATCTAGAGAGAGATCTAGAGAGACTCCTCAGAATAAACGTGTTTATCATTAAAACCTGTGCATGCTCAGAAACAGTGATTTTCTAAATCCATAATTAAACATGCCATTGAGCATGCTTAGAAATCAATTTTTAATTGTCAATTATCACTAATTAATAGAAATTGCGGTATCAAAAACCAAATTCAAAAAATCCAGAGATTACAATCTTTCGTTTCTGATCAAAATAAAGTAAATGGATGCAGTGGTTTTCTTTCACGGACTGCCCAACAAGTCGGCTTAGGAACTTAAATATAAAGATAAAGTAAAACACTGAAGAAACGTATTACGTTTCATGAAAAAAACATAGCTGGTGACATAATTATCTTTAAAAGTACAAATTAAATTCATTATTTAATATTCTAAACTAAAAAGTTTTTTTTTATGAACAAAAATTGAAATTAAATTAAATCACGCTAAATAAATAAGTCAACTAGTAATAAATGTATCTTTTACCAGTAGATGGCAGCAGTACACTTTATTAATGGTTATTGGAATGGTTTCCTACATTCTACCATAAAGTGATCGTTACGCCAATAGATGGCAGCACTACTCTAACTCTAGAAAATGGTTTACTTTTATAACATTTAAAGCAATCCTGGACAGGAAATTTTATTAATTTTGTTTTCTATTTTCCCACCTATTTGGATATTTTTTTTATAGAAACTTCTAGAAGATTTTGTTTTCAGCCTGTATTCACTAAAAATGTATCTTGCTGGGAAACAGTATTGAAATCTAACTCCGAATGTCGCAATGTATCGTCGCAATGCATCGTCGGAATGTACATTCTTTTATTCTATTTTCATAAATTGAGGCGTTGAAAGGCAAAGTGGTGTAAGTCACATTTTCAACTTTTTTCATTTGAGGCAAATAAAGAATCTCCATGTTCAATTTATAGTGAAATTGTAAAAAGTTATTATTTGCAGTATTGAGATAATTGTTATGAATTATAATTTGTTCAATTTATGGTGGAATTTTTTGTAGTTTTTGCAATTAAACTCTTTTGACTTACACCACTTGACTTACTGACTTACACCACTTTGCCTTTCACCGCCTCAATTGTCATCAAAATTGTTCATTGAGTACTATTTACGTAAGCAAAATTAGAGTCTAAGAAAAATGATTTTTCACCGATTAACGGCATTAATGGAATAAAATTTAACAGTTGAAGAGTTTATAAATCCCCAAAACAAATTATTTAGTAAACTTTTCAGCAATAAAATAATTCTAAAAATAATATTGTGCAATAAAGAGCAATTAGTGCACGAGATATATCAGTGCAAGAGATATATAAACACAAAACTATTACATAAAATTTATAATTAAAAAAAAATTCAAACTTTAAATTTTCTCGTTGAAAAAAAATAATGATCCAAATAACAGCAGCATTTCGGTGTAGGACAAGAAAACGAACGGTGAATGTGACTGAATGTGAGTTAAATAAAATAAAATAAAATTTTGCTGACATTTTGTACCACAATTCTCCAAACTTATGTAAAGTGGCGCCATCTGTCAACGAAATATTCCAACTTGACTAGACAGCTGCTGTGTTCAACTATTAACATTTAGACTCAGCAGATTTGCATTTCCTTACAAAAAAAAACGCTTTCTTGTACATGAAAAATTCATTGACTAACAAAACCTGATAAGGTAATATGGCGATTTAAATTTTAATTATCCGCATTATTCTATATTTTCGCAAGTTGCGTAATTTCCCCTTTTTAATGAAATTTTGTGTATCTTCATATATAATATTTACATCCAAGAACTTTCACAAGAAATGTTGTAATTTTTATTATCCGCATTATTCTATATTTTCGCAAGTTGCGTAATTTCCCCTTTTTAATGAAATTTTGTGTACCTTCATATATAATATTTACATCCAAGAACTTTCACAAGAAATGTTGTATTTTTTATTATCCGCATTATTCTATATTTTCGCAAGTTGCGTATTTTCCCCTTTTTAATGAAATTTTGTGTATCTTCATATATAATATTTACATCCAAGAACTTTCACAAGAAATGTTGTATATTTTTTTAGATTTTGCGTATCGTTTTATTAATTTACTGGTCCCCGAAATATCTTTTTCTAAACTATTCATTATTTTTAAAAAATAATTCATTTTAAGGGAAAAAAACTATAATGGAGAGCAGAAATAATATTATAATGAAAAGTTTACTCTCTTAATTTTATATTGTTCTGAACTAATTTCCTTTAATCTGGCTGTACCGACCCTAATGGAAGCCTTGCTCGAGGAGCTACAACACAGCCCCTGGCCCTAGTAATTCTCTGAGGAATATATATATATATATATATATATATATATATATATATATATATATATATATATATATATATATATTGGAATCTCGATCGATCGTTCCCGGAAGCATTGTTTTTCTGTATGTATCGTTTATTTTATCCAGTCCCTATGATATTTCTTATGTTCCCGCATCAATATTTTTTCCACGTATTGAAAACATTCATACCATTTAGTCTCAAGAATCAACATCGTAAAAGGTTTCGAAAACAGAGTCAAGTTCCGATACCTGCTCCTTCTGTTTTTGCCAGGATGACGTCACTGGGCTGCCCCTTTCCCATGCTGTTGAAGGCCGTGACATAGAACTGGTAGTGTGACCCGCAGCTCAGTCCGGAGAACTTGTGGGTCGACTTCTCTCCGGGCAGCTGGACCTCCGCCCACTCCAGGCCCTGCTCCCGCCAGTGCAGAATGTAGCCTGTTGGAATGTCACAGAATTCGGAATCGAATGAATATATATATATATATATATATATATATATATATATATATATATATATATATATATATATATAATACAAATAATAATAAAATTAACTCTTAGTAGTAATAATAATAAAAAAACTAAATAATTAAGGGAATAATAGTCCTAAATTACGGTAACCTAAGTAAGTCTGCAACTGAGAATCCACTACCTCAATGGTTGCAAGTTTTGTGACGTCAGTCATCTTGCGGTTACAAGTTCTTAACTTCCACTCTGACTAGCGCCAGACTTGGTGTTCTTTGGTTAAGTACTTTTATTCAATCTTAATTCAATTATTAATCAATTCTTCTGTTATTCATGGATTGTACGGTGTCTGAGTGTGTTTATTGTATAGATCATACTCATCGGAAACAATCCATTGGTTTTTAGACAGCATTGACACCGCTGATGAAGAAATGCTGTCAAAAACCTTATTCATACTTTTCTTTTCATGTTATCTGTTCCTGGCTGCAAGTAGCTTTAGAGCTATTACTGGTTTTCTCTTTCATCTTATTCTTATATATATATATATATATATATATATATATATATATATATATATATATATATATATATATATATATATATATATATATATATATATACACACAGTAACCACCATTTATGGTGATCATTGGTTATAAGAATCCATATCGCAAAAACAAAAGCAAATATATTATTTCCATTTAAAATTTTCGATTTAAAGAATCAATCCACCGGTTTTAAGAAACAGCTTACACTCTTCGCCTTTCATTTTTCCAAAAAAATATCACTTAAACCCTCAAAAGGCACGAAGTTCTTTCTTTAGTTTTTAAAAAGAAACACTGTGAAGACGTTGGGATGGAATGCAGTCGTAAAATGCATCCCTTTCTTTGTTAGACATAACATCATAGTTTCCCTATAAACGCTTTATCTAAAGACTATTCTATTAGCTTGACCCAGGGGCATCTCTACTCGTTCGTATTTTGCAAAATAAATTTGGAGAAAGCAATTTTCGTGCTACGGAAGGTTGGCTCATCCGATGAAAAGGGAGAAACAATATTGTTTACAAAAAAAAAATATGGGGAGAAGCAAAATGCAGATACGGAATCAGCTTAAAAATTGCTCTCCCATTTCTTGCCTACAATAATGAAAAATCCACCCCACACCAAATTTTTAATACAAATGAGATTTAGCTTTATTTCAGAGAGATGCCTGATCGAATGATGATGTTTAAAACATATTTGTCTTCTGTTGGGAAAACAAAAAGAACGCGTTACAGTTATTTTGACAACAAATACGACTGGGAGAGTAAAGGAAATGAGTTTGGTTATAGGTGAGAGTAAATTTCCACGATGCTTTACGAAAATAAAAACCCTTCCAGAGTATTACGAAAATTAAAAAAAAATGCTTGGATGCGTTGCAGGATCTCCACTAACTTCCTTTTAAATTGGGATAAGGAGCTAACTGGGAAAGAAAAATTGTTTTGATTTTGGACAACTGTCCGGCTCATCCAGTTGTAATGCACACAAATATAGAGCTTTGCCACCGAATACAACATCAGTAATACAACCTCTTGATCAATTGAATCATAAAAACTTTTAAAACGCTATATCGCTCTAACTGGCAACAAAGAATTGTTGACGCAATCGACGAAAGAAAGAGATCTGCGTCAGAAATATTAAGAAAAAGAATCACTTTGCTATACATATGATTGCAAATGCCTGCAAAAGAGTTTCAAATCACTGCATTGTTAATTGCTGTTGTAAAGCAGGATTTTTTTTTCTGAGACTGACAACTCATTAAGGGGACAAAGGACCTCTTCAACCTCAAATTTTTAAATTTTCAATTTTCAACTCTATATACAGAATGAGAATAATTGATATTCTTTCTTTACTACACTGAAAACCCTTGCAATTCAAAATTATTTTTTAGAAGAATAATGCATTTTTTTCAAAAATTTTGTCAAAAATGCCAATATTTTTTTAATGCTCCACGCGCATTCCATATTATTTAAGAATCTTAAATGTTTACCATATATATATAAACATAATCGTGCAATGAATTTTTTTAATGTGAAAATAAATCCTTATTTTTATTAATCTGCCTGTTTTATTAATATTTTTGCATGTTTTTACTTCATTTCATGTTCTATAAATTTGAAAGATAATTACTAGATGAAAGATGATTACGAGATAAAAAAAACTCAGAACGAGGATGACATGAATGACATATACCCAGAAAAACCACCATCAGCAAAACAATCCAGAGAAGCGTTGAGTAATCTTAGAACGACTATTGAACATAGACGAACTTCTGAAGACCTTTACGGGACATTTTATGATATTTAAAGAGGTATAAACAACATCTGAAAACTTCAGTACGTCCAACAACCGCAGAAAACTTTTTCTTGCACCCTTCCTATAGTTGAAATGTGCATCTACTTAATGGTCTAGAAATTAAGTTCTATTTTTAAAATTATAAAAATTAATTATAATAAAAGATAATTAACGTAAATAAAAAAGTGTTTAATGGTAAATTATCTAGTATATGTATATATATATATGTGTTATATGTGTGTGGGTGCCCGCGCCAGTCCAAAAACCTTAATTTCGGCTATAAGAATCAACCGCTTAAAAGAATCAAAAATAGTAATAACAAACGTAATCCTTATAAACGGGAATCCCTTACATATATATATATATATATATATATATATATATATATATATATATATATATATATATATATTTATTTGTCAATTTATTTATTTATTTATTTATTTATACGTAGGCAAGCGTATTTACTAGAGATATATTTATAAATATATTAGAAATAAATTAATTAGATCACAGCAGTAGATGATAAACAGTGATTTTTCAATATGATCACGAAATGATTCCATAGATCAGGGGTTCTCAACCTTTCAGGCTCTGTGCCCCCCTTTGAACACTGATGTGAGGTCACGCCCCCCCCCCTCCCACCATCACCACCATATGTGGTCGATACAAGTAATACAATCGGAATTTGAAACTGAATCTGGTTATTAAATGAAAATATAGAATAGATAATTTCATGCACAAAATTTAATATTACTACTCATATCTTAATTTGGAACATATTATTATTAGAACATATGAAATTAAAGAATTAAATACAGATCAAATATATTTGAGGTAATCGAGGATCTAGGTGAGGTTGGCATGTAATAAAAGTCACTTTCACAACATTAATGAGAGGGCTGGCACTGTTTGTCCTTGACAAGTTTTTGAATATAAGGTTGTAACTATGACAAAGCACACCTTAGGTCACTTTCAACGTCCAGACGTACGACAATTATCGTGTTTTTGCAATTACAAAAATTATCGTGTACGACAATTACCGTGTTCGTGTTCGTATGTCGAACATATGTTACGGTTACATTCTGAGTGCAAAATTGAGTACAGTAAATTACAGTTAGTTTTACTTCTTATTTTGCTTTTTTTTTTAACTCACGCCTCCCCTGAAATATCTCTACGCCCCCCCATGTTGAGAACCGATGCCATAGATAATTTGGTGCTGCCATCTATCGGCCTGTTATAGAGTTATGTCTTTGCCAATTTATAAATTAGTATATATACAGACACCAATTGTGTATATTTCAAAGTATATTAAAAAATTGTAATATATTTAGACTATTTTAAGCAATAAATACAGAACTGATAAAAAAAATTATAGGAAAATTTAGGGAAAATTTACAAAATGAGAAAAAATGATTCATTATTCGAATTTACTGATAATAGAAATAAAATTTAGCCGAAGATACTTAGAAAAGAATTATGAAATTAGTTTAATCTTATTACTTTCAAATTTTGAAATAAAATATGATCTGACATATAGAAGGATTAAAAATCTGTACTTTGAAATCCTAATTTCGATAACGTACTGCTGCCGTCAGCGTTCTATAATCTAAACAATTTATTTCTAATACACTAATATACTAGTACGAATTTCTTAAAAGA
Organism: Dolomedes plantarius; assembly: GCA_907164885.2. NCBI lineage: Eukaryota > Metazoa > Arthropoda > Arachnida > Araneae > Dolomedidae > Dolomedes > Dolomedes plantarius. The sequence goes on from OU015500.1 coordinate 155,232,229, forward strand.
GAAAAAAAAATTATAATCTTCGAATAAACTTGAATTTAATTATAATTATATACATAATTATACGTTATCGAAGTTATTGGATTGATATAATTATAATTTTTTTTTTAGTTTTTCACATGTTTTACAAGATTTCAAATTCTTTGGAGAAAATTAATTTTACGAATTTTTCTGCAGATAAAATCTCATGATTTAACAGTCCATTTTGAATCGATGTTCCATTTCTTTAAGCATAAGGAATGGTCTTATTTTTCAAATAAATTTTCTTAAATAAAGAGCACACATACTTACTTTTTCTTTGAAACTGATATATATATATATATATATATATATAATATTAATATATATATATATATATACATATATATATACATATATATTCTATCATTGCCGATATATATCCATACACAATAGAATAAATGCGTTACGAGCATCGTTTAGCTGGCAAAACAGTTGAAACAATCTAATCTACAAGCAGTAACAATTTGGAAACTTTTTACCTGAGACGGGTGCGTCCTTTTCTTCGTCTGCGTCCCACTGTAGCAGGATCGAACTCGTCGTGGCGGCCGCGACCTTCAAAAAGGGTGGTTTCGGGGGGTCTGCAAACACAAAGTCGTTTCATATGAGTGAATGGTCAGAACGTGACGATTGACCACGGGGATTTTACCCAGTTTTCAATACACGTTAAATTATGTTCTAACATAACACGTGACATTGTTCTACGATCACTACAAAAGATTTTTGCTTCGAAGTGAAGCTGATTTGGTTGATTTTCAATCAACTCCCTGCGGATATTACAAATTGTCAATAAACTACCATCCTCATAAAAAGCAGAAATAGAACAGTGGGGAAAAAATAAATGAACACAGTTGGAGACTTTATTCTGTTACATGTCCCGAAATTAGGCCGTGGACAAATTAGGTCGGAAAATTAGGTCCGACCTAAGAAAATTAGGTCCCGAAATTATGTCGGACCAAATTTAACTGAAAAAATTCTTAAGTTGGAAAACCATGTTTGTCATGCCAGTTGTCATGCCAGTTGGAAAGCCAGATTTGTCAATTTACCTACTACATATGTATGCCGTTGCATATATATATATGTATGTAACTATAAACAGTAATATATACTTATATAAATAAATATGGGGTAATGTACAGTAACATATACTTATATACGAGGCATTTTCGAAAAGTAAAGATACAATGCCGCATACTCAATCGAAAAAAATTTAATTGATTAAATGTACGTAACAAATTACTTACTGGTACATGCCTTATTTTTCGACATAGCTGCCGCCATTGCCAAAGTATTTGTTAAGTTAGTGTAAGTATTTGTTAAGTATTTGTTAAGTATTTGTAAGTATTTGTTGCCTGGGTACAAGCTTTTGTATTCCACACTCTCAGAACTTTGCCGCCTGTTGTCGGAACCATACATTTCAACTTCAATTTTGATCTCATCATCACCGTGAAAGTTTTGCCCTGCAAGATGTGTTTTCAGGTAAAGGAATAAGTGGAAGTCCCTGGGTGCAAGGTCCGGGCTATATGGAGGAAGATCTAAAATTTTCCATTCGAAACTTTTGAGTAGTGCTTTTTGGTTTGAAGCGCTGTGTGAGGAGTGTTATCATGCAACAAGCAAAATCCTCTTGTCAACAAGCCCCTGCGTTTATTTTGAATAGCCTGTCTGAGACGTCTCAAAGTCTCGCGATATATTTCACTTGAATTTCGAATTCATTCTACTCCATGGTTTTTCATAGTCCCTTTAAATAACTACATTTTTAATGTTTAATTTTAATGTTAATTAAATTGTGTTTCACGTTTTATTTTATTGTTGTTTACTGCTGTTTAAGTATCGTTTTCAGCAATGCCTGCTGTGTGGTGAGTCATTCACTTTTGAAACAGTTTTGGTTTAGTTTAGTTTTGTTTTGTTGTTTTCAGCAATGTCCGGTGAAATTGATGAATCACCTCTTGAAACGCCGATCAACATTCCGTCATTTTTGACGGGGGTTATATACTAGTGTATATATATATTTCTATATACAAGAGGGTGATTATATTTAAAGTTCAACTTTCAAAAAGATGTAAAAAAAGACCTGAATATACGCGAAGAAGGGGGAAATGGTATGGCATAGGAGGAAAAAAAATAGTTCGAAATTTGAGCAATAGATGGCGCTTTCCTCGTCGTCACAGAAATGGGTTTGACTACCAGTGACATTTGATTCCCAATGCGACAGACCATTAATTGTGGTGCCGGGAGGTATTAAGTCAACCAGAAGAATGTCTTGTCTGTCCCAGAAAACAGAAGCCATGATTTCTTTGGCGATAATCATGTATCCCACATTTCGCGAGATTCTGAATTAACGCAGACAATATAAAGACGTGCTGCTCAAACAAGACTCACCGTAAAAATAACAAATGACCTCGAGGGGAAAGCGAAATGTTACAGTCCGTGTTGCCAACGGGCTCACAGAAACTTTTCCCTTGCTGCTATCGGTGAAGTATCCTTACTTTCCGAAAATGCCTCGTACATAAATGTCGGACGGATCTTTGTTTCAGGCGACAGCGACCGAATTTCTTACGAATTAAATACACGTACGTAAAATATTTGACTATGTATTAGATTAGTTTAAAATTATTGGTCGATTCCGACACAAATGCAAAAACGGCAGTGACGAACGTAAAAATGTATATTTTATTCATAAAAACAGCTGCCCTCAGCAACAATACACCGTGCCCAAAACGTTTTCAGAATCCAAATGCCTCGGTGGCAGTACAGTGGTAACAGAAATGGCATAAACCCCAGCTTCCCTGTTGAGCGAATAGTTTGCTACTCAAGAAGTCGGAGTCGATTCGCAGAGTGAGGAAGGACCTTAAACTCCAAGTCCTCCATTTCGATGGTGCAACATTATGAGGACCCAATTAATTAGTCTAACAATTTATATGTCTTGATGGACAGTTAAGACAATTGACAGTCCATCACACGGATATCAGAACCTTCTGTAAGAGCAAGTCGGGTTTAGACGTTTCTTGCTGTATCCAGGCCCTGATTTTCCATTAGCCCCAGTAGACCCGGGCCTAGGGGCCCCCCAAAATTTTTATTTTAAAAGTAAAAATTCCCGATTCAACTTTTTTCATAGCAATTTTTTATACACCCTTTCAAATTTTATTGTTAGGTTCATCATATATACACTTGGCCACAGCCATATTTCAACAGGATAATGCGCGACAACACGTGGCACGCATTGTCCAACGGTTCTTCGTCAATCGCCAGATTGAATTTCTTCCCTGGCCGCCTCGCTCTCCGGATCTTTCGCCGATAGAAAACATGTGGTCCATGGTTGCTCTACGATTGACCCAGATTCCATCCCCAGCTGCCACAGCAGATCAACTTTGGCAACGTGTGCAAGCTGCTTGGTCTGCTGTACCCCAAGAATTCATCCAAAGTGTCTTTGAATCAATGCCGAGGCGTGTGGCAGCGGTGATCTCCAACAATGGCGGCTACTCTGGCTACTGATTTTGGCAGGAACCACACTTCACAGAAGTCTATAAATTTAATCATTTGATAATTGTTCAACATGTTATCTACAAAATAAATTTTGTTGTGATATCTCTTGTATTTCTTGGTGTTGCAATTTGGGTGGCCAGCAGTGTATGTTATAGTGTATATCAGGGGTGTCAAACTCAAAGGCTAACTTGTGCCAAACAAACAAGGTTTAACTATAGGTGGGCCGCAAAAAAAAAATCAATATTAATAGAAACGTAGGTGTATTTAAAATAATACATTATAATAAACATATATAAAAGAACAGGAAAATTTAATGTTTAAGTCCTGACACTTGACATCTCTTCTCCAATATATTGGAGGGATGTTATATATATTCCAATATATTGGCCGGGCCGCAAGTTTGACACCCCTGGTGTATATAAAGGATTATAAAGTTTTTCTGTATGCATTGTATTGGTGTTTTAATGATGAAGTTAATATGTTGTATTGTTGCTTTTTGTTATTTGATAATGTTCTAGGCTTGTACACTTCAAATAGCAAAATGGTACTTTTACAATGATTCATAATTATTCTTTTTGTGTGTGTCAATTTTGGAAATTTTACGTTCACATCAGTGGTAGTGGGCCCCTCATCCCAAGTTGTGCCTATAGTCAAGAATTTTCTAGATCGGGCCCTGGTTGTATCTAATGCCCTCTGGCCAGCATGTTGTATATCTAGTATATGAAGCGTAGAAAGGCAAAGTGGTGTAAGTCAGTAAGTCAAGTGGTGTAAGTCCAAAGCATTTCACTGCAAAAATTCCACTATAAATTGAACAAATTATCGTTCATGATAATTATTATAATATTGCAAATAATAATTATATGCAATTCCACTAGAAATTGAACATGGAGACTTCATTTATTCCCTCAAATAAAAAAAAATATCGAAAATGTGACTTACAGCACTTTGCCTTTCACCGCCTCATATATATATATATATATATATATATATATATATATATATATATATATATATATATATATATATATATATATATAATATACACACATGCACGAATGAATAACACTGAGAAGCATATGTGCGCACATGTCGACATAATGTAATACATACATAGTGTTGAGACTGTAAGACCACGATGAGCCGCGGTACACACCTGTTATGACACGTGGACCTGTATATTACAAGTGGACCTGTATATTACACGTGGAAACGAAAGACGATATATTTTTATTCTAAGGCATCTATTTCCTTACAATTTATTAACCGTCATTTATTTATTTGTTTCTTGCCAATTCCACCTCCTCACCCGGGTGTCACAGTTTACCAAAGGGACAACCTAGCGAGGCCCGGCCCGTGGCGTGTGCGAAGTGTGCAGCGCACACTGGCCCCTACTCTAAAATTGATCAGTGGAGCGCAAATTGGTCGTAAATGGGTTGCAGTTGGGCGCAGATAGCGACCTCGCACAAAGACTCGAAAATCCACGAGACGGCCCTGAACCTAGCTATGTTCCCTCGTTCGAAAGTATAAACTATCGTCTGGGAATTTAGACTTCCAAACGATAGAAAAAAACAAAAAGAAAACCAGCTGCGAAAGCCAGCTGCATTCCTCGATTCAATGGGACCTGGAGAGATGAACAGTTGTTTTGTCTATCACATGGCTTTCGAACGTGTACTTATAATAGGGTAGGGAAAACCTGAGAGGGAGATATTTGTGAAAACGATTTCAGCCAGACAAAACATGTATAGAATATGAAGGGAAAGTAGAGGAAGTCTTAATGCACCTTTGAAAATTAGCAATAAAAGAAGGATGTGGTGGATAATGCAAAAAGTAGCATTGGAGAGGGAAATGCATTTATTCCGTAAAAACCTCTTTAGCCGGCCACACCACTAAACGGTCCTATTTTCCACAGAACAGATTAAAGACTCCATAGGGCCGATATTATGGAAGACACCTCTTTTCGAATGCCACCCCTAAAAAAATCGGCCACTTTTTTTTCTGAATATATATATATATATATATATATATATATATACGTGGAATAGAGGATAAAATGTAATTGGCTCTATGGAGTGCACTGAATCAGTTCTGCACAAAATAGAGCCGTCTAGAGAGGTGGTCGGCTAGAGATATTTCACTATATATATATATATATATATATATATATATATATATATATATATATATATATATATATATATATCCAGGAGCAAAGACTAAAAGTAATACAGGTGTGCAAAGTACCAAAACAGAGTCAAGTACTCACGGTTCACGCACCGAACTCAAGCGTGCGAACGGCCACTTCGTCGGAGAGGGGCCCGGCCCCCTTGTCGTTGAACGCCTGTAGCGCCACGCTGTACCGGGTAGCGGGGCGGAGCTGGGTGACGTCACAGCCGAGGCCCCGCCCCTCGCGCACCTCCACGGTCTTGTAGACGAAGGGGTCCCCCGCGCCAGCGGTCCGGTAGCCCACGTAGTAGCCTCGGATGGGGCCGTGATGCAGGTTCTTCGACGGGTGCTGGAACAACATATATATACACATTAACTAACACTAACTAACTAACTAACTAACACACACAAACAAACACACACACACACACACACACACACATATATATATATATATATATATATATATACCTTTCTCTTTAACTATTAAAAAATGAGACCGTTTACAGTAAATTATACACCCGCCGAAAACACAGACTCCATTATTGCGCAATATACTGCAAACACTTGGGGAACATGATCACTCCACCAACGTGCTTTTTCCATATCGATGATCTGCTGATCCGTACACGTTGCTAATCCGTATCATCAAGCTTTCGTGTCCTCCACTGTGCACGTGGTGATGTATTTGAAAATTAAATATTTGAAAGAAGAATTATGCTGGTGCTATTATGTTCTACTCTCCCACCTTCATTATGCTCGTGTATTTTTACATTATGTAAATAGATATTTACGAGGGTCAGTAGATAAGTTAGTTGCAAACCTCCGTAAAAATCTCGGTAAAAGAGACATTTCGTTGAAACTTTGTGGCAACACAGAGCATCAAGTTCTGCGGTAGGTACAGTAGCGGCTTCGACATGATAGTTTTAATTTGCTATCTAATCAGTCGTGACTATGTTTCGGCAGCTGCCATTCGCATCCAAATTTGAAGTGCGACCATTAATCCGCTTCCTGTGGGCAAAAGGTTGGGACTGCACAGACATTTATCGCACAATGTGTACGGTGATAACGTAACATCCCGCCAAGCTGTCGCCAAGTGGTACCTCTCATTCGAGAAGGGCCGTACGGATATTGTGGATAAGTGTCTTCAAACACCGATGACAGATGAGAACGCTGCACGCGTGAATGAACTCATTCTTCAAAACAGACCTGCCACAGTACACGAGATCGACTCGTCTATTGACTGACCAACGCTCGATTTGAAACAATTGCAATGATTTAAAAGTGCTCCAGCATTTTTAGAACGTTATCAACAAGAAGGAAATGCGGAAATGCTTTTGGGGCCTAAATCAGGACAGGTGACAAGACTTGGGTTCTTTCACGAAAGAAATGCCGAACAGTTCCATCCGAAAGGAAAGGTGATGCTGAAGAAAGTGTAAGATATACTGAAGAAAGTGAAAGTGTATGAAAGGCGATAGAGAAAGTGTAGTGCACACCGAATTCTTGCCGAAAGGTGCCACAATTAATGCAGCGTCTTATTCTGCAACCGTTAAGTGGTTGCGAAAGTCACTTAAAGATCTACGACCAGGCAAACTTTCAAAAGGCATTGTGCTCTTGCATGGCAATGCGAGACCGCATGCGACAACCCCAACGAGGGATCTTTTGAAAATGTTTAATCTGTGGAATATAAAGTGGAAACTTGCACCATGTGACTTCCACGTCTTCCCATGAAACAAGTTCTTGCAACGCGACAATATCACCGCCCAACAATGGTTATATCACATTGAACAGCAATTCTTCGCAGATGGCATGGAAAAACTGGTGCTACGCCTCAACAAATCTATACTTATATATAAAAAGAGATCGATTTTGTACGTAGAGGGTAATCTTCAGAACCACTGTACCTATTTGAAAAATTCTTTCACTGTTAGAAAGGTACAGTATTCCAGATGGACATAGGCTATATATTATGTATATCTAATCAGTAGAAATAAAGTTAGGGGCTTAATCCTAACAATCTCCATTGTTTCCGCTACTGTCTTCTACCGCTTTTGTTCCGAAGATTTCAACGATCCTTATCGTGGTGCTATCGCGGTAGGCTTCTGTTCTGATGCTAGCGGTTCGAACCTATCCGTTCTCCGGCACGCCTTTTTCTTTTAAAAAAATTTATTTTAATTATTAACTAACATAAAATTAATTTAAGGTATTATTTAGGTTATTATTAAGGTAAAAAAAGATTTACAATTTATTGGCTATCAACTAGAAATTTATTGGTATAATATTTTGTTCAACCCGGACAAAGTCGGGACGGGCCGCTAGTGTTAAAATAAAGGGAGCTGATTGCGTCTAGAAATAGATTATGCATTATACTCTTATGTTAGTAAAACTTTTTTCTATAATTTCAAACTGGCCTTGTTTTTTCAACAAGTACAACTCTATAAAAAATTATCTATATATATACGTATACCCATGTAGATTTGACATTAGAATTTTTAAAAAATACTGAAAGTTTTACAATTCGTTTTCCTAACCTTTCGTTTCACTTCTTTTCAATTTTTCTCCTTCTTTCAAGGAAAAGGAACTAAACAAGTCTAAGCATACATAATTACTTTTGATGTAGGACGTGATTTTATACAGAGTTGTGCCAAGAATATTTCACCATTCTGACCGCTGGTATGACTCTGCATCTATTAATAAACATGAGTTTCCTAATCGTATTGGCATCCTTTTCCGTTTGATATCGTGCCAAATGAGAGCGCCAAAAAAACCAATAAAGAAATGGGCATTTTTTCCTGTTCATTATCTTTTCAAAAGGCAGATTTACGCATACTCATATATGCATAAATTCAAATTCAGCATAATTCTTTAATCCGAATATCAAATTATATATATAGTATATATATATATATATATATATATATATATATATATATATTATATATATATATATATATACGTGTATATATATATATATATAGTGAAACCGTGATCTATCTTTTTGCACTGAAGGATCCATGCGGGAAAACTATTGATACGGGGTTACAACAAAGAAATATTATCGTCGGGACTGGTAATCCTTTAATATGGAACGGAATGGAATAAACTATGAAATAAACGACACATGCGGAAAAACGATTGTCCTGGGTAAGATCGACTTAGATTCCACTGTATAAATAAATAAATAAATAAATATATATATATATAAATAATGTACATATAATTTGATATTCGAATACAGAAAACAATGTTCTGCACAGAATGTTTACGTGGTATTAGTCTACGTCTATTAATAAACATTAGTTCTCTAACGGATTGGCGATATTCCCGTTTGATATCCTGCCAAATGAGTGCGCCAGAAAAACTAAATAAACAAAGGTGTTGTGTTATAGCAGTTGCAAATTTATCTAAAATAATGTACAGTGGTGGCCAAAATTGTGGAAACCTTCAGGAAAATGTGTATTTTAGAGGTTTGAAGGCTCATAATACGACTTATTTTTAAGAAATACCATGAAATTATATATCAATGGAAAGACAATTTAATCATGAATGCTATGCAATGACTGCTATGAACGATTTATTTTAGGACAGCATTTATAAAGAAGAAAAATGAAACACATAGAAACATGGAATAGACAAAAATTCCCACATGGTTAGTAGTTAGTACTGAGTTAATACTTAGTTGGATAACCTTTACTCTTAATTACGGCCTTATAACGCCTTCCATGGAGTGAACCAAGCATTTTAGTTCTTCATCTGTTATCATGTGAAATCAAGATTGAATTATCGGTTCTGTTGTTGCTGTTGCTGCTGCTTATGCCACTTGACTGACAGCAACATGAGATCAAGTCCCGAAGGCTATGGGCGAAGAAGTTGCGGCTCCTGTTTCGAATTAGCACCACAAGGGTCGGAGTCCGACTTGGCTAAAGGACCGGGAGCCGTAATTTTGAGAACCGAGTCAAGTGACGAGACCGGAACACTTGACCCCACACCTCCAGAGGTAAATTTGACAACTTCAAGGACATTGCAGCCGCGCTCTATTTTACGTACCCCGGCCACCGTTAGTGAACACGGCGGTGGATTTGCAGCGACCAGCATCGAACCAGGTACGTTGAAATCGCTGGCCCGCTGATCTTGCCAACTGGGCTACCACGACCCATCGCTTTTATTATTTGGGTTTTATTGCTGGGTTGCTTCTGTGTAGTAAATTTCTTAGTCGGGCCTCATAGATTTTCACTTGGATTAAGGTCTGGGCAATTGCTCTGGCCATTCCAGGGGTGTATGTGATTTTCTTGAAACAATATTTTTTTTCAATCTTTAGCAACAGGACATGGAACTGAATCCTATTGAAATATAAATGCTTCATTATCTTGAAAAGATTACGTGCGGGAGGCTTCAGTTTGGGTTCAAGTATTTTCATTATATGCATTTTTCTGCGCATTAATATCCCCATTAATCAAGCCAAATTCTGCCCACACCTTTTGATGTCATACAACACCATATCATAGCATTGACCGGTTGTCTCAGGGTACATATTTCTACGAATTTTACGAGTCTACGGTAATCTAGCGAAATATGAGAGTAATCGCCAAATTGGCGTTGGATTGGTATTTATGTTAAGTCGCCAAATTTGGCGATATTTACCACATTTGGCGATAATGGCGCCAAAATGGTTGCCAACTTGCCGTCTAGACCTTTCTAGAGGCTCTAGAGATATCCAGCTGGCTGACCGATACGGGGCTCTTTGGAAGTCTCTATAAATACCTGATAATTAGCGCGATTTACGCGTACGCTCTTGGAGTGCTTGGAGTGTACGGTATTGAGCGCGGGAAAACTTGCAGTACGCTCAAAAGCAGCTTTCCCTTCCTCTCCGACACCTTCCCACGTCACTCATAGCGCGGGATCGCAGGTTTCATGCGGGAAAGAGCGTCCGTGTAATGGCGCTAATGGCAGTTGGAACTCAATTCTTTTCTACTGAGAATTGAATGTGTTGAAGTGCGTTATTAGGCGTGTATTGTTATTGAAGACGTGTTTTTTAGAGTTTTTCTGCTGTTAGAAGACAGTTGTTACGTGTTTTCTGCTTGAATTGTGTATGAGCCTGAAGAATTTACAGAATAATAAATTTTATTTTGTGCGTATTTTCTGAAGAGATTTTATTCAATCATAACGAACCCAGGAAAACGGTACAATATAATAAAATCAGGATGCAACTCCGACTCCTCTCCTTACGTATTTTAAGCCATCACTACCAAACAGGGATATTTTGGTCTTCGTCAGGCCAAATAACACTATCCCATTGTTCCGCTGGTCAAGTTAGCATGTGTTTTAGCCCCGTTTCATCTTCTCAAACCTTTCTGACGGATAAATCTTTTTCAGGGGATTCTAGCATTTAAACTAAACCCCCTGCAGTCTGCGCCGAACAGTCCTTGCTATCAACTTCACATTGTCTTGCGCTATTCGCCCTGTACAACATCCAGATGATTTTCTTCGCTCGGTTATGCACAGTCTTTTAATTATTCTGTCATCACATGCTGTTGTGCACCTTTTCCTGCCTTTACCAGTCTGGTTTTGCAATGCCTGACTCTCGTTATAGCTCCATATTTACATATATTTATACATCTGTCTATCTATCCATCTATATATATCTCTATATATTTAAACATACAAATAAACAAACAGGTACAATCAATATTGAGAACACAGTAAGAGGAAAACAAATCATAGAGAAAATTGTCAAAAGAACTTACCTCCCAAGACACGTGGATGGTCCGAGAATCTGTTGCCACCACGTGGACGTTTCTGGGTGGAGCGCCAGGAACTGCAGAATAAACGACATTATATATATCTATATATATATATATATTATATATATATATATATATATATATATATATATATATATATATATATATATATATATATATATGTAATGCCTTAATTATGGGGGCCAACCGTGGGAACCTTAAACGTGGGTTCTGCTTAGGAAAAGTAGGAATTAACAATTTAAAAACTGTGAAATCCCGAGATATCGGGATAAAAGCATCGCGGAGAAAATAGATTACAGGTTGGACCTTGAATCACGTAAATAGAAGAACCAGAAAGGAAATCTGAAATAGTAACAAAATTAACCACGCCCTAGCATTATCTTCGGTGTATAGTAATAGCTCTGTGAGCTTGCGCCGTATTTATAGAAGCTATTAGAAAAGGACTTGATATCAGAGATAATGAAGAATTAGGTCAGGCTTGACGTGTCTCGCTTGCCCGCGCACGTATATTCAGAAAGGGATGGGAGCGACTTTACGTTATTGGAGCTGGGAATGTTTGAAATTTGCTTAGAAAGATATTTAAGGGAATTATGGATTAGTATTTTGTTGTTGAGCCTCGTTGACTGCATCATGGAAATATTCTATTTAAGTCCTGGCCACCGGTTCACCACGATCTGATTGCAAGCATTGGATGTTACGGAGTAACATCGAGTTTTAGTTTCGAACCACAAGTTTAAGATGTGGGTGATAAATCCTAGTCCGACATATATATGCATACTCCGTTAGCCGGCCACCCCTATTCGACTGTCACCCTGCAAAACGGCTAACATTTTTTCGGCACCATGCTGGCCGCCTTGGGGAAGTTTCATTATATATTATATATTATATTATATATATTATAATTATATATATATATGTCTGGACATCTATCTATGTATCTATCTTTCTTTCGCTCTTTATATATTGATTGAAACTTCTGTAGCCGGCCACCCCTATTTGACTGTCACCCTGCCATTTGGCTGTCATCATGTTTTTTACGGGAAAGTTATGTGGCCACAGCAGCTTGTTGATAGCAAATAAATAAATCTATGGAATATGTATGTTTCCCTCCTAAATTTCCTAAGTGCTCTGCTGGATCAACACTTTTGCTGATTGCATCCATATATATTATATATATATATATATATATATATATATATATATATATATATATATATATATATATATTATATATTGTTTACTTATTTTGATTGTTTAAAATATTGCATAATTCTTCGGCTGGCATCAGGGGATTAATGATATCATTAGACTAATGTCTTGTTGTGTCTCCAGTCTGCATGCCTAACGACTTACATATATACAGTGCCGAGGAACACTTAACTGCCTGTCTAACGACTCGACGTAATTGTTCCCAGGAAAGTGATTCGAAGCTTTCATTGGGCGCCCGGGGTGTAGCAGATGTTTTTATCCCGATCGTTTGTGAGATTTCCTGTATATATATATATATATATATATATTATATATATATATATATATATATATATATATATATATATATATATATATATATATATATATATTCTGGCCATTAAAATTGCAACACCATGAAGGAGGTGATGCAAACGTGAAATTCGCATGACAGGAAGCAGATGCTTGGATATGCAAATGATTAGCATTTTAGCGTAATCGAAAGACGCAGGTAAGAAACGGCATCTCAAATCTGTATAAAACGAAAGTTACGCAGCGGATTCATTCGGAAATCGCATTTGTATGCTAGTTGTTTGTGAGAAGACCGTGTTATGCCTCGTATAAGAAGAAGAAATGGCTACCGGCACGTGTTGGAATTCGATAGCCGCAGATCACTCTTGATTGGCCATCACTCTTGATTGGCGTATCAAGAGTGCAGATTATCGTTCCGCGATATTCCACGAGCAAACTTACACCATGATTCAGATTTTTGCTGTTCCAAAATTACTTATTTACATCTCAAAATCATTTGGCAACAGACGGTGCACCGCCTGATTGGGATAATTTTAAATGAGGAAATTCCAACAGGTGGATTGGAGGAGATGTTCC
>OU015500.1:155250827-155263327 GCA_907164885.2 Dolomedes plantarius
TAAATGAAAATATAGAATAGATAATTTCATGCACAAAATTTAATATTACTACTCATATCTTAATTTGGAACATATTATTATTAGAACATATGAAATAAAGAATTAAATACAGATCAAATATATTTGAGGTAATCGAGGATCTAGGTGAGGTTGGCATGTAATAAAAGTCACTTTCACAACATTATGAGAGGGCTGGCACTGTTTGTCCTTGACAAGTTTTTGAATATAAGGTTGTAACTATGACAAAGCACACCTTAGGTCACTTTCAACGTCCAGACGTACGACAATTATCGTGTTTTTGCAATTACAAAAATTATCGTGTACGACAATTACCGTGTTCGTGTTCGTATGTCGAACATATGTTACGGTTACATTCTGAGTGCAAAATTGAGTACAGTAAATTACAGTTAGTTTTACTTCTTATTTTGCTTTTTTTTTTAACTCACGCCTCCCCTGAAATATCTCTACGCCCCCCCATGTTGAGAACCGATGCCATAGATAATTGGTGCTGCCATCTATCGGCCTGTTATAGAGTTCTTTGCCAATTTATAAATTAGTATATACAGACACCAATTGTGTATATTTCAAAGTATATTAAAAAATTGTAATATATTAGACTATTTTAAGCAATAAATACAGAACTGATAAAAAAATTATAGGAAAATTTAGGGAAAATTTACAAAATGAGAAAAATGATTCATTATTCGAATTTACTGATAATAGAAATAAAATTTAGCCGAAGATACTTAGAAAAGAATTTTTTAAATTAGTTTAATCTTGTTACTTTAAAATTTTGAAATAAAACATGAACTGACATATAGAAGATTAAAAGTCTGTACTTTGAAAACCTAATTTTGATCACGTACTGCTGCCGTCAGCATTCTATAATCTAAACAATTTATTTCTAATACACTAATATACTAATACGAATTTCTTAAAAAAGAAAAAAAATTATAATCTTCGAATAAACTTGAATTTCATTATAATTATATACATAATTATACGTTATCGAAGTTATTGGATTGATATAATTATAATTTTTTTTTTAGTTTTTAACATGTTTTACACGATTTCAGATTCTTTGGAGGAAATTAATTTTACGAATTTTTCTGCAGATAAAATCTCATGATTTACAGTCCATTTTGAATCGATGTTCCATTTCTTTAAGCATAAGAATGGTCTTATTTTTCAAATAATTTTCTTAAATAAAGAGCACACATACTTACTTTTTCTTTGAAACTGATATATATATATATATATATATATATAATATTAATATATATATATAATATACATATATAATACATATATATCTATCATTGCCGATATACTCCATACACAATAGAAGAAATGCGTTACGAGCATCGTTAGCTGGCAAAACAGTTGAACAATCTAATCTACAAGCAGTAACAATTTGGAAACTTTTACCTGAGACGGTGCGTCCTTTCTTCGTCTGCGTCCCACTGTAGCAGGATGAACTCGTGCGTGGCGGCCTCGACCTTCAAAAAAGGGTGGTTTCGGGGGTCTGCAACACAAAGTCGTTTCATATGAGTGAATGTCAGAACGTGACGATTGACCACGGGATTTTACCCAGTTTCAATACACGTTAAATATGTTCTAACATAACACGTGACATTGTTCTACGATCACTACAAAAGATTTTGTGCTTCGAAGTGAAGCTGATTTGGTTGATTTTCAATCAACTCCCTGCGGATATTACAAATTGTCAATAAACTACCATCCTCATAAAAAGCAGAAATAGAACAGTGGGGAAAAAATAAATGACACAGTTGGAGACTTTATTCTGTTACATGTCCCCGAATTAGGCCGTGGACAAATTAGGTCGGAAATTAGGTCCGACCTAAGAAATTAGGTCCCGAAATTATGGTCGGCCCAAATTTAACTGAAAAAATCTTAGTTGGAAAACCATGTTTGTCATGCCAGTTGTCATGCCAGTTGGAAAGCCAGATAGTGTCAATTTACCTACTAAATATGTATGCCGATGCATATATATATATGTATGTAACTATAACAGTAAATATAGACTTATATAAATAAATATGGGGTAATGTACAGTAACATATACTTATATACGAGGCATTTTCGAAAAGTAAAGATACAATGCCGCATACTCAATCGAAAAAAATTAATTGATTAAATGTACGTAAAAAATTACTTACTGGTACATGCCTTATTTTTCGACATAGCTGCCGCCATTGCCAAAGTATTTGTTAAGTTAGTGTAAGTATTTGTTAAGTATTTGTTAAGTATTTGTAAGTATTTGTTGCCTGGGTACAAGCTTTTGTATTCCACACTCACAGAACTTTGCCGCCTGTTGTCGGAACCATACATTTCAACTTCAATTTTGATCTCATCATCACCGTGAAAGTTTTGCCCTGCAAGATGTGTTTTCAGGTAAAGGAATAAGTGGAAGTCCCTGGGTGCAAGGTCCGGGCTATATGGCGGAAGATCTAAAATTTTCCATTCGAAACTTTTGAGTAGTGCTTTTTGGTTTGAAGCGCTGTGTGAGGACGAGCGTTGTCATGCAGCGAGCAAACCCCTCTTGTCAACAAGCTCCTGCGTTTATTTTGAATTGCCCGTCTGACACGTCTCAAAGTCTCGCGATATATTTCACTTGAATTTCGAATTCATTCTACTCCATGGTTTTTCATAGTCCCTTTAAATAACTACATTTTTAATGTTTAATTTTAATGTTAATTAAATTGTGTTTCACGTTTTATTTTATTGTTGTTTACTGCTGTTTAAGTATCGTTTCAGCAATGCCTGCTGGTGGTGAGTCATTCACTTTTGAACCAGTTTGGTTTAGTTTAGTTTTGTTTTGTTGTTTTCAGCAATGTCCGGTGAAATTGATGAATCACCTCTTGAAACGCCGATCAACATTCCGTCATTTTTGACGGGGGTTATATACTAGTGTATATATATATTTCTATATACAAGAGGGTGATATATTTAAAGTTCAACTTTCAAAAAGATGTAAAAAAAGACCTGAATATACGCGAGAAGGGGGGAAATGGTATGGCATAGGAGGAAAAAAATAGTTCGAAATTTGAGCAATAGATGGCGCTTTCCTCGTCGTCACAGAAATGGGTTTGACTACCAGTGACATTTGATTCCCAATGCGACAGACCATTAATTGTGGTGCCGGGAGGTATTAAGTCAACCAGAAGAATGTCTTGTCTGTCCCAGAAAACAGAAGCCCTGATTTCTTTGGCGATAATCATGTATCCCACAATTTCGCGAGATTCTGAATTAACGCAGACATTATAAAGACGTGCTGCTCAAACAAGACTCACCGTAAAAATATAAAATGACCTCGAGGGGAAAGCGAAACGTTCAAGGTTGCAGTCCGTGTTGCCGACGGGCTCACAGAAAATTCCCTTTGCTGCTATCGGTGAAGTATCCTTACTTTCCGAAAATGCCTCGTACATAAATGTCGGACGGATCTTTGTTTCAGGCGACAGCGACCGAATTTCTTACGAATTAAATACAACGTACGTAAAATATTTGACTATGTATTAGATTAGTTTAAAATTATTGGTCGATTCCGACACAAATGCAAAAACGGCAGTGACGAACGTAAAAATGTATATTTTATTCATAAAAAGCTGCCCTCAGCAACAATACACCGTGCCCAAAACGTTTTCAGAATCCAAATGCCTCGGTGGCAGTACAGTGGTAACAGAAATGGCATAAACCCCAGCTTCCCTGTTGAGCGAATAGTTTGCTACTCAAGAAGTCGGAGTCGATTCGCAGAGTGAGGAAGGACCTTAAACTCCAAGTCCTCCATTTCGATGGTGCAACATTATGAGGACCCAATTAATTAGTCTAACAATTTATATGTCTTGATGGACAGTTAAGACAATTGACAGTCCATCACACGGATATCAGAACCTTCTGTAAGAGCAAGTCGGGTTTAGACGTTTCTTGCTGTATCCAGGCCCTGATTTTCCATTAGCCCCAGTAGACCCGGGCCTAGGGGCCCCCCAAAATTTTTATTTTAAAAGTAAAATTCCCGATTCAACTTTTTTCATAGCAATTTTTTATACACCCTTTCAAATTTTATTGTTAGGTTCATCATATATACACTGGCCACAGCCATATTTCAACAGGATAATGCGCGACAACACGTGGCACGCATTGTCCCACGGTTCTTCGTCAATCGCAAGATTGAATTTCTCCCTGGCCGCCTCGCTCTCCGGATCTTTCGCCGATAGAAAACATGTGGTCCAGGTTGCTCTACGATTGACCCAGATTCCATCCCCAGCTGCCACAGCAGATCAACTTTGGCAACGTGTGCAAGCTGCTTGGTCTGCTGACCCCAAGAATTCATCCAAAGTGTCTTGAATCAATGCCGAGGCGTGTGGCAGCGGTGATCTCCAACAATGGCGGCTACTCTGGCTACTGATTTTGGCAGGAACCAAACTTCACAGAAGTCTATAAATTAATCATTTGATAATTGTTCAACATGTTATCTACAAAATAAATTTTGTTGTGATATCTCTTGTATTTCTTGTGTTGCAATTTGGGTGGCCAGCAGGTGTATGTTATAGTGTATATCAGGGGTGTCAAACTCAAAGGCTAACTTGTGCCAAACAAACAGGTTTAACTATAGGTGGCCGCAAAAAAAAATCAATATTAATAGAAACGTAGGTGTATTTAAATAATACATTATAATAAACATATATAAAAGAACATGAAAATTTAATGTTTAAGTCCTGACACTTGACATCTCTTCTCCATATATTGGAGGGATGTTATATATATTCAATATATTGGCCGGGCCGCAGTTTGACACCCCTGGTTGTATATAAAGGATTATAAAGTTTTTCTGGATGCATTGTATTGGTGTTTTAATGATGAGTTAATAGTGTGTATGTTGCTTTTTGTTATTTGATAATGTTCTAGGCTTGTACACTTCAATAGCAAAATGGTACTTTTACAATGATTCATAATTATTCTTTTGTGTGTGTCAATTTGGAAATTTTACGTTCACATCAGTGGTAGTGGGCCCCTCATCCCAAGTTGTTGCCTATAGTCAAGAATTTCTAGATCGGGCCCTGGTTGTATCTAATGCCCTCTGGCCAGCATGTTGTATATCTAGTATATGAAGCGTAGAAAGGCAAAGTGGTGTAAGTCAGTAAGTCAAGTGGTGTAAGTCCAAAGCATTTCACTGCAAAATTCCACTATAAATTGAACAAATTATCGTTCATGATAATTATTATAATATTGCAAATAATAATTATATGCAATTCCACTAGAAATTGAACATGGAGACTTCATTTATTCCCTCAAATAAAAAAAATATCGAAAATGTGACTTACAGCACTTTGCCTTTCACCGCCTCATATATATATATATATATATAATATATTATATAATATAATATATATATTATATATATATTAATTATATATATAAATATACACACATGCACGAATGAATAACACTGAGCATATGTGCGCACATGTCGACATAATGTAATACATACATAGTGTGAGACTGTAAGCCACGATGAGCCGCGGTACACACCTGTTATGACACGTGGACCTGTATATTACAAGTGGACCTGTATATTACACGTGGAAACGAAAGACGATATTTTTTATTCTAAGGCATCTATTTCCTTACAATTTATTAACCGTCATTTATTTATTTGTTTCTTGCCAATTCCACCTCCTCACCGGGTGTCACGTTACCAAAGGGACAACCTAGCGAGCCCGGCCCGTGGCGTGTGCGAAGTGGCAGCGCACACTGGCCCTACTCTAAAATTGATCAGTGGAGCGCAAATTGGTCGTAATGGGTTGCAGTTGGGCGGCAGAGAGCGACCTCGCACAAAGACTCGAAATCCACGAGACGGCCCTGAACCTAGCTATGTTCCCTCGTTCGAAAGTATAAACTATCGTCTGGGAATTTAGACTTCCAAACGATAGAAAAAAACAAAAAGAAACCAGCTGCGAAAGCCAGCTGCATTCTCGATCAATGGGACCTGGAGAGATGAACAGTGTTTTTGTCTATCACATGGCTTTCGAACGTGTACTTATAATAGGTAGGGAAAACCTGAGAGGGAGATAGTTGTGAAAACGATTTCAGCCAACAAAAACATGTATAGAATATGAGGAAGTAGAGGAAGTCTTAATGCACCTTGAAAATTAGCAATAAAAGAAGGATGTGGTGGATAATGCAAAAAGTAGCATTGGAGAGGAAATGCATTTATTCCGTAAAAACCTCTTTAGCCGCCACACCACTAAACGGTCCTATTTTCCACAGAACGATTAAGACTCCATAGGGCCGATATTATGGAAGACACCTCTTTTCGAATGCCACCCCTAAAAAATCGGCCACTTTTTTTCTGAATATATATATATATATATATATATATATATACGTGGAAATAGAGGATAAAATGTAATTGGCTCTATGGAGTGCCTGAATCAGTTCTGCACAAATAGAGCCGTCTAGAGAGGTGGTCGGCCTAGAGATATGTCACTATATATATATATATATATATATAAATATATATATATATATATATATATATATATATATATATATATATATATATATCCAGAGCAAACACCTAAAGTAATACAGGTGTAGAAAGTACCAAAAGAGAGCCAAGTACTCACGGTTCACCGCACCGAACTCAAGCGTGCGAACGGCCACTTCGTCGGAGAGGGGTCCTGCCCCCTTGTCGTTGAACGCCTGTAGCGCCACGCTGTACCGGGTAGCGGGGCGGAGCCTGGGTGGACGTCACAGCCGAGGCCTCGCTCCTCGCGCACCTCCACGGTCTTGTAGACAAAGGGGTCTCCAGAACCCGCGGCCCGGTAGCCCACGTAGTAGCCCCGGATGGGGCCGTGATGGAGGTTCTTCGAGGGATGCTGGAACAACAGATATATACACATTACTAACACTAACTAACTAACTAACTAACACACACAAACAAACACACACACACACACACACACACATATATATATATATATATATATATATATATACCTTTCTCTTTAACTATTAAAAAATGAGACCGTTTACAGTAAATTATACACCCGCCGAAAACACAGACTCCATTATTGCGCAATATACTGCAAACACTTGGGGCAACCATGATCACTCCCCAACGTGCTTTTTCCATATCGATGATCTGCTGATCCGTACACGTTGCTAATCCGTATCATCAAGCGTTCGTGTCCTCCACTGTGCACGTGGTGATGTATTTTGAAAATTAAAATATTTGAAAGAAGAATTATGCTGGTGCTATTATGTTCTACTCTCCCACCTTCATTATGCTCGTGTATTTTTACATTATGTAAATAGATATTTACGAGGGGTCAGTAGATAAGTTAGTTGCAAACCTCCGTAAAAATCTCGGTAAAAGAGACATTTCGTTGAAACTTGTGGCAACAACAGAGCATCAAGTTCTGCGGTAGGTACAGTAGCGGCTTCGACATGATAGTTTTAATTTGCTATCTAATCAGTCGTGACTATGTTTCGGCAGCTGCCATTCGCATCCAAATTTGAAGTGCGACCATTAATCCGCTTCCTGTGGGCAAAAGGTTGGGACTGCACAGACATTTATCGCACAATGTGTACGGTGATAACGTAACATCCCGCCCAAGCTGTCGCCAAGTGGTACCTCTCATTCGAGAAGGGCCGTACGGATATTGTGGATAAGTGTCTTCAAACACCGATGACAGATGAGAACGCTGCACGCGTTGAATGAACTCATTCTTCAAAACAGACCTGCCACAGTACACGAGATCGACTCGTCTATTGACTGACCAACGCTCGATTGAAACAATTGCAATGATTTAAAAGTGCTCAGCATTTTTAGAACGTTATCAACAAGAAGGAAATGCGGAAATGCTTTTGGGCCTAAATCAGGACAGGTGACAAGACTTGGGTTCTTCACGAAAGAAATGCCGAACAGTTCCATCCGAAAGGAAAGGT
Organism: Dolomedes plantarius; assembly: GCA_907164885.2. Classification (NCBI taxonomy): domain Eukaryota; kingdom Metazoa; phylum Arthropoda; class Arachnida; order Araneae; family Dolomedidae; genus Dolomedes; species Dolomedes plantarius. The sequence continues at coordinate 155,258,799 of OU015500.1, forward strand.
GATGCTGAAGAAAGTGTAAGATATACTGAAGAAAGTGAAGTGTATGAAAGGCGATAGAGAAAGTGTAGTGCACACCGAATTCTTGCCGAAAGGTGCCACAATTAATGCAGCGTCTTATTCTGCAACCGGTTAAGTGGTTGCGAAAGTCACTTAAAGATCTACGACCAGGCAAACTTTCAAAGGCATTGTGCTCTTGCATGGCAATGCGAGACCGCATGCGACAACCCCAACGAGGGATCTTTTGAAAATGTTTAATCTGTGGAATATAAAGTGGAAACTTGCACCATGTGACTTCCACGTCTTCCCATGAAACAAGTTCTTGCAACGCGACAATATCACCGCCCAACAATGGTTATATCACATTGAACAGCAATTCTTCGCAGATGGCATGGAAAAACTGGTGCTACGCCTCAACAAATCTATACTTATATATAAAAAGAGATCGATTTTGTACGTAGAGGGTAATCTTCAGAACCACTGTACCTATTTGAAAAATTCTTTCACTGTTAGAAAGGTACAGTATTCCAGATGGACATAGGCTATTATTATGTATATCTAATCAGTAGAAATAAAGTTAGGGGCTTAATCCTAACAATCTCCATTGTTTCCGCTACTGTCTTCTACCGCTTTTTGTTCCGAAGATTTCAACGATCCTTATCGTGGTGCTATCGCGGTGGGCTTCTGTTCTGACGCTAGCGGTTCGAACCTATCCGTTCTCCGGCACCGCCTTTTTCTTTTAAAAATTTATTTTCATTATTAACTAACATAAAATTAATTTAAGGTATTATTTAGGTTATTATTAAGGTAAAAAAGATTTACAATTTATTGGCTATCAACTAGAAATTTATTGGTATAATATTTTGTTCAACCCGGACAAAGTCGGGACGGGCCGCTAGTGTTAAAATAAAGGAGCTGATTGCGTCTAGAAATAGATTATGCATTATACTCTTATGTTAGTGAAACTTTTTTTCTATAATTTCAAACTGGCCTTGTTTTTTCAACAAGTACAACTCTATAAAAAATTATCTATATATATATACGTATACCCATGTAGATTGACATTAGAATTTTTAAAAATACTGAAAGTTTTACAATTCGTTTTCCTAACCTTTCGTTTCACTTCTTTTCAATTTTTCTCCTTCTTTCAAGGAAAGGAACTAAACAAGTCTAAGCATACATAATTACTTTTGATGTAGGACGTGATTTTATACAGAGTTGTGCCAAGAAAACTTTTACTATCCTGACCGCTGCTATGACTCTGTATCTATTAATAAACATTAGTTTCCTAATGGTTTTGGCGACATTTCCCGTTTGATATCCTGCCAAATGAGAGCGCCAAAAAAACCAAATAAAGAAATGGGCATTTTTTCCTGTTCTTATCTTTTCAAAAGGCAGATTTACGCATACTCATATATGCATAAATTCAAATTCAGCATAATTCTTTAATCCGATATCAAATTATATATATATATATATATATTATATATAATATATATATATATATATATATATATATATATATATATATACGTGTATATATATATATATATATAGTGAAACCGTGATCTATCTTTTTGCACTGAAGGATCCATGCGGGAAAACTATTGATACGGGGTTACAAACAAAGAAATATTATCGTCGGGACTGGTAATCCTTTAATATGGAACGGAATGGAATAAACTATGAAATAAACGACACATGCGGAAAAAAACGATTGTCCTGGGTAAGATCGACTTAGATTCCACTGTATAAATAAATAAATAAATAAAATTATATATATATAATAATGTACATATAATTTGATATTCGAATTACAGAAAACAATGTTCTGCACAGATGTTTACGTGGTATTAGTCTACGTCTATTAATAAACATTAGTTCTCTAACGGATTGGCGATATTTCCCGTTTGATATCCTGCCAAATGAGTGCGCCAGAAAAACTAAATAAACAAGGTGTTGTGTTATAGCAGTTGCAAAAATTATCTAAAATAATGTACAGTGGTGGCCAAAATTGTGGAAACCTTCAGGAAAATGTGTATTTTAGATGGTTTGAAGGCTCATAATACGACTTATTTTTTAAGAAATACCATGAAATTATATATCAATGGAAAGACAATTTAATCATGAATGCTATGCAATGACTGCTATGAACGATTTATTTTAGGACAGCATTTATAAAGAAGAAAATGAAACACATAGAAACATGGAATAGACAAAATTCCACATGGTTAGTAGTTAGTACTGAGTTAATACTTAGTTGGATAACCTTTACTCTTAATTACGGCCTTATAACGCCTTCCCATGGAGTGGAACCAAGCATTTTAGTTCTTCATCTGTTATCATGTGAAATCAAGATTGAATTATCGGTTCTGTTGTTGCTGTTGCTGCTGCTTATGCCACTTGACTGACGCAACATGAGATCAAGTCCCGAAGGCAATGGGCGAAGAAGTTGCGGCTCCTGTTTCGAATTAGCACCACAAGGGTCGGAGTCCGACTTGGCTAAAGGACCGGAGCCGTAATTTTGAGAACCGAGTCAAGTGACGAGACCGGAACACTTGACCCCACACCTCCAGAGGTAAATTTGACAACTTCAAGGACATTGCAGCCGCGCTCTATTTTACGTACCCCGGCCACCGTTAGTGAACACGGCGGTGGATTTGCAGCGACCAGCATCGAACCAGGTACGTTGAAATCGCTGGCCCGCTGATCTTGCCAACTGGGCTACCACGACCCATCGCTTTTATTATTTGGGTTTTATTGCTGGGTTGCTTCTGTGTAGTAAATTTCTTTAGTCGGCCTCATAGATTTTCACTTGGATTAAGGTCTGGGCAATTGCTCTGCCATTCCAGGGGTGTAATGTGATTTTCTTGAAACAATATTTTTTTCAATCTTTAGCAACAGGACATGGAACTGAATCCTATTGAAATATAAATGCTTCATTATCTTTGAAAAGATTACGTGCGGGAGGCTTCAGTTTGGGTTCAAGTATTTCATTTATGCATTTCTGCGCATTATATCCCCATTAAGCAAGCAAATTTCTGCCCACACCTTTTGATGTCATACAACACCATATCATAGCATTGACGGTTGTCTCAGGGTACATATTTCTACGAATTTTACGAGTCTACGGTAATCTAGCGAAATATGAGAGTAATCGCCAAATTGGCGTTGGATTGGTAATTATTTAAGTCGCCAAATTTGGCGATATTTTACCACATTTGGCGATATGGCGCCAAATGGTTGCCAACTTGCCGTCTAGACCTTTCTAGAGGCCTCTAGAGATATCCAGCTGCTGACCGATACGGGGCTCTTTGGAAGTCTATAAATATACCTGATATTAGCGCGATTTACGCGTACGCTCTTGGAGTGCTTGGAGTGTACGGTATTGAGCGCGGGAAAACTTGCAGTACGCTCAAAGCAGCTTTCCCTTCCTCTCCGACACCTTCCCACGTGCACTCAATAGCGCGGGATCGCGGTTTCATGCGGGAAAAGAGCGTCCGGTGTAATGGCGCTAATGGCATTGGAACTCAATTCTTTCTACTGAGAATTGAATGTGTTGAAAGTGCGTTATAGGCGTGTATTGTATTGAAGACGTGTTTTTTTTAGAGTTTTCTGCTGTATAGAAGACAGTTGTTACGTGTTTTCTGCTTGAATTTGTGTATGAGCCTGAAGAATTTACAGAATAATAAATTTTATTTTGTGCGTATTTTCTGAAGAGATTTTATTCAATCATAACGAACCCAGGAAAAACGGTACAATATAATAAAATCAGGATGCAACTCCACTCCTCTCCTTACGTATTTAAGCCATCACTACCAAACAGGGATATTTTGGTCTCGTCAGGCCAAATAACACTATCCCATTGTTCCGCTGTCAAGTTAGCATGTGTTTTAGCCCAGTTTCATCTTCTCAACCTTTCTGACGGATAAATCTTTTCATGGGATTCTAGCATTTAAACTAAAACCCCTGCAGTCTGCGCCGAACAGTCCTTGCTATCAACTCACATTGTCTTGCGCTATTTCGCCCTGTACACATCCAGATGATTTTCTTCGCTCGGTTATGCACAGTCTTTTAATTATTCTGTCATCACATGCTGTTGTGCACCTTTTCCTGCCTTACCAGTCTGGTTTTGCAATGCCTGACTCTCGTTATAGCTCCATATTTACATATATTTATACATCTGTCTATCTATCCATCTATATATATCTCTATATATTTAAACATACAAATAAACAAACAGGTACAATCAATATTGAGAACACAGTAAGAGGAAAACAAATCATAGAGAAATATTGTCAAAGAACTTACCTCCCAAGACACGTGGATGGTCCGAGAATCTGTTGCCACCACGTGGACGTTTCTGGGTGGAGCGCCAGGAACTGCAGAATAAACAGACATGTATTATATATATCTATATATATATATATATTATATATATATAGATATATATATATATATATATATATATATATATATAATATATATATATATATATATCTATATATGTAATGCCTTAATTATGGGGGCCA
>OU015500.1:155268327-155310827 GCA_907164885.2 Dolomedes plantarius
GGGCTGGTGATTATAAATGTCAGAGGAGTTTTTAGTCAGAAATAAGCTAGCAGGATAGAATCTTAGTCTTTAGCTCTTCAATAGGCACAAAGATATAGGCGAGGGGGACTGCAGTATCGATTAAAAAAGATATCGTGTCACTTAGAGTGGTTGATTCGAATTTTCCATCGCGTGTCGAGAATATCAATATGCCGTTGGATCTGATCTATTTTAGAGTATAAAATCTGACTTCAAGATTATTTTTTTCATTTATTATTCTGGTTTAATATATGACTTGAAACTTTTTGATTTTCTTTATTTTTATCTTTTCGCTCGCTGTTTACTAACTAAACCTAACGTGGACGCCATTATCCAGAGGGGTGATTCCACAAACTGTAACAGTTTCCATTTACCGGACGCACCCCCTTATAAATTGTTGGATTTTTATTAATTAATTAAAATATAAAAACATTTTCTATCGGATCAAATTGTGAATCTAAACCATTCTCGAATCAACTTAATCGCACACACAAAATTCATAAAAATCAGTCCAGTCGTTTAGGAGGAGTTCAGTTACATACACACGGACAGAAGAAATATATATATAAGATATATATATATATATATATATATATATATATATATATATATATATATATATATATATATATATATATATGTATATGTAGCATGTTTACGTTGACCCTTGTACTGTGTAAGTATATATATACTACTGAATACCCCCGCTTCGCGACGGAATACATTCCTACTATCCATTAAGTAACTTGGTTCATTCATTAATTTAACTTCAGCAGTAGAGTTGTTATTCCTCAGAGGAGTCCTCACTTTAATTGAACGACCGTGATCCGACATTAAATATGTGTTTGCTGTTTAAAGAGTGTTAAGTCCAAAATGGGCCAAAATGAGTTATCAAACCAAGCATGTTTGAAAAAACAAGGACAACTGCAGGCGTAAATGGATTACGCCTGCAGTAAATGGATTACCTCCAATTCTCTCCAAATATGTTCTATTGGGTTTAAATCTTGCGAATGAGGTAGTGTTTCAAAACTTGTGGACAATTATAGAGACACCAGAGGCAAACGTTGAGAGCCGTGTGCTTAGGATCGTTATCTTGATAAAAAACAAAGTTGTTTCCAATACCCAAATTTTGAGCTGATAATTTTAAATTGTCTCTTAAAATATTTATAAAAACGGCATGATTCATTATGCCAATCAAATACCAAATTTCGTAGTCCTGATGCTGACATGCTCCCCCACACAAGGATACCTCCACCGGCATGCTTAACTGTTCCTACTAAGTTCTTGGGATTAAGTTACTCGTTTTTTCTTCTCCATACAATTATACGCCCATCAGCACCAAAAATGTTCATCGGCAAATAAGACATTATTCCAATAGGTTTGGGGCTTATTTATCATTGATAGTGCAAAGGGAAGCCTAAACTTTCCGTTTTTCTCACTCACAAAAAATTTTCTATGGGCAGAACGCCCATGTAATCCAGCTGTTCTGAGAACTCGTCAAAAAATTTCAGGTGAAATTGAAATAGAATATGTTTCATTGAATTCTGAAGAAACTTTTACAGCACTCAAACGTGAATTTTTCACAAATTTCTAATTATAAATCTCTGATCTCGTTTGTTAACTTTGCCGGACGGCCTTTTCTTACCTTGTTTTCGATCCAATTTTCTTCTAAATTTAGATTTCGTGGTAACCAATATACCACAGACTTAAAGCATAGAGTTAGTGCATCAAGTAAGAAATTGAAAAACAGTTCCATGCCTGAGAATAATGATACAGATTTTGATGGATATTGTTTACTTGATAAAAATATCGTTTTTAGTGTTATTGAAGAATGTGTATCGTTTAAAACTTGTGGTGGAAGTATTTCCATATTTTCAAAAGTGATTGCTGGATTGTCTGAAAAAGTTTGTATAAAATGTGAAACCTGTGGTGAAATAGCATCAACAAGAAATTCTGCAATGAATGGTGAACGTAAAAATAAGCCAGAAATTAATATAAGGTTTATCTATGCAATGAGAGTTCTAGGACAAGGTTTGTTTGGTGGCAAAACATTTTGTGGAATCATGGACTTGCCCTCTCTTGTGACTCCCACAGCCTACAAAAACAGTGTTAAGAATATCAGAAACATAACTACTTCAACAGCTAAAAGTAGCATGTTATCTGCTACTGAACAAGAAATCAGTCTTAATAATAATTCAACTGATTTAATTGTAAGTGGTGATGGGTCGTGGAAGACCAGAGGCCACACTTCCTTAGTAGGTTTCTGTACCAACTGGGTGCTAGTGGGAAAGTTATCGACACTGAAGTGCTATCTTCAAACTGCAAAGGTTGTACTTCGTGGAAACGCCTTAGAGCAGGTGCAGCATTCAACAAGTGGAAAGATGAGCATGGAAACATATGCTACAAAAACCATAGTGGCTCTTCAGCGATTATGGAAGTTGTTCGTATGCAACGAATTTTTGAACGTTCCGAAGTTGTTCGTGGTGTGCGATACTGTCAGTATATAGGTGATGGCGACTGTAAGACATTCAGCGCAATTGAAAAAGCTAAGCCATATGGGGAAGATATGTCATTTCAAAAATTGAATGTGTTGGACACGTTCAAAAAAGAATGGGAGGGAGACTAAGGAAACGAAAACAAGACATGAAAGGCAAAAAGTTGGCTGATGGTAAAACTATTGGCGGTAAGGGAAGGCTAACAGATGAACTGATTAACAAATTAACAATTTACTATGGTAATGCTATTAGAAACCATAGTGAGTGTGTTAGAAACATGCAAAAGGCTATTTGGGCTATATTTTACCATACACGGTCAAGTGATTTAGAGCCTACACATCAGTTCTGCCCAGTGGGAAATAATTCCTTGTGTTCGTATCAAAGGGCAGTTGCTGTAAACAGTGTGCATAATTTTAAACACAAACATTCTGTTTGTGCTGCTGTGATGGATGCTGTGAAAGACATATTTAAAGAACTTTCTATGCCATCATTACTTCAGAAATGTTTGGGGGGGGGCACACACAAATTCAAATGAATTATTGAATGCCCTTATTTGGAAACATTGTCCTAAAACCTCAGGATCAGGGCGACATATTGTTGAAATTGCAGTTAATGAAGCAATTGTTCAATTTAATGATGGTCAAACTGGTCGGTTAAAAACTATGACTGATCTTGGATTTCATGTCGGCATTAAGGCAAGAACTTTTGCTGCAGAGGTGGATGAAAGTCGCATCAAAGCTGCTGAAATTAAAGCTGAGATGTCACTTTAGAGTCTCGTAGAGCACGAAAAACGTCCTAAATTGGCTGCGGATGAATCACTACAGCTACAAGAGGGTGTGATATATGCATCAGGAATGTTTTAGGGCAAAAAATGTTATACATAAGGTTATGCTAGAAAGAAATATATCTATGTTTAACTTTAAATGCATTTTTCTCAAAACTACAATTTAACATCTTGTGCGCACGTTTTTAAAAAAACTAAAAGAGATAGTGTTTTGAAATTTCCAGGTAAGTACATCATCATCATATGTGCAAATTCCACGAACATTTTTTAACCTGAACATATTTTATTTTTTTTAAAGAATTTTTTATAAGCATTTACTTAGTCATTTTGAAATTTCTAATTAAAATAGCACATACTAAAAAGTTTTAACATATTTTAGAATAATGTTGGTGTATGTTGTTGCCTGAAGTATTGTAATCACATATAGTAAACAATTATTACTGTACCTTAATAATTTATATTGACAGAATGCGCACAGTAGTTGACTGCAAAATGCTCGATTTAATAAAAATATTCACTTTTTAAGCATAAAAAATAATTTTATTATTTTTAATTACCTTGAAATTTTGCATATATAATAAACAATAATATTGGCAGTTACTCAAAAAATTTCATGTAAATCAAGCAAAAATCATAAGTAGTACATACAATCGAACATAGGTCTAAAAATTATACTTTTAAAGATACTTAAAAGTGACCACTCCCCTTAGAGCGTTTTTTCTCATACTGCACAGTAGAATGGGATAAATTAATTAATTTAGCAATATTACGAACTGATTTACCACTACTATGATGAAAAATAATCAATTTTCGAATGCTGTTTGTTGTTTCTTTACGACTACGAGCCATTTTTAAAATAATACATAGAATATTACGGAGTAGGCAAGCAAAAATTAAAGCCAAACGATATTTTAAATGCTACCACAATTCAAAAATAAAAATAAAGCGCCAGACGATAATTTTAATTATGAATTTATCCGATAATATATCAGTGTTCTATGACTTTTGTGAGATAAAGTTTTTGTTACTTTTTTATTACTGGTTTCGTATAAATAAAGTTTTACTATGTTTTCAAAATATTTCATGTAGTTTTGTTAAGAATAGATTATAGATCTTATTATTAAATACCCATTCTGAAATATTCATTTTAATTAATGGATAGACCCCTATTTCATTGAAATTCGTAAGTGTCCGAACACTTTTGGGAGCCACTGTATATATATATATATATATGTGTGTGTGTGTGTGTGTGTGTGTATGTATAAATAGTAAAGTAAGGTACGCAAAGGTGATACTGCTTTAAATGCTTGTAGAATTGTTTATTGCCGTTTTAAACCTGCCGAACAATTTCTAATCCAAGGAAGTAGAAAAAAATATTCTTTTATTTCAGAAAATTCCCGTAAAGCGATCAGACGAGAAAACCTATTAAATCGTTTGCATTCGCGACATGATTGCGACAAAAGAATGCGGCAAACAAAACTAGATACAAACAAACAAAGTGGAAAAAAAGAAGGTCGCAATTTCATTAAACCGGAATGGGGCAAACTTTCGACCCCTCCGTCCCCCCTTCCCTATTTTCGTTCCTTTCCCTTCCAGGGAAAACAATAAAACATTCCATTCCTGTTTATTGCCTAGAAGCAAACAGAGAAAGAACAAAGTACAAGAGTGGATACGGTTGCTAAGGGTACACACACACACACACACACACACACATATATATATATATATATATGTGTGTGTGTGTATGTATATAATGTTGAAATTTTAACATTCTTGTCAAAAATCATCTGGGATTTTTAAAAAAATTAAAATAAAGTATAGTCCACATTCTAAGAATTCTAAAACTATAACACACGAACATTTACAGGACATAACAGAACACTCTACATGCTGATACAAAAGTAACGAACTAACACACAAGAACGAACTCCGGGAACATGGTCACATGACATAGTAGGTGCTGAAAAGAAGAGTCTATTGGTGTGTGGGGGAAGGAGAAAAACAGTCCGTTACATGTATATAATACTATATACCTTCAGTGTCGGTGAGGACGGCGAGGGGGTTGCTGGGGGTGCTCCGACCCACCGCGTTCTCCGCCAAGATTCGGAAGCTGTATTCTGTGACAGGTTGCAGGTCCTCCACGCTCACCTGCAGCTGTTCGCCGTCCACTAACACTTCCTTCATGTGACCGTTCCATCCTTCTGGAATAAAAAGAGACTTTCTTCAGGTCAAATAGGAGAGATATCATTAAAACCAATTTATATATATATATATATATATATATATATATATATATATGTATATATATATATATATGTATATATATATATATATATATATGTATATATATATATATATATATATGTATATATATATATATATGTATATATATATATATATGTATATATATATATAATATATATATGTATATATATATATGTATATATATATATGTATATATATATATGTATATATATATATATATATATATATATATATATATATATATATAAATATATATATATATATATATATATATATATATATATATATATATATGTGGATGTATATAAATATATACATACGAGCCCGCTTAATGGAATAGCCAATTTGCCACGAAAAATTATTCTAATAAGCGGGATATTCCATTATCCGGGATCACATTGACACGCGCACAATGTTTAAAGTTACAGTTAAACCTAGAAAGAATTAAAAATTGCCTAAACCATAGGCATATTTAAACTATTATAATTAACAAACAATTATTAATTAAAAGTAAGAAACAATTTAAACACATTAAAATTTAGAAAATGGATGAAAAATGAGCTAATTTTATTGTACAATATACAAATTTTCCTTAATTTTTTGGAAATAATTACAATGTTACTTACTTATTTGTTGCTAAAGAAGTTGGAAATTTTAGAATGTTTACTGTTCTGTGAATGCAGAAAATCTGTTATTTTATTTTCTAGTTTATAAAATAAATGAAAGTCTGCATTTGGCTTCGTTTCCAAGAAACGTCTTATAATATCACAAGCCTTATTAACTTCAACATGTGACGGAACCTTTTTAATGGTACATTCTTCATCAAAATCATCTTCATCGATTTCGTTTTGATCAAATTGAGGGCCTGAAGTTTCACCACATTCTACCAAATCATTGTCGAATTTTACAAAATTGGAAAAATTTTCTTCTGTCATTCCTTCTGGTGGTAAATCATTTGCGTTTGTAATTGATTCATCATTTAATTCATCATTTGTTACGTGTGTTGAAAATTTACATTTTACGAAACAACTTTTTATTGCGTCAGAGGAAATATTATTCCAGGATTTGTTCATCATATGAACAGCTGTAAGAATTGAAATGTTTCTAATAATTTTACTAGTTGAGCTATTGATAGACAGTCCACTAGTATCATCTATGCAAGCTATTATCTTTTTAACGATTTCTTTTCTACAATTCCTCTTAAAAAGAGATATAATTCCCTGGTCCATTGGCTGTAAAATAGCTGTAGTATTCGGAGGCAAAAAATGAAGTGCTACATTTTCTAGTCGTACGTCGACTTTGTGGGCTTGACAATTATCGATAAAAAGGATAACTTTTCTTTTCATCTTATTCATCTCATTGTCAAATGACACTAACCAGTTTTGAAAGAAATTAGCAGTCATCCAAGCTTTTGGATTCGCTTCGTGAATAATTCGCTTCGTATTTAACTGGAAGGGGTTTTACACCTCTAAAACATCGTGGGCTTTTGGATTTTCCGATTACAAAAAGAGGAATTTTATGACTGCCGTCAGCATTACTACAGCATAAAACTGTCAATCTGTCTTTTGGGATTTTTCCTCCAACAACTTTTTCGCCTTTTAAACACAAAGTCCCATCAGGCATTGCTCTGTTATAAAGTGCTATTTCGTCACAGTTATAGATACAAGAAGAACTGTAGTCTTGTAATAAAGCAGGTAATACTACATTTTTCCAAGAACTGGCAGCGGCTTCATCAGCATCACTTGCTTCACCGTGAATTTTTTTGAAAGAAATTTGGTTTCTTGCTTTCCATCTGCACAACCAACCATTTATAGCTTTAAAATCAGTTATATTTAACTGTTGTGCTAAATCTTCATCTTTCTGATTCAATAATAATCCACTAATAGGAACATTACAAGCTCGTTTTTCAGCAAACCACTGAAGAAGAGCATCTTCAACTTCAGATTTTTTACCTGTACGTTTTCGTTTTTGATTAAGATTTTTATTGCATTTCCAGTCGTTCAAGACTTTTTCTTTATTTTTTAACAATTTCGAAACTTGAGCTTGGGATATCTCAAAATTTTTGAGAGTTCTAATTGCGTACACTTTTGCAAACTCTATGACTTTTACTTTTTCTTTTAAAGTAAGATCTTTTCGTCTCAAAGACATTGTAAAGCACAAGAAAGATTACTGATTTCACGAAAGCGAACTGTCGAACTAATCGCCGTAGAAAATGTAAAGTTAAATGTTCAAGGCTAGAGATCCCCCAAGTTAAATGTTGCGCTTCTCAGAAGAGATTCGTTACAGTTGGTAATCCACGTCCCCTTCAAGATAAGTGTCGTGGAGACACGACATGTGTTCAGAAAAGGGGCGATAGAAAACGGAATTCAAAAAATCAGACAAAAGAGATGCCTTGAACAGCGGGATAATGTACCGCGTATGCGAATGGCAAGGAGAGATAACAAGTTGAGAGGGGGCAATTGAAATGAGAAAACGGTCAACAGCTGCGTTTAACGAAGGGCCCAGCTGGTGATAATGAGCTGAGGAAAATGTGAAAACGGAGTCACAGTTAGGAGAAGAAAAGGGGTAGGGCGATTTACGAGGTTGACCGGCGTTAGAAACACCACAGGAGGCCCAGGCGAGAGCGTGGGAAGTCAAAGATGTAAGAAACCCCAGACAGGTGCAAGGGCGAACGCCCCCGTCAATATGGATTGGAGAAGATAGGAATATAAAAATGGGTGATCGGCCAATGAAGGGGTCCCGGATCGACCCATAGGACAGAAGGTGGCCACCAATGAGGGCCTGAATATTTAATGATGGAAGTGAGCTCGAGAGGAAAAGTTTTTAGAGAGAGCAGAACGAGTTGAGATCTTTCACTAAGAACACATAAGCCCCGGTAGACAGCGAAGGAAGAGAGAAGATGACGGGCTGCTAACTGAATACCGGAGAGACAAGCCAAGTCCTCGGTACCCGAAAAAGCAAACCGATATGAGATAGATGCAGACCCCAATACCGGAGAGGCCGACCGACTAACCTGTCATTTATATGAATAATTACTGAAGTGAAGGAATGAAATACAAAAAAAAATGATTTGTTTAAAATATTGGGCATTGCTAGAAAACAAAAGGCTCTCCACGACAGTGGTTAATGAACTCGAATAACAGAGGACAATCATAAAAAACTGAAAGGACAATCAGCAAATTGATATTGAATACAAGGACAATTTAATAAAGAAATTGTTTTAAAAAAAAATACCTTACTCAAGTATGAATATATATATATAGTATGTAATGTATGATTGTTGATTATTTTAATGGAGTGTATAATATAATTTTTATTTGTTTTGGTAGCTGAGAATGAAATTGCGAAATATATGGATATTTCGCGCGGTTTTCAGTACTTTAGTAAGTGAAGATATATGTAAGGTTTGAGTATTGATTATTTTATGAAGTGTATAATATATATTTTATTTGTTTTGGTATCTGAAAATTAACTGATTTGAGAAGAATTAATTTAATTTGTTTTGGTATCTGAGTATGCGAAAAGTGTGAAATATATTATAGAGCACAAGCTACGGCATTGGGCATTGAGCAGGAACGATACAGATAATTGTGAGGTCGAAATAGAGACTAGATAGTGTCGAACAGAGATTTTGAGGTTGTTTCAGTAGACAGCAGGGAGAGACGTACGTAGGGAGGTGGCGAAAAGTAGATTGATTTGGAGTTCGGTCAGGCGTAAGTTTGAGGTGAAGTGAGGCAGATGTCATGATTCGGTCTACGTAAAATTTTTTTAATTTTGAAAGGAAGGGGTGAATGTCGTGGAGACACGACATGTGTTCAGAAAAGGGGCGATAGAAAACGGAATTCAAAAAATCAGACAAAAGAGATGCCTTGAACAGCGGGATAATGTACCGCGTATGCGAATGGCAAGGAGAGATAACAAGTTGAGAGGGGGCAATTGAAATGAGAAAACGGTCAACAGCTGCGTTTAACGAAGGGCCCAGCTGGTGATAATGAGCTGAGGAAAATGTGAAAACGGAGTCACAGTTAGGAGAAGAAAAGGGGTAGGGCGATTTACGAGGTTGACCGGCGTTAGAAACACCACAGGAGGCCCAGGCGAGAGCGTGGGAAGTCAAAGATGTAAGAAACCCCAGACAGGTGCAAGGGCGAACGCCCCCGTCAATATGGATTGGAGAAGATAGGAATATAAAAATGGGTGATCGGCCAATGAAGGGGTCCCGGATCGACCCATAGGACAGAAGGTGGCCACCAATGAGGGCCTGAATATTTAATGATGGAAGTGAGCTCGAGAGGAAAAGTTTTTAGAGAGAGCAGAACGAGTTGAGATCTTTCACTAAGAACACATAAGCCCCGGTAGACAGCGAAGGAAGAGAGAAGATGACGGGCTGCTAACTGAATACCGGAGAGACAAGCCAAGTCCTCGGTACCCGAAAAAGCAAACCGATATGAGATAGATGCAGACCCCACTACCGGAGAGGCCGACCGACTAACCTGTCATTTAGCGAGAGAGGAGCTGCCATTTCCCCTGGACCAACGCGCCCCCGTAGCAGATGCCTAGATGCGGAGTAAAGCACCCTGAGTCCACCGCATGCCGATGATCGCAGCTGTTACCCTGGACCAGAGCCCGATGACCCCCCAGCCATGTTTGTGATGAGGTACGGACCTTCGGAGTGACGAACGCTCTCCCAACGCGAGTGTATTCTCGAAGACGCCGCAGAACGCCGCAACAGATAGTGACCGCAGTTCCGCCGGAACCGACAGCCCGCTGACCGAAACGAGAGCCCTATGTTTCTCCCAGCAAGACTTGTGATACCGATGTGTCGTCAGACAAGGTAGGAGAGTATTTTGACTTATCCTAGCAATGCCCAATGCCTATTAGAGAGCGTAGTTAATTAGATAGGGCAGATTAGGTGAAATCTTTACATTTATGCATAAATGTCTATCATAAAATAGTGCTTGTGTATATCCATATCAATTGAAGTAGTATCTTGCAATAGTTTCGTAATATGTTTGTGTATAGCAATTAAGAATGTAGGATAATATAACAATGTTAGGGAGTAGATAAAAATGTTAGTAGTTTGATATTGATGAAAATGAAGGTTAGATAAATAATCAGAATTAATGTATTGATAAGATATAGGAAGGAAGATAAACTGAAATGTATATGTAGAGATATGGTGTTAATGAAATAGAAATTCGGAAATCTTCAATGAATAATGTTGTTTGTATATGTATGATTGGTTTAATAAATTGATTTGGAACTATACATATGAGCATCACTCGCTAATTACTTGTACTACCACTAATACTATAACTAATAATTATATTACGGTGACAATAAGGACCTGTTGAAGTTTCACATTTCCTTCACACACACACACACACTCATTTTCTAGCTCTCATTTGGGGGTGAAGCCTATTGTTCATTCTCTGAATAGGGAAACGTATGCCAGCGTTTGAGCAATAAGGGGAGGGCGGGGGTTGCGGCTAGCAAAATCAGCAACAATGAATTGCCCTTCAAAACCGAAGAAATCCCCATTTCCTGCGATTGGACACTTTCTACGAAATGACAAAATTGCTTTGAAAGACATTCAGTTACTGCACATTCATTATTGCACTTTACAAAAAAAAATTCTGAAAAGAAGTGCGCGAAATAGAAAAAGATCGATATCGTCAAGGCTAAATATAATTCCTTTAAGCGGGATAACTTCAAAACAATATATTCCATTAACCGGGAAATTTAACACAGAAACAAATTACTACGGTTTGGGACATTGAAAATTTATTACATTAAACGGGATATTCTTTTAACCGATATTCTATTAAGCGGGTTTCACTGTATATATATATATATATATATATATATATATATATATATATATTCCTGGCCCCTGTTCCAATCATCGAAAAGACAACATAAAATCAAATTTCTTCGAGAAAATACGAAAGAATTAGTCATTATCACCGAATGCGCACATCCTGACCTCCCCCCTCATCCCCTATCCCCTGGGGTGAGAGTAGGGGGTGGGTGGAATTTTGTAATAAATTGACTCCGGGCTGTCTTTTTATTTTCTTTCTTTCATCGCAGTCATAAATTGGGAAAGGAATTTTTAAGATATCTTATTTTCAGAATTATTTTCTTTCGATGTATTGGAACGCCGTTGCCCGTGATTGGGAAATTCGGTGAATTTGCATAAAGAGCGAGGTGTGTGTGTGTGTTTTATTCGAATTTTGTCTGCAGGGTATCGCAAATTTAATTTGAGAAAATTTGACGGGTGTGTTTTATGTACTGAAGGAAATAAATTACCCATTGTCGTAGCTTTTGATGAGTTTATTTTTGGAGATAGCCGATGTTAACATTTGCATAAAGAAACAAAATTAGCGAATTTATATATATATATATATATATATATATATATATATATATATATATATATATATATATATATATATATATTACGGTACTACCTAATTAGCATTTAAAAGAATATTTAAACAGAAAGACCATGTCACCAAGCTTAAATATTAGTCCTAGATTTCGATCATAGCATAATAGATTTCGTTGTGTGCACCTTTTGTCGCACTTATAGGCTTCGATCATAGTATCATAGATTTCGATGTGTGCACTTCTTGTAGAACGACAAACGTCTAAATGGTAATCCAGTTCTCTCCAAGTGTTTTGTAGCATATCAGGAGTTATGGCACGAATTGCTTGAATGATACCCTTCTCCAACTCATCCACAGTTTCAATTTTTTGTTTATACACGATTTATTTCATGAATCCGCAAGCAAAAAAGTCTAATTACGCCCGATATGCTACGAAACACTTTTAGAGATCCGAATTACCATTTAGACGTTTGTCGTGCCACAAAATGAGCACACATCGAAATCTATGATACTGTGATCGAAATCTGATTGATATTAAAACTTGGTCAGATGTTCTTTCTATTTAAATATATATATATATATATATATATATATATATATATATATATATATATATTTAATTTTAATGGGTAGTTCCGTAGAAATAAGTCATAGCTTTTGGATACTTTTAGCCCGAACACCATGTTGATTCAAAACTCAACGTACAAATTTTTTGGGGAGGTAGAAAACTCAATAAACAAAACATAATCACATAGGAATGTATGACCGGAAACGCAAACCTGGTCAGCTAGAGCAGAGCTCCGCAACCTTTTATCTTCCACGGCACAACAACTTTTTTTTCGATAATTCCGCGGCACACCACAAGAAAAAGTTGCAAATATACAAATTACAATAAATACGCATATGTTTTTATTAGATAAAAAAACACAACAAAATAGCTCTATGTATCAAGATAATTATAATCATTTAAGTTTTATATAATTCATTTTGAACTGTACACCAACACAAGAACAAAAATAAAAAATTATAGTTTACAAGTAAAAAAAAATTCTGTTTAAATTTTTATATTAAAATTTGCTTTTTGGTCTTTACTTGAGCCTAATAAACCAAAGTTAATTTAAACATAAATAATTTATTAATGAGATATTTGAGATTGTTTTGATAAATGTGCGTTTTATATTTGTACGTTTTATATTTGGTTCTATAATAGAAAGAGCTACAGTTCATGGTCAAGGCCCGTTTAATATGATCGTTTATCATTTTCAATGAGAACCAGTGTCGAAAAACTTTGTTCGCATAAGTATGTCGTAGAAAATGGGAGCAAAATCGCAATGGCCTTGTCAGAAATGTGTGGATATTCTTTCTTAACTGAAATCCAGAAATATGACGCTCGAGCATACATACAATGTATGGCTTACAACATGTTTTTGTTTTGTGTATAATTTCGACCCAGAAAAATTACATATTAACAAAAAGTTAGAGGAATATTTTACTTAGAAAAATTCCTATTTAATACGGTGGTTAATTTTTTTATTATCATAATCGATAAACTCACCGCGGCACAGTCAAGATCACCTCGCGGCACACTAGTGTGCCACGGCACGGCAGTTGCGGAGCACTGAGCTAGAGGATATACGAAGATGCAGAAATGAAAAGCCAATAATGTGAGGTAAAACTCTTTATATAACGATACTTTACGCTAGGACTGTATGTGTACACTTCAGTTTCACAACAACTGTTCAAAGTTCTAACCATCCACAGTTATGCACGCCTCACAACGGCGACGCATCGACTGTCGAACCCTTTCAAAAGTTCCCGGATGTTTGCGGATGCGAAAAGATCGGTTGCAGAGTCAACGGGGGTCTCGTAGACCACGGATTTAAGGGTCGCATACAGGAAGAAATGCGGGCTAGATAAATCAGGTGATGGGGGTATCCACGGGGCGGGTACTCCCCGCCCAAATCCATCGAGGTGCAAATTTACTGTTCAAAAATCACATACGACACGGGAATAATGAGCTGGAGCTCCATCGTGCTGGAACCACATTGCAGGCCAAACAGACAATGGAACAATGTCCAGTAATTCCGGCAGTTCCTCCTCCAGAAAAATTGCGATAATCCCGGTCATCCAGTGGAAGTCGTAAGCAGGGCCCGATTATGAACGCTGGGGGCACCTGGGCAGACGCTATTTGGGCCACCCCCCTCACGAACATTTATAAAAATAAGGACTATCCATGGGCTATATATACTATTAGAAGTACTAGGTGCATACACCAAGGGGGTTTGGGGGGCCTCCTAGCATCAGGGGGCCCTGGGCAAAGTCCCGATTTGCCCATGCGATAAAAAGGCCCTGGTCGTAAGAGCTGTGGCCGAATTAAGGGGACAATAGACCTTCAACCTCGATTTTTTTAATTTCCAATTTTCTAACTCTATATACAGAATCGGAATAAACAATACATTTTTTACTACACTAAAAACACTTAGAATTCAAAATAAGGATATTTTGGCAGAATAAAGCGTGGCTTTCCAAAAAAATTTCAAAATGCTCGAAAGCGCATTCTATATTATTTAAAAGCCTAAATTTTTTGAATGTACATTTACCATACATATTTAAATATAACTGTGCATTGCACTGTATTTTTTGTAATTTTATTATGATTCAAAAGCCATAAATAGTTTTTTTTTCGTCTACCTGCTAATTTTCTATGTTTTTACTTTATTTCTTGGTCTATAAATTTGCAGAAATATTTGAGTTTTCAGAGAAATGTGTACAATTTTTAGAAAAAAAAAAACTCTTCAATTAACAATCCCGAGATATTTCGAAGAAATCTGAAGAAAATGAATGCGCATGGTGCATTTTGAAAATTTCCAGCATTTTTGAAAAAATTTTTGAAACGTAACACTTGTGCTTCCACAAAATACCTTTTTCCGAACTCTAAGAGTCTTCAATATCGTAAAAGAGAGTACTAATTATTCTCATTTTGTATATAGAATAAATACTGAAATTTTTTTAAAATGAGGTGAAGGTCGCTTGTCCCCTTAAGTGATCAGCAATAATACTCGCCCATACATTCACTGTTGGGCAGCATGTGGCCCCATACGTGCTTGGTTATTGTGATTCCACACATGAACATTGTGTTGATTGAAGATCCCTTCACGATCGAAAGGGGATCCAAACTACCGGGCTGATGAACAGCGCCCTCCAGCGTCAGGTTTGAATTTCCGGTCAGTGATTCTCTATTGTTTTTGAGTTTACTACCTCACCTAAAAGTTTTTGCGTTAAGTTTTGTATCACCCTCTTATATATATATATATATATATATATATATATAATAGACGTTGTCTCTGTATAACACTTCCGGGCTGTACTCATCTTTCAATTGAAGCCTTCAGTAAACAAACAGACTGTTAGGCTTAATTTCAATTTCAGGTGTGGATCAGAATTTTTTTCTTACCTGAAAACTAATATCTTCTCCATCAAATCACGTTTGTTCAGCCTATTTGTCTATAAAACATTCAGAACTAAAAAAATATGGATGGTTTTAGCTGTATATTTAACAGTTTTTAAAAATCTGTTTACTTTTGCGTTGAATTCTGAAAGTAAACAAACTTGAATGTGAATGAATGAAGTAGCTCAAGTATTCATATCGCGTAGTGAGCTGTAAAAATCTGGATGGCAGTCTACTACTCCAATCGCATGAAAAACTAAATAAATAAAAATAATGAAAGGGCTTGCTTTTACAAGGTGTGGATTAAATGTAATATTGTTAGATAATTCGGGATATTTTTTAACTTTCATATACTTTTTCCATTATGACGTCATTATTAGTGTTATGACGTCAAAATGACGGGTTACATTCTAGTATATATATATATACAGTGGAATCTCGATGTATCGTTTTTAAAGGGACCGACTGGACTAAACGATAGATGCGGGAACATAACAAGGCAATATGATCGTCGGAACTGGGTGAAATAAACGACACATACGGGAACACGATGTTTCGCAGAACGATCAATTGAGATTCCCCTATAATGTATAAACGAACAGGTGGTGGTCTTACCCTTTCCCTCCACGTATTCCAGAGTGTACTTGAGGATGGGGCTATTCCCGGAGTAGGGTTTGCTCCACCGCAGAACGACTTTCCTGCCACCTGTGTGGATGGCCTCCAGGTTCGAAGGCGGGTCGGGACGCTCTAAAGGAAGAAAAATTTACAGACATATATAAATGTGATACACATGTGTATGTATATAGTATATATAAAAATATAAATAATTTATATATACATATGTATCTGTACTCACACATACATACTCTCTCTGTATATATATATATGTATATATATATATATATATATATATATATATATATATATATATATATATATATATATATATATATATATATATATATATATATATATATATATATATATATATATATATATATGCGTGTGTATAAAGAGAGCTATATATTATAAACAATAATATAAAGTTATGATATATAGTTTATAATAAGTTTATAATGTATTTAAAAACTTGTAATGTATATTTTTTGTTACATATATATACATGTGTACACATGATACACATGTGTATTTATATAATGTATAAAAATATAAACAATTTATAAATGCATATGTATCTGTATGCACACATTCTCTCTCTCTCACACACACACTTTATATATATATATATAAATAACACATGTGAGAAAGTAGAAAATTATCAGTCACCACTCAGTATGGAAGAGAACTCTGTCTTTACAAATGGGCTCCCCTCTTAAGTGGGGATATTCGGCCTGCACTTAAAGAGTCATTAATCTTCTGGCACGAACAACCCGTTACTGGAAAGTCTCCAGCTACAGATGCAGCTTAGACATGGACATTATCTAAATATTTTCATATCGAGATATAAGATGCAAATACCACTCGTTCACACACTGATCACTCTGCCATATCCATCCATAACTCCTAGCATACTGAAATTTTATAGGATGGTTCCTCCTTTGGCCCTAGGTGTTCACTCAGAAATATTTTTAAAAAATTGGAATTTTAATGGGGTTAAACGCCGTTTCTCCCGAAAGAATACACTGTGTCTCTGTAACCATAAGACCTAGGCAGCTGAAATTTTGAATGGCGGTTCCTTTTAAGCCTTAGGTGTACACCAAGAAATCTATTTAAAATATTGGAACTTCAATGGTTCTTAATCGGGATTACCTCCCCCCCCAAAAAAAAATAAATCAGGTAGTCTCTTCCAACGAAACTACTGCGGATTATTAACGTAGGGTTACTTATCGTTGCTTACCTCTTTTGTATGTATATATGTATCTCTCTCTCTCTCTCTCTCTCTCTATATATATATATATATATATATATATATATATATATGTCATTTCAAAATTTCGACGCATTTTGGTACTTTTCTGTTTAACTATTTACTACTTGCCCAAGCGAAACAGACTGCGTTTGGCGCTCAGCCAAAATTATAACTCGCGATGACAGACGGTTTGAGTGCCTGAAATTTTGCTTTCCGGAGGACCGTCACAGAGGAACGTAATCCTACGTTAAAAAAAATCACTTTTTCTGGTACTAGAGGGCCTCTGAGGCTGAAATTTTAATTAGTGGTTCATCTTAAGCCCTAGTACTCACCAGGATAGTTAAAAAAATTATTTCAACTTTATGGGTGTTGAAATAGGTGCTTAAAACCCCGGGGGAAAAAACTATAACCCATATTTAATTTCGGATCACACTCACTCAATTATAGGGTGAATTCCTCTGAGGAATGATAACTCTTTACTGCTGAAGTCAATTTAAAGGAAAAGAGCCAAATTATATAATGGATGAAATAAATGTATTGCTTCGTGAAGTACAGGAATCCGGCTTGTGTATATATATACAGGGTGTCTCAAATCCACTTTACACATTTTACAAATTGATACACAAATAAATATAAAGAAAGAACTGGAAATTCTCAGGTGTGTTACCTGAGTGTTTTTTTTTCTGTGTCAAAAAAAAAAAGAAAAGAATTGAACAGGTGGCGCTAGTTGTTCCGTGAAATCGTATGTTGTAAAATGGCTACTTCATCAGAGAAAGCAATATGTGTTGGCTGGTACTGCAAAACAGAATCTGTTATGCAAATTTGAAAAAGATCCTCTAAGTCGTAACAACATCTTGGATTATTATGAAGGGTTTCTGGAAACGGGAAGTGTCCTTGATAAAATGTTGTAGTGTTGAAGAAATCAAGAGACGCATATTTGCTGCAATTTCATGTGTTACGGTACTCATTTGGTAACCCACATAGGCTGACATTGATTACCAACTAGATATTCTCCGTGCCACAAAAGTTGCACTTAATGAAATTCATTGACTAAGCTAAAAAAACTGTAATATATAAGGTAACACATATGTGAATGTATTGTTCCTACCTTGTGTACTTTTTTTGTATGAATTTTTAAAATGTGTCAAGCTTTTTGAGACACCCTGTATAACATTTTTAATATATATATATATATATATATATATATATATATATGGCACTCACTCACTGACTAACTGTTCACCTTACACCTTACCTTTAAAACCCGAGGAATCGCTAAGGTCTAGAGAACTGAAAGTTTGCATAATGAAATATGTATGGCTGTTGCTCTTAATCCCTAGGTGCAAACGAAGAAAATTCGAAATTTAGGGGGATTTATAAGGACTTAATCCCCGTAGAAAAATACCACTGTAACTCCAGAACCAGAAGTCCTTGGATAATAAAAATTTATGAAGATGGTCTCTCTCAATTCCTAAGGGTTCATTAAGAGAAAATTTAAAAATACAAATTTTAAGGATGTTAAAACAGGCATAAACTCTCCCCCCACAAAAAAGTCACTGTATCTCTCGAATAATAAGGCTTGAGAAGCTGAAATTTTGAAGGATTTTTACTGTTAGGACCTACGTGCTTATTAAGAAATCTTAAAAAATACAAATCTTATGGGGGTTAAAATGAAAATAAATAAGTTTCCCCATTCCCCGAATCGAAAAAGCACTTTTGTATACTTTTATGCTTTTTATACCTCGTATACTTTTTACATCTATGGGATAGTAAGGCCCAACAAGCTAAAATTTTATATCTTCTATACTTTTTATAATTGTTTTACACTTTTTATAATCCTGTGATCGTAAGGCCTAAGAAACTCGAATTTTGAACCGTGGTTCCTCAGGTCCTATGTACTCATCCTTTAACGTACGGGTGTATATATATATATATATATATATATATATATATATATACACTCATGGACAAAAAAATTAGTGCACCAAGAAGGAGTCGTCAAAATGAAACGAAATTTTACATACGTAATGACTACTTTGATATAAGTAATGGATAAGAAAATCAAAGAAAAAGGATAATTTATTTAACAGAAAAAGGCAAAAGAACGGAGGAGTTAATACTCCGTTGGACCCCTCTAGCGCGAATGCACGATGCGATACGATCGGGCATTGAGTCATACAAGTTCTGTATGATGTCTTGAGACATTTCGTTCCATATTTGCTGTAACCTTGCCTCTAGTTCGTTCAAACTCGTGGGATGCCCAACTCGTCGTCCCAAATGATCCCAGATATGCTCGATTGGAGACAAATCTGGGGATCGGGCACGCCAAGGAAGGGTAGTAACAGTGCGGAGACAGTCTTGTGACACCCTTGCCGTATGAGGCCGAGCATTGTCTTGTTGAAAAATGGCTCCTGGGAGCCGTTGCATGAGTGGAAACACATGTGGTTGCAGGATTTCATGAACATACCGCTGGGCTGTCATGGTGCCACGAAACAATACTAGGGGTGACCGTGTATTGTAGGCAATGGTACACCATACCATCACACCAGCTGTGGGAGCGATGTGTCGCTGTACAGCAAAGGCAGGATTGAAGCGTTCACCACGGGCTCTCCACACAACACGATTGTCATCACTGCCGAGATTGAATGTGGATTCGTCGCTAAAGACGACCTGGTTCCATTCCGCTGCAGTCCAGTTTCCTCGTGCGCGGCATAACTCCAAACGGAGGCGTCGATGGGTGGGCGTCAAGGGCAGCACACGCAATGGGCGCCGCGATACCAACTGTCCTTCAGTCAGGCGCCTTCGTATGGTTCGAGAAGACACAGCGGCCCCTAGTGAAGGTGCTACCTGTGCCTGGATGGCGGCCGATGAAGCAGTTGGCTGTACGCGTGCATTTTTTACGATGTGGCGGTCTTCACGACCACTGGTCTGTCGAGGGCGTCCTGAGCCTCGTCTTCGTGTACATGACATCTCTCGGGTCCACTGGTCCCAACACCTCCTCACAACACAATCAGAGAGGCCTAATTGACGAGCTACTCGCCTAGCTGACCACCCAGCTTCCATCATCCCGACGATTCTCCCCCTCTCAAACTGCGACAACTGCTTATATTGTATTCGAACACGGCGTAATGGCATGTCTATCTCAGCTCTTCCTTTGATAAATGATTCAGCACACTCAAACAAGCTTTGGTTACCTGTTTTATACTCCACAGAGTACGATGTTCAACGCCCTCTACCGGCTATACGTAATGCGCAATCACGCTGCATTTCTAATCATTTGCATATCTCCCCGACATGTACCTTCATTGCAAGTTTCGTTACGATCCCGCAATTATTTCTTGGTGCGCTAATTTTTTTGTCCATGAGTGTATATATATATATATATATATATATATATATATATATATATATATATATATATATATATATATATATACTCTGACGCAAAAAACATATGCACCCAGAAGAAATCGAGCTACTATCACGAAACTGGTAAGAGATATGCAAATGATTAAAATTTCGACGCCAATGAGACAAGGGTAATCGCTCTATGCGCATATGAGATGCGCAACTGGGAGAGTTTAAAAGCATGATTGATCGTGCCATAGGGTTATTCAAACAAATCTGTCGACTTGGATGGACGTTATTATGACTAAAGATGCCTCTGAGACGTAACCGGCGACAGTAAGAACAATTGTCGCACTTTGAGAGTGGGCGTATCGTACGCCTCAAAGAAGCAGTTTGGTCGAACAGGCGTATAAGCCGCCACCTCGGTCGGAGCGATATGGTAGTTGCTCGGTGTTGGCAACAATGGATCACGGAAGGGATAGTCTACCGTCGCGGAGGATCAGCGCGTCTGAACAACACAAATGTGCGCGAAGATCGCGCAATCATAAGAGCGGCCACGTACCAACAACCTCGCTAGAATCGGTTCGACGCCATTTACCATCTTCCAGACATCCGGTGGTATCAAGGGAAGCCATTCGGAGACGACTGGCCGACGCAGGTATAAGGAGCCGATGTCCATTAAGACGCCTACCACAGACCCCACATCATAGGCAGTGAGTGTCGATTGAATTTTTGCCGACCTCGGGCAAGCTGGAGATTGTCCGACTGGAGGCGTGTAATCTTCAGCGATGAATCCCGATCCAGTCTCAATGCTGAGGACCAGTGCATATGCGTGTGGAGGCGGCCAGGCCACCGGTCCGATCCGGCATTTGTAGTCGAGAGGCATACAGCGATTACACAGGGTGTGACAGTGTGGGAGCGATTTGTTGGGACACACAATCACCTCTAGTCGTCCTTCAACGCCCTTTGACGACACGCAGTTACGTGGACGAGATTTTAACGCCAGTTGTACTGCCTATGCTGTCAAGTCGCCCAGGTGCCCTTTATCAGCAAGGCAACGCTCGTCCACATACTGCGCGACTCTCCCAACAGTATCTTCAAGGATATGACGTACTCCCATGCCCTGCCAGGTCACCAGACCTCTCGCCTATAGAGCACGTATGGTACGTGCTTGGAAGGCAACTGCAGCCGTCCCGGAATACTGGTGAATTAACTGCCCAGTTGCAAAGATTATTTCGTGATCTTCCGCAGGAGGTCATAGGTGATCTCATTGATTCGATGCCACCCCATGTTTCGGATTGTATAGCTGTCAGAGGTGGATTTACTAATTACTGATTTGTAACCTTTTTCATGCCATATTTTCTTAATAAAACTGTCTTTTCTTCTGAATGTGTAATCATATGCTTATCTCCTCATACACTACATACTTGTTAAGTTTTGTGATAGTAGCTCGTTTCCTTCTGGGTGCATATATTTTTTTGCGACAGAGTGTGTGTGTGTGTATATATATATATATATTATGGGGGCAATTAAACAGACAATAGAATAGAGAATCTGTAAAGTGGCACTTTAAAAATTATTAATTGGAGTAAACACATTTTGACACATGTTTGAGATAACTAAAGAAAAAAAACCCTCAAATTTAATAGATAAAGTGTACATTTAATTTCTCTTCTTCTTATTTTTAAATTAATATAATCGTTAGTTTCAATTCAAACAGAAACAACCTAAAAATTATTTACGTATATAAAGAAAATATTTGAATACATATTAAGACATAGCTATATATATATTGAATATCCTGTGCTCTCGCCTGATTATATTTATTACATATTATATATACACAGGGCTACAAAAAAATGTTGGTTTCTAGGATTTTAGAACTGATTTTAGCTATATTTGGGGGGTTGAATCTATTTATGAAATCTGTTTTTCTCTATCAGATCTACTTTTTTAGATACAGTAAAGCCTCGTTTATCCGGTCTAACTGGGACCATAGGCCCTCCAGATAATCCGGGTAATATGGGTAATAAACTATACAAAATCCTTAACTAAGAAGACTTACTTTGTTTTGTAACAAAATTACATTGTATTGCTTACAAAACATTAAAAAATAAGTAAAAAATAAGATATTTTCACATGATTTCTTAACAAATTATTGGTAAGTCTAGTGAAGTTTTCTTAAACTCAACAAAAAGCATTTTATTACCATAATTTATTGTACAGTCTATGCATTAACTGTACATTGAATCACACTAAAAAGCGAATATTTGGCTTACTTGTAGTGACGTTCTTGCTATCATAGTGAAAAATTATTATCTAATGTGAACATTAAATGAAAAGTCTACAAATTTGATCCGGATTATCCAGAGATCCGGATCAATGAGAGCCGGATAAACCAGGTTTTACTGTACATCCAGTTATCTATCAATGTGTTTTTCTATTCAATACATTCGAGTATGGGTAAAGTGTCCTCCTGGGAAACTGGACTCCTGGAAAAAAGGGTCTTCCTGAATGTTTTCCAGATGATTGGCGCCTATTTATTGGCAGCTCAAAGCGAAGTTTGAAAGGTGTCCTTTTACACAATGGGAACAAATATGGTTCAATACCAATTGCTCACCCAACGAAAATGTAAGAAGAATATGACGTCATAGCTTTGGTCTTGGAAAAGATAAAGTATCATGAACATCATGGGTGATTTCTGTAGACTTAAAAAATGGTAAATTTTCTCCATGGACAGCAAAGTGCCTACATCAAATATCTTGCATCGTGTGCCTCTGGGATAGCACAGACAAAACACACCACTGGATTAGAAAATAGTGGCCTAAGAGAGACGTTGAGGACTAATATGGACGTTGGGGAAAAAATATCATTAACGTAAGCCTTAGTTCGACGAAAGAAAATCATCTTTCCTCCACTGCATATCAAGCTGGGACAAATGAAGCAGTTTTAAAAGGGTCTAGATAAGAACGGATTATGCTTTGCATTATCCGTAAAAGTAAAAATTCCCTAAGTTGAGTACGGAAAACATTAAAGCAGGAATATTTGACGGCCCACAAATAGGACAACTCAATAAATATCCTGCCTTCGTAAATTCCATGAATGAGACTGAGCGAAAAGCCTAGACTTCGTTTGTTGCAGTAGTCGGAAATTTTCTGGGCAAACGCAAAGCTGAAAATTATGTTGAACTGGTAAACGAGATGCTAAACAGTTTCAAATCCCTTGGGTGTAACATGAGCATTAAGGTGCGCTATTTACACAGCCACTTGGACTATTTTCCGGAAAATTTAGGAGACACCAGTGAGGAAGAAGGTGAAAAATTTCACCAGGATATTAAAACTATGGAGGACCACTATCAAGGAAGATGGGATACACACATGATGGCAGATTACTGCTGGAGTTTAAAAAGGGACTGTTCCAAAATACATTCAAGAATGTCCCGGAAGTTTCCGGAGTGATCAGAGACTAGTTGGTTTCATAGATGACTTTTTCCCCTTTCTTGCTCTTTGTAATTAGATAAGTACTACTGCAATATTCCCTATGATTTTTATGTTATTTTAACATTAAAAAATATATAATAATATAAAAAAATACCGTGTTTAGTTTTTAATTTAGATCCATGGATTTTATTAAAATAGTGTAACGTAATACATTTCACTAAAATGTTATATCTTAGAAATTTGAGCTCCTAGGCAAAAACTAACGGCATATTTAAATTCAGGGCACCAAATTCATATGAAATCAGCTCCAAATTCCCCGGCACCAAAACCACTGTTGCCCTGTGTTATTTTTACTTACCACCACCCTTAACGTAGACTGATGATCGTCTCTGCATTTTATACTTGGTCCAAAGCAGACCAGAGACTCGGGAGACCTCGGCAAAAAAAAAAGACAGACGTGGGCTAAACAAAGAAAGATATCCTGACACGCCGTAACTCACCGAGCTTATTTTTCAACTGACAAAAAACAACGTTAAAACTTCCCAGCAACAAAAAAATGCAGGGGTCAGAAAAATGTTCTAGAACATTAACACCCTGAAGCCCTTGATTGGTCAAAGTTAGTTGCTGTGTCGTTGCTATGGAGGAACCGTGACCCCTTGATGACAGTGGGGGTGGTAAGTAATTCCCCCATCCTATGCAAGTGGCCTTGTGTACTATTAGTAATGCTACAGGCCATACTTATCTGCATGTGAGGAGCACGTTCCTTTCATCCAGGAAACCTGGTATGTAAAGCCACGGCGATGATTTTCAGAACACAGACAAAATTTAAGATAATACATAAAATAACATATACTTATAAAATGTGCATAGAACCGATTTATTGTTGTTTACAAAAATAAAAAAAACATTTGCATAATTAAATGGGATTGAACGAATTTTTTAGAGTGAAAATAGTAAAATAATTAAAATAATTCCAAATGTTGAGTTCCATGTCACAATATATATATTCATTCTTGGGCCCGTATTCTTGGGATAGATGCTATCCAACCACTTTGGAAAAGTTAGTAAATTATTTTAAAAATACTACTTTAAAGGGGGTGAAAAGGAGCTCACGCCTCCTCAATCCCCCTTCCCACAAAACACACTTTTCTGAAACCATAAATCCTAGGAAGCAATAATATCGCATTATATATACACACGCACACACACGCGCACGCACACACACACACACACACACACACACACACACACACACACACACACACACACACATACATACATATATATATATATATATATATATAATATATATATATATATATATATATATAAATTTTTTTTCTCACAACAACATCGTTTCAAAAGGGTAAATCTTTTAAAGTGGGGATCTAACCGGCACTTTAAGAGTAATTAATCTCTCAGCACTGGAAAATCTCCAACTTTAATGCAAGCTTGAAACGGACACGCTGAAGTGAGTGGCGTTTTCGTCTTTTTTGGCCATTAGGGCCGTTAAAGAACTGGAATGCTCGCTCATTTAAAAGTCGTTTGTAGACTGTTGGGAACGTCATCCCTCCTCCAGAAAGAGTTTTGTTTTGGTACGAGGGGAGAGACAGCTTGCAGTGAAGTGCTCTCGAGAGAATAATGCATTAATTATCGCTTTATTTATAGATTTGATTAAACATAAAGAGGCAATAAGGAAGTCCATCTTTAAGAAATATCTCTTTATATATATATATATATATATATATATATATATATATATATATATATATATATATATATATATAGATATACATATATATACATATACATATCTATACATATATATACATATACATACATATATATATATATATATATATATATATATATATATTATATAATATATATATATATTATATATATATATATATATATATATACAGTGGAATTTCGATCTATCGTTTATCAAGGGACCGACTGAAATGAACGATAAATGCGGGAAAGCGATATATGCGGAAACATAACAAAGCAATATGATCGTTGGGACTGGATAAAATGAACGACACATACTAAAAAACGATGGATCCGAAAAACGATCGATCGAGATTCCACTGTATATATATATATGTATATATATATATATATATATATATATATATATATATATATATATATATATATATATATATATATATATATATATATATATACAGGGTGATTATAAATAAAGTTGGATTTTCAAAACATATAAAGAAAAGAACTACTGGTCAGAATGACCTGAAATTTGACCTGAATATACGCGTAGAAGGGGGAAATTTAATGGATTAAGAAAAAAAATAGTTCAAAATTTTAGCAATAGATGGCGCTTTTCAAGTTTTTACGTTAGTGGGTTCGTCTACCAGAGACATTTGGAATCCTATTGTTTAAGTTGCATGTTAAACGAAATCTATTGCTCAATGTGTGTGAATGTGTCATTTCTTTACTGAAAATATTACATCAAAGTCATTCAGCAGTTGTGGCAGACTTAGTGGAAAGCCCACACATTATGACAAGTTGCTGCCACAGCGGATGGGAAAAATTGGTTTTTAATTGTCGCGAGATCTGACGCTCATATGACGCCACATCGGGGTAATGTTTTCTACGCCGATTTTGGCGTTCGGGATCGAAATTTCGACAAAATCTCGCCAAAACGGTCCAGATTCTGTACTACAGCCTCTATCTATTCATCTATTATCTATCATCTATCTATCTATCTATATCTATATCTATATATATATATCTATATATATATATACGCACACACAAGGTCAAACTACAACCCTTACTCACCTTGTACCGTGAGCTGGCTGCTCCTCTCGTCCCGTCCGAAGGCGTTAGAGGCAACGCATGTGTACAGCCCGTTGTCCTGTCGCTCTGCCACGTGGATGGTTAGCTCGGACAGGTGGCCGGTGGTCAGCATCTGCTCCCGGAGCATGTACCTGCACACAACGGGAAAAATAGTTTTTTATACGACATTTAATATATCGTATTAATATATGTACTAATCTATCATATTCCGGGATTGTTCAAATGAATAGAAACATGCTTAAAAAAGTTAAATTTTCTCTACTGACTTGAGAGTGAATTGCACAAATAGACATCCCTCCTTTTGTGAAATATTTTAGCTTATGTTCTCAATGCTGTGCCAAGTTGAAGTCGAAATGAGCAACCTGACAATGTTCCAAGAAATGGCAAATTGCAGATGTGCGCCTATTTGGTGTTTTGGAAACCTCAATCGCAGTGTTTTTGGGAATTTTGAGAGGTACTTTGTCTAACTTTAATGACACCGTACAGCATTCATGGCAAAACACTGTCTGCGAGACACAATTGTGGAAGGAAAATGAAACTCACCGACAGAGGCAGGAGGACACTGAGGGCGATTTTTTTTATCTCAAACAGAATGACCACTGAGACGGAGGTGACCACTGCGCTTAACCCTTTGAGGAGTGCCGTTTGCACAGTGCAAACGCCTAAAACTAGTCCTTTTTTCACTTGCATTCCATGTATTCCAGTTAAATGAGAAAAAAATGGTTAGTACTGCCATCTGTTATCAGTTTAAAGAAGTAAGAACATTTTGCAACGTTTAATTGTAAAATATTTCAAGATTCTCTAGGTTAAAAAAAGGGGGGGAAATCTGCACTGTGCAAACGGGAGAGGTTGTTGCCCCTGACAGAAATAATAGGCATGTACAGAACCAAGTCTCGTCTCATACAGTAAGAAGGGAACTGTATTAGCAAAATATTTACAATACAGTAAGTACCTTTTCCAAAACTCCTTGCGTCACTGATGAATGCAAAACGTAGACAACAATGGTGCCAGGAGCGTAAGACATGTAATGCTGGTGAATGGAAACATACATTGTCACACTATTCCACACCTAAGGACATATTAGCGCGTGGAGAACACTGGCAAAAACTTACAGCCCCAAACACCCCATTTCAAACATTACAGCATAGTCGAGGTTCCGTCATGCTTTGGGTTTTCATATCGGGGTTTACAATAGGGCCATTATCCCCTTAAGAGGAAGTCTAACTAATAGTGACTATTTAGCCATTTTCGGCGACCATGTCGATTCAGTGGCGCAGACATTGTTTCCTACAGGAGAATGCATCCTTCAAGATGGTATCGTCCCGTTTTATACAATTGGAACAGTTAAATCATGGTTTCAGGAAGTTTGACACCTACCCTCGCCTGCATAATAACCGGATTTAAACATTATTGAGGCACTGTGGTATGTATTGGAAAACGGAAGGACATCCCGTTATGCTCCTCCAGTATATCTCTCGGTATTAGGTCAGTTTTCCCCGGAAGAATCTCTAACATACCTCTTACCACCAACCAGGATTTGCATGCGACCATTCCAAGGAGGATCGAAACAATTTAAATGCCGTAATATCTGCTTCTTCAAGGTGTTTTCATTATTTTGGACAACCCCTGTATATATTATATATATATATATATATATATATATACATATATATATATATTATATATATATATATATATATATATATATATATATATGTCTGTGTATAAGAATAGTTGGTTGTCTAGGATTGTCATCAACTTCTAAATCATTACACGACTCAAAAAATTACTATTCTCATTAGACGAACAATTGTATATGACGAAACGGTACATTAAAAATAAAACAATTAGAACACATAGTTAAATCTTCATAACATAGAAACTACTTCTTGGTACTACTTCTTTATCTGAAAACAAAAGTCACCACAGCCGTCTGCTGGGTAGCACGTCTTAACACTGTGAAAGTTAGTTCACAGAGAGTTAATTCTCTTCTGAGTGGTTCACGGAGAGTTCACAGATGGCGCTGGCTGGAATGCAGAAGACTCAGCGGTGGTTGTCAGAAGCGGATGCCAGAAGTGGGTGCCAGAGGGCGTTCACACACACACACACACACACACACACACACACACACACATATATATATATATATATATATATTATATATATATATATATATATAAATAAGGCTGTAGTTCGGCAGTCTACTAGTACCTTCGTATGAAGTCGGTGAACAAGTTACTGAAAACGATTATAGCAAATTGGAAACAGTATCTGACATAAATTTTCACATGTTTGTTCCTTTCGACGAGGATGTTTAATCTCTTTGGTCGAAGCAATCGAAAGCTTGTACGACGAAAAGTTGAATAAGACAGTACATAAGGTTGAATATGGCGATATAGAAGATCCGCTGTATGTACCTTCATTGTCAGAAGCATGTGTTGACTTCGAAATATTGAAAAAAAAATTTTATATTATCAATAAATAACTGATACTAAAAAAATGCTATTTGCGATACTAAAAAATCAGTGTTTACTTGAGGAAATAAACCACCAAAAAACAAATGAAGAGAAAAGACTATTTTAATTAAAACAAAATTCATGTGTACCCACGTGTATTTTATCATAAAAATTATCAGCATTGGAATTTTGTAAAACTGACACGAAATTTTCATTTTAATTACCCAATAGGTATGCATGCATTCATGTATGTAAGCAAAATTTTTTTTTTGTTGTATCAAAATTTTAGGTATGTTAATAATATTTTTGTATGTTCCCGCATCTATAGTTTTCCCGCATTTATCGTTCAGTTCAATAACTCCCTTTAAAAACGATTAGTGTATAACTTACGTTATACATACCTTTGACCTTCCTGTGAGAGTTTATTTCTCATTTTCAAAAAAATAAAACAAGCGCCTCTCCAAACAAACAAACATGATTTCAGCAAATAACGAAATTAAACCTTACTGAATACTACATCAAAAGAAAATTATTCAAATTCACATCGATTCACCGAGGAATACATTTAAAATTTCGCTTCAAAACAAAAAACTACTCCAAAATAATTGCTTTGCCTGGGTAATCTCTAACAAGCGTCTTTTTTTTAAATCCTAAACAGAAAACGCGAAGTTCGGAGAGGCCAAATTAAATATTTCACAAGTGGAAATGTTTGTCCAACAAACTAGCTCTCTGATAAAAGTAAATTGCATTACGAGATCTTTTCAATTGAACTCTCTCTCTATCTCTCTTCTTGAATGGAGCTCATTTTTAAGGAAATTAAATGTGTTCGAGTTTTTCGAAAGAAACAGTTTTGAGATATTTATGAGACTTCAAACAAAATTTGACGATCTCTAGAATTCGGGTTAGATCTTTAAGAAAAATAATTCTATTCAATCCGTTTCTGTCTTTGATTTGTATACTAATGCTATTTTCTTCGATCGAAGGAAACAACATAAATTGTTGCGTTCAAAATGATACGATATATATATATATATATATATATATATATATATATATATATATATATATATATATATATATATAAAATATATATATATATATATATATATATATATATATATATATATATAAAATATATATATATATATTATATATATATATATATATTATATATATATATATGTGTGTGTGTGTGTGTGTGTGTGTTGGAACCTCGATCTATCGTTTTTCAAGGGACCGAATGAACTGAACAATAAATGAGGGAGAACGATAGATGCGGAAACATAACAAAGCAATGTGATCGTCCGGACTGGGTGAAATTAACGTCACATAGGGCCGCCCAGAGGGGGGGGGGGCAACTGGGACAGTTTGCCCCAGGACCCCAACTTCCGGATTTTTAAAAAATATTATTTATTAGATTTCGTCCGAAAGAAAATTCTGAAAATTGTACCGTACTTCAAAACTCAATATAATCTCCTGAAAAAAGGCCCCCTACCCCCCCCCCAAAAAAAAAATCGATTAATCTGGTTCCTTGGGGCCCCCAGCGGAAGTTTGCCCCAGCCCCGTGAAGTCTCTGGGCGGCCCTGAACATACGGGAAAACGATGATTCGGAGAACGATCGATAGAGATTCCAATATATATATATATATAATTCCCTGAGCTATTCAGTTTGCATTAATCTTACGTTGTACATACGTTTGACCTTCCCTTAGCAGCTTGTATAATTTTAAATTGAAAACAAGCGCCACTCTAAACAAACAAAAATGATTTCGGCAGATAACGAAATTAAACCTTCCTGAATATTACATCAAAAGAAAATTATTCAATACACATCGATTCTCCCAATGAATATATTTTAAATTTCACTTCAAACAAAAACTGCTCCAAAATAATTGCTTCGCTCGGGTAATCTCTATCAACCATTTTTTTAAAAATCCTGAATAGAACACGCAAAGTCCGGAGTAGCCAAATTAAGTATTTCACATAGGGAAATGTTTGAGCAACAAACTAGCTCTCGGATAAAAGTAAATTGCATTACGAGCTCCTTTCAACTGGGCTACATTTTCAGGAAATTAAATGTGCTCGAGTTTTTCGAAGAAAACAGTTTTAAGATATTTATGAAACTTCAAACAAAATCTGACGAACTCTGGCATTCGGGAAAGATTTTTGAAGAAGAAAAAATTTCTATTCATTCCGTTTCTTCCTTTGAGTTGTAAAGTTTAGCTATTTTTTTCCTTCAGGCATAGAAGGAAACAACGTAAATTGTTGCGTTTAAAATGCTGCTGCATATATATATATATATATATATATATATATATATATATATATATATATATATATATATATATATATATATATATATATATATATACTAAATAAAAAAAAATGTATGCACACTAAATTAAAAAAAAATATTCAATTCGTTATTCAGTTTCCTTGATCTTACGTTATATATACCTTTGACACTCCTTTAAATTTTTTTTTTTCATTTTCAATGAACACAAACGCCACTCCAAATAATTAAACATGAGTAGAGCATTACCAAAACCAGCTATTGCCACCTCAAATGATTTTGAGTTATTTAACAACAGATGTTAGTTATGAAGCAATAATAAATCATTGTGTGGTTTTGATGTCAAAAAACGTATTACATACATGTTGTTGCCTAGTAATAATCTGTATAATATAGGGAAAGCATAGACAATTATATTCAAAGAAATAAAATTCCCATAACTTGTTTTGCACCTGTAGGATTGAATATAACTATTTTTTGGAAATGAACTGTCTGCCATTTTGAACCTTCTAACTGGTGTTTAAATAATCATTCTAAGTCGTTATCTAAGTCATTGTTTACAGTACAATATTATTTGAACTTGGGCCACTCAAATACGGATCCATATTAAGGTAGAAAATTAAAGAAAACTAAAAGGAATAATGGGAAAAGCATGCAGTGGGATATAAACTATAGAACAACAAGCTAATAAACATGTGGAGAGACTGACTTTTATTTCCTAACTACAAAACATAATATGTTGATGATCATGGAAGAAAACACAACGTTATTATATTTCTGCAGTATTTACATTAAGCTAAAGCTAATATTACTATATTAAACACCCCACTACTGAAAATACATCTAATAGGTTTGTGAGGGATTAATTTGGTTTTGCTACTGCATTTAGAAGGCAGCCATTATTGTTTGTGGGATGTAACTTATTCTGGAGCTGTCAAAGGATAGAACTGATTTTGTAACTGTGACCATTTGGGAGGTAATCGGTCTTGCATCTTTCATCATTATTCTTCATTTATTTTCAAAGGGATTGAGCTTATTTTTGAACAGTTTCTCAACTTGAACATGCAGCAGATGAATAGAAGTACCCATTGCAACTAAAAATCTCAGTTTTTGATTTTTAAGGATATAACTGGTTTTATCCTTAAAAAATACTGGTGCTGCTGTCGAATATGTAGTCGTGGATTTGCATTTTGATGTTTTACTTGAAATTTTATGCAAATTCTTGAGTGCACCGACAAAAACAGCGCCATATCTTCCCCTATCGGCGAATTTTGGCACTATTTTTTTTTCATGGAACTTCTTTCCCATGCCGTCCTCAGTCCCCGTATTAATTTTGGTGGAATTCCGGCTGATAGATTGCGCTACAAATGGTTTTGAGTAGTGTAAATTTAAAAAATATAAAAATGTATATATATGTATATATATATATATATATATATATATATATATATATATATATATATATATATATATATATATATATATATATATATATATATATATATATATATATATGTACAGGATGTCTAGGATTAAACGTCCATACTTTAAAGTCTACATTCAAAACTATTGTTCAGAAAGTTATGAAATTTTGTGTAGGACATGAACAATAGTTTCGACAATAGTTTCTGAACAATAGTTTCTGAACAATAGTTTCGACTGTAGAGAACTTTAAAGTAGGGACGTTTATTTCTGGACACCCTGTATATATATATATATATATATATATATATATATATATATATATATATATATATATGTAACAAGAAAACGCGTCTTCCTAAATTACTTTACCTTAAGGCGTATTCTAAATTCTCTTTTTAATAAAGCACGGCCCCTTTTCCAAAAATTGCGACCTAAAAGTAAAGTAAGTATAATTTATTATAGCCCTGCAGATCATTAAGCAGGCCAAGTCATGTGGCCGCTGCAGCCTTCGCGATGCTTCATAATTGAATAAAAGTGTTTTCCTGAACCACACTCAGTCCGACTGCATCTCTCCAAGTTGTGCGCATCAATTCAACTTGTGCTAAATTTTTCCAAATGTGATTATTATCACACACACATATATATATATATATATATATATATATATATATATATATATATATATATATATATATATATATATATATATATATATATATATATGTTTTCTTTTTAATTGAATTTGCTATTGCGTATATCTTACGTTATACATACCCATGAAAGTTTATATCGAATCTTTAAGTGAAACAAGCCACTCCAAACAAACAAGCATGATTTCAGAAAAATAACGAATTTAAACCGTGCTGAATATGACATCAAAAGAAAATTATTTAAATCTACATCGATTCCCACATTGGAAACATTTAAAATTTCACTTCGAACCTAAAACTAATCCAAAAAAATTGCTTCGCTCGGGTAATCTCTAACAACTGTTTTTTTTCATGTTTTTATTAACTCGCTTTCTTATTTGTCTGCGTGTTTGCGTGTTTGTATGTTTGCGTGTTTGTGTGTTTGTCCAGTCCACATCTTGCAAACTATTTTTAACTAACTTCCCGACTAGCTAGACATTTGAAACTTTTAGAACACGATTACAATGTATTCTTTTAATACTTTTAGCCATCTTTATGCACAATTAAATTCATTTTCAGTTAATTTTGTTTTATAGACTGGTGCAGCCATCTATCGCCCAGGACGGAAACGAAAAGTTAAATGCATGTTAACTTCCAATTAACTCCATCTTCTTTCAAGCTGTATATAAAAAAGTTCTTTTTATCTTGTAATTATTTAATCCTTAACAGAACACGCGAAGTTTTGAGAGGCAAAATTAAATATTTCAAAAGTGGAAATGTTTGTCCAACAAAGTAGCTCTCTGATAAAAGTAAATTTCATTACGAGCTCTTTTCAATTGAGCTCTCTCTCTCTTATTCAATGAAGATCCTTTTTCAGGAAATTAAATGCATTCGAGTTTTGCGAAAGAAACAGTCTTAAGATATTTATGAAACTTCAAACACATTCTGATGAACTCTGGCATTCGAGGAAGATTTTTGAAGAAGAAAAAAATTTCTGTTCATTCCGGTTCTGTCTTTGAGTTGTTTTCTATGGTAATTTTTTTCATCGAGGAATGCGATAGAAACACAGTAAATTGTTTCTATGCGTATATATATTCCTATATATATATATATATATATATTGCGTTTTAAATGATGCCATATCTAAATATATATAAGTGCCGGTGATTACGAAAGTGGTCTTAGTCATTGTGCCTCTAAGTATGAAAGTGGTGTCTAAGTCAAGAATCTAAAAGAAAATTAGATTATTATCAGTAATTTCCCGTTGCATTTTTTACATTGCTGTAGACTCAAATAAATTTTGCAAAGTAGTAAAAACTGAATTATAAATAATTTTTGAAATATTTTATTATATAGTATAAAAAGATTTTTTAGTTTGGTCAAACTCAAACACTTATAAATCTCGGAACAAAATATATACAGGGTTCCCATCTATATCTATTGCACCCCCTTAACGTATAAACGGTGAACGCTTAGGCCATAAAATTGGTGTCTAGGTACAGTAAAAAGGGTATGCGCTATTCGATGCGACAACTTACAATGCCATCTATCGGCAAATTTTGGAATGAGCGTTTTTATCTCAAAAACGGTACGAGATACGGGTAAAATGTCAATAACAAAGTTTTCAGAATCATCGATTTAGTAAGAAAAGACACCTTGCGCACATAAATACTCAAACGAGAATGTAAAAAATGAAAATTCTTTGGGTCGTGATTTTCAACACTATGGCGTCGTGAAACGCGAGCGAAGCTTGAAAAGACCACCTCAAGGAGTAAATAATCCAGTCCAGAGTGCAAATGTGTATAGTAGCTAATGGAGTGCATTTTCAGCAACATAAATAAAGGATCCTGAAGATAGGGAAGTGTCTCAGTTTCTTTATTCCACTCTTTACGACATGACAGTTTTCGAAATCGTGACCAAACAAATGTTCATTTTCTGCATTCTGTTTTAAGTATTAATGTGCGCAAGGTATCCTTTCTTACTAAATCGATGATGCTGAACAACTTTGTAATTGACTTTATTCGCGTATCTTGTACCGTTTTTGAGATAAAAATGCAAATTCCAAAAATTGCCGATAGATGGTGTTGTAAGTTGTCTCATCGAGTAGCGCACAACCTTTTTACTATACTTAGACACCAACTTTATGTCCTAAGCTGTCACCGTTTAGAAGTTAACGGGGGGGAGAGGGGGGGGGAAAGGATATAGGTGGGAACCCTGTATATATATGTTACCGCTAAAATGCAGAAATCAGTTAATGTGCACATTACCTAGATAATATTCAGATTAACTGATTTGCTCCGTTAAAGTGCAAAAATTTTTTTCATATCTCAAATTACTTAAGTAATCTGCAAATTACCATGATAAATCTACACATTACCTACTAGGTAAGGATGAAAATAAGAACTTTGCTGGAACAACAGCAACGTTTACTGTACGCTTAAATTAACATAATATTATTTATTTATTTTTCGATATCTAAAGAATCAAGTGAATACAATCAAAAAATCAAAAGATTAGTCGATAGAATCAAACATCAATCGATTAAAAAATTATAATACAAATAATCAAACGGTTTAAAATATTATTACAATTAAGGAAATGAATTTGCAAAACATATGATAAAATTATTCTAACTCATTCGCGCAATCTAAAGATTGGTGACACTTGAATTGCATAGCAATTGGTTTTTGCGAGAAACACACCTATTTATGGTACATTTAGATTTGCAGTCACATTTTCTGAATCCCTGCCGGGTACCAAGGGATTGTTTTATTGTTGTTTCACGGAAAGATATTTCTACTGCAAGGACATCTTCTTTCCATAAAAATCGCCCTCTGCATACACTGAATTCGAATCTTTCATACAGTTGTTTTAAAATACTCGTTTTAGTACCAAGTTTATAAAAGCCGTCCTCTGTTTTACTAAGAACCACAGCTAAAATCGAGCGGACATGAGTTTTTGATTTGTCTACTTCGGGTACTTAAATTCTCACAGTGACACCTTCATCGACATTTGGGTGCTTTGCATCAGAAACTGCTAACATTTTCTTTGCTTGCTTTTCTGAAACTTTTTTGGCTTCATCATGCTGTATTTTCTGATCCATATTCTTTTTACAGATGTTGACCAATACATTCTTACCATACCCTGACTCTTTAGGATCTATTTCATCACAAATTACGTACAAAAACTTATCACATTACCAAAGTAAATGTAGAGGGAGGGATGGGAAGGAGTTGGGAAAGGAAATGAGAGAAACAAACTTTTGAACGTTAACGACCCAGAAGCCGTTAATGTGCACATTACCTAGGTAAAATGTGGAAAACTGTTGATTCTGCACTTTAACGGAGCAAATCAGTTAATATGCAGATTAGCTAGATAATGTGAACAGTAACAACTTTCGAGCTTTAGTGATATCTTTCCTTCTAAATATATATATATATATATATATATATATACATGCATATATATATATACATACATATATATATATATATATATATACATATATATATACATACATACATACATATATATATATATATATATATATATATATATATATATATATATATATATATATATATATATATACATACATACATACATATATATATATACATACATACATACATATATATATATACATATGTACATACATACATATATATATATATACATACATATATATATATACATACATACATACATACATATATATATATATATATATATACATACATACATACATATATATATACATACATACATACATATATATATATATATATATATATATATATATATATATATATATATATATATATATATAT
This sequence comes from Dolomedes plantarius, assembly GCA_907164885.2. Classification (NCBI taxonomy): domain Eukaryota; kingdom Metazoa; phylum Arthropoda; class Arachnida; order Araneae; family Dolomedidae; genus Dolomedes; species Dolomedes plantarius. The sequence goes on from OU015500.1 coordinate 155,305,844, forward strand.
ATATATATATATATATATATATCGAGAGAGAGAGACAGAGAGATGTGTGTGTACTGGCTGTAAAAGCCCACAGCAACCATGAAATACTGGGAAAGCATAAGTCTCTCTTGTAAAATTAAAAAAAAAAGAAAAACCATCATCTAATTTCGAAAGTGACAGGAACAGATAAAAGAAAACTTCTTTTCATCCTTAAAGGCGGGTAAACTAAACGGGAAAAGCAAACGACAAACAAAAGTTCCGCAAAAATAATTCCTCCTCTCCTCCTCCACCCTCCTCCACTCTCTCATTTCGGAGCAGTCCACCCCTGGGAGCACTTCAACGAGATTGGTCCTTCCGTATCTATCGAACACGAGTCCGAATTTCTTTCTGCGTAGAGGCCCCATCGACCCGTGTTATGACAAAGCCCATTCTGAGCATCTGTTTTCTTTTAATCCGAGCAGACGATTCCCAGGGATGTTATTTCTCATCATGGAATGGCAATAATAATGGTAATCATTCTCAACGGAGACTTCAACCATATATGTATTTCTTTTTCTTTACTAGATATATATATATAATTATTTCTTTTAAGTGAAACTTCTGGAAATGATAGATACAGAGGGTTTTAAGAATTTATCTATCTATACGCGCATACACTTTCGCTGCCCAACGATCCCCCCCCCCCCTAAGAACTACTGACTGCCTAATTCGCAACTAACTTATCATCAAAGTCTGCTATAGGGTAAAAAGATAAAATGCATTTCTCCCATGGGTGAGAATTTCTCGGAATCCGTTTTACGAAAGAACGGGGTATGGACGGATTTGACTTAGTATCCAGTGGGCCAGAAAGAACGACCTTCATTTTGTTAGTGGGGAGAGAATGAAGAGATACGTGAACGACACGTCAGTTAATCAGTCTCTACTGCTGGACATGGGGATTTTCTAGGTTTAAGGTCAACCTCAACTGTGCAGATGAGTAGCATCTTTGATTTATGCCCAGACAGCTGCTTCAAAGAAACATAATGCGATGCATTAGGATACAAAACTAAGTTTTTACAGAAGTTTGCGAAAAATTCACTTCTAAATCACAAATTGGTAAAGTATTCGACGTCCCAAAGAACATGTTATTGACGAACAATCAAAACGGGGATACGATTCTGAAAGCCGAAGAATCGGGACTCCCTTCTTCACGTAGTCGATCATGAGAAGGCACATTTCAGCAGCTAGGAATAATGGCTAAAACGAATGCGATCGAAAAAAAAAGTAGTGGATGGAAATTTGTTAAAAATATATGTAAAGAAATACCGGGTGGGTAAAAAGTCCGTAAAAACTTTAAGAATTCATAAAAACCGGAAAAATAACTTAAAAAAAAACACTTGCAGGGATAGCATCGCTAGGTCACGGGATCTTTTTTAAGACATGAAAAAAAAAAACTAAAAAAAACAGCCGACAGGTAGCGCTGACGTACACGAGTGAAAGAAAAGATACGCAAATAACGAGAAGAATGCTTCTAAATCGTTTATTACAGCAGTAGGTGTTCCACATGACCCCCTACGCAGGGGATAATACCATGCAGGCGAGTCACAAATCCAGCAACGACAGAGTGCAGAAAGTCCGATTATATACATGACACCTCTCGGCGGATCGCATCTTTCAGTTCCAAAAGATTGGATGAACCAGATAGATACACCCGTTGACTTGTGTACGTCAGCGCCACCTGTCGGCTGTTTTTTGAGTTATTTTTTCCTGTCTTAAAAAATATCCCGTGACTTAGCGATGCTAACCCTGCAAACGTTTTTTCATTTTGGTTATTTTTCCGGTTTTTATGAATTTTTAAAGTTTTTACGGACTTTTTGACCACCCGGTATATGTCTCAAATATATGTACAGAAAATGGACAACGAGGAAACAACATTTAAAGCTTCAGGTGGATGGATGTGTAGGTTTAAATTGAGACATGGCGTTTCTTTACGGAAGCATTTTGGAGAAGTTGGGCCTGTCATCCAAGAAACAGTTGCTGCATGGAAACAGAACAAACCTGATCAATTGATCGACAAGTATTCCCCAGAACGCGTATTGAATCTGGGCGAGATTGGATTGTATATACAAGTATATACATTTATTAATAAATTGGCTACGGCCCTTACCTGGGGTGGGTGAGTCCGGCGAATGGCTGGCGGTCTTTCAGCCACGCGTACGTCATCGGCTTCTCACCGGACGCCTCGCACCTCAGGGTCACTGACTCCCCCGCGCGGACCACATGTGCCACAAACTTCTGCTTGAAGTGCGCCGGAACTGCAAAAATGGAAGGGAGGTATTTGTTGGTCATTTCTTTATTGACACACACACACACACGCGCATATATGTAAATAGTAGCTGAAAACCTGCACTTCGCTACGGAGTACATTCAAATTAAATACAACGGACAATGTATGCAATTAATGCCAAATATATATATATATATATATATATATATATATATATATATATATATATATATATATATATATATATATATATATATATATATATATGTATATATATATATATTTATAATAAATACGACGATCAATGTATAAAACTGATGTATATATATATATATATATATATATATATATATATATATATATATATATATATATATATATATATATATATATATATATATATATATATATATATATATATATTTATAAAAAAAATCGTAAGGGATATTTTTATAGACAAAATAATGTAGAAGAAAATGTTCAAATAAAATCTAATATGACATACTAAAGAATTTAGTACAGTTTGAGGAACATAATATCTTTTTCTGTATTTTAATATTTGTTTGGATAATGTCCAATCGTCTGCCGCATTAGCAAGAAAAGAAAATATTTTTTTGTCTATTTCGTTGTTATGCCCAGACCATAAATTTATTCAAAGTACCAGAAAAACAAATCACGTGATCAGCATTTAATAAATTGAATTCTAAAAATTCACCCAAAATCAGAAAATGGAAGTAAAGATTCGAAAAAGATTTCATTTTAAAGGAATTGTTATGATATTTCTCATGATATAAATTTTATAACCCTCAAATTATTATTTTAAATGCAAACTTAAAAAAAAGTTACTAAAACAGCTTAAAAATTTAATTTTTAAAAAATCTAAGAAGAATTTTTCAAAAATTTTTCTCAGTGCACCCCTACACTATAAAAGAATCGCCATGCAAAATTTCAGCCCTTTAGGTCCAGCTGTTTGTCCTGTGCGTTGTATGTCATTCAGTCAGTCACTCAATCAGTCAGTTACGGAAATGTTTTATATTTATAGAAATAGATATAGGTTCTGTCCAGTAAGTAATGAGACACATTTTTTTAGCCGAGCAGAAGGCCAAAGGGGCGGAATTTTCGGACGGTACCAGGGCCGCCCAGAGACTTTACGGGGCCGGGGGCAAACTTCTGTTTGGGGGCCCCAAGAAATCTGATTAATCGAATAATTTTTTTGATTTTTTTTTTGGGGGGGGCCCCATTTTTCAGGAGATTATTTTGAATTTTGAAGGACGGTACAAGTTTCAGAATTTTCTTTCGGAGAAAATCTAATAAATAAATTTAAAAAAAAAATTTGGGGCCTCTCCGGCAGTTGGCTGCCCCCCCCCCCTCTGGGCGGCCCTGATGGTACGGATGGTGAGGGCTGTGAGCTTCAGAGTCTGGTGGAAGTCAGTCGGCCTTGAGCCTTTGCAGCGCCCGGATCACTCGTGAAGTAGATACGTGTCTGAAAGTGGCGTTATGTTTTCAGAATACAACAGAGTGTCGAGCAGAGATGTGCCATAAAGTTTCGTGTAAAACTAAATAAATCGGCTAGAGAGACGCTTGCCGTGTTACAAGAAGACTACGGGAAGGATTCTCTGTTCAAGGCTCAAGTGTTAAGGAGGCACAAAGCCTTCAAAGACGGAAGAGAGGCCGTCGATGACGAACAACGCTCTGGGCGTCCATGAAGTTTTCAAACTTCAGACGATGTGGCTAAAATTAAAGTGCTTTTGGACTTTGATCGTCGGATGAGTGTCTGAATGATTGCGGAGACATTGAGACTTGCATAAGTTTGAGGAATCGAATCGCGCGCGTCCGCCCGGAGCTCACAAACAACTGGATTCTGCACCACGATAATGCGCCGGTCCACAAATCGTTAAAGTAACTCAGTTCCTGGCTCAACACAACTACGAAATGCTGCCCTAGCCACCGTAGAGCCCCGGTCTATCACCGCCGGACATTTTTTCTATTCCTTCGGTTAATATCCAGCTTAAAAAGCCATCGTTCTGAAAATCTGGAGAACTTGCAGGAGAAACGTAACATGCGTTCTGAACAACATTCCAGTTGAATACTTCCAGGTGGGCATCAATGGGTGGATGAGACGTTGGCAACGGTGTACTAATGCAAGAGGATGCTAATTTGAAGAATATTAAATGTCTGTAAAATTATCTTCAAATAAACGAATTTTATGGAATCAGTCTCAATACTTTCTGGACAGACCCTGTATATATATATATATATATATTCATACATATACAGTGAAACTTCAGTCGTCAAACACTCCGTAAATTGGCCATTTTTTTGGAATTCATGACTGGTCACCATAGAGAAGTTTTACAACAAATATACAGCCCACACTTTATAATGAAACTCCTGCGTCCCAAAGATAAAGGTCGTTATATATATACACACACAACATATATATATATATATACACACACACACAGCACTTATATATACACACATATATACATATTAGTACGTACATACATATATGTATAAACTGACATCATAAATCGCTTAAATAACACTATAAAGCTATAATTTAGTAAAGCTGTAATTATAAGTATAAAAATGATAATAATAATGTTCACTGCATTCAACAACTATGAATCTCCAACGCGGTAATCTTGTTGCCATTATATACAGCTACAATATAGTACTTATTTGCATAAAAATGTAACTCTGTTTCAAACAGTCACCTCGACTTTTACTTAGGCA
>OU015500.1:155313327-155335827 GCA_907164885.2 Dolomedes plantarius
TTAAGTCTAATTTAAAAACGAAAATGAACAGAGGAACAAGAAATTTGGACGAAATGTGCACTAAACAGTTCTTTATTAAATGCGACAAAGAAATTTACAAAATTTACATAATATTCATGAGTTACAAAAAAAAACACTTTTGGCAGGAAACACCATTATTGGAGAAAAAAATTCATCATAGTTTTATGTGGAAAATGTAATGGAAACATAACAAAATGGTTTCTAATTAGGAATATGTCAACCCCTATTTGTAATGCATTTTCGGCACCCACTTTTCATGCTGCCAATTAAGTTGCCGGACACTGAAATGGGAAGCGAAGATCAGACCCGGAGTAAACGTTGTTTCAGCTCATGTAATGATCTTGGAGGAGAACTGGAAGCAGCAACGTGCCTGTGAAGATAGTCCCAAACGTGCTCCATCGGATTCAGGTTGAGAGATCTAGCTGGCTATTCCATTCGCTCCAAACCGTGAACCTCAAGATTATCCTGTACACAAGCACAGCCCGGTGACGTCTTGCATTATTACCCATTACAATGAATTCGTTGTCAATATCAATGGCATATGTGCGAACATATTGATCAAGGATCTCGTCCGGATATCTTACACCAGTCAGAGTTCCCCTATGGAACACAAGCAGGTCAGTGTGACCACCGAGAGACATTTCTGCCCAAACCATGATTCCACCACCTCTTTAACTGTATTTCTCAGCAATGTTGGATTCATTGTATCTGGTGTCTTGTTCCCTCCAGATCAGCATACGACCTGAATCGTTCTCCAGTGTGAACCTGGACTCCTGTGAAGAGTACAGACACATTGCAGTATGGTCCAGGAAACGTGTTCTCTTGCCTAACGTAAATTGGCACTTCTCTTTTGTTGGTTAAGTGGAACACATACAACTGGTCGTCTTGTATATAGACCACAATTGTGAAGGCATCTTCGCACCGTAGTAGAGGATATTCTTGTCCCTGAAGCGATAAAATGATCTGAGACAAGCTGAGGCCCAATAATGCTTCTCCTTCTTCGGCCGAAAGAGCTAGAAAGTGGTCTTCCGAAGGTGTTGTAACTATTGTTAGGCCTGGAACATGTATTCTGTACACATAATCTTCTGATGTAAACAGATTGCTCAGTCGTTGGACCACACTTCGAGACACACTGAGACACCTAGTAGCATCAGCTTGTGACAATCCCATTTCCCTCCATCCAATCACTCGCCACCTTAATGAATCAGGCAAACGACTTCTCCGAGACATTCGTAGACTCTCCAGTGTACCGACAACGAAATTGTTAAAAATAAATTGAAAATAAACAATCATGCACAATACTTACACACAAAGTCAGGAAAGTCTGATTTTTCCATATTTTCTCTTACTCTTATATAAGTGACAATTCTTTAAAATGAAAGTGTTGACCAAATTTTTTTGTATACGTTTTCTTAACGTTCGATGATACTATCATTCATATACACTATGAATTTTATAGTTACTGCCTTTATTTTAATTGTGAGCTTCGAAAAACATGTTATACCTCAACTTTTGGAGGGCAGTATATATATATATATATATATATATATATATATATACAGGGTTTGTATAAAAAGTATCGGGAAAAGTTTCGGAAAAATAAATTTATTTGAGATATTGCTACAATTCCCGAAAAGTCTTCAAAATACATTACTTCAGCGTCGACACACTTTTGCCAGTGACTTTTCCACGAATCGAAGGTTCCCTGGTAGACGGATTCCGGAACGTCCTTAAGGGTACGCGTGCAAGCTTCTTTGACGGCACTTAGGGTCCCATGGTGGTGTCCTTTGAGGGAAGATTTCACTTTTAGGAATAGGAAATAGTCTACTGGTACCAAGTTGGGACTGTAAGGGGGTTAGGGAATCAGCGCGATGCCATTTATCGTCAGGTACTCGGTGATCATGGAGCAGGTGGGGCTGGGTGCATAGGATAATCCATCAAGACCATCGGGGCGAGTTTAGTGCAAATCTTTCGCATCACCAAATTTTCAGTGAAAATGCCGTGAACTGTCATCCTATCAATGCTAATTTAATGTGTGACCATGCGCACACTTAACCTACGGTCTCAATGCAGCACTTCAGTCATTCGTTGCTTGTTGTCGTCGGTTCTTGAGGTCGCGGCCGTCCCTTGCTAGACTTGTCCTCCACACTCTCTCGGCCATCTTTGAAGAGCTTGTGCTCCTTAAAAACTGCAGTTTGTGACATTCTTTCATCCTTGAACACTTGGCGAACCATACTCAACGTCTCCGTGCCCGATTCCCCCAGTCCATCAAAACATTTGATGGCGTACCGCTGTTCCATCGTTCACTGCATTTTGCGCTTGCACCGAGTCACTCAACAGGGGTCCACAAAAACACGATCTAGCCTGAACGAACGCTCGCGGACGACTGAAGCTTGGAGCGTCTTGTAGGTCATATCCCCCACTACCAAGCATGCATGGTACGAGCGTGCTCCGAAATACATTCACGTAAGGAAAAAATTGTTCCCGATACATTTTATACAATCCAACCAGCTCATCCAACCAGCCAGTAGCCAACCGGGACTTGTGAGAGGTACAGATGTCTTGTAGGAAAACTCCATTACCGTGCGGATAAAAGAACAGCATAAACGGATGGAGGTGATCACCCAGCAACTCTACGTACCGAATTGCATTGAGGGAGGTTGGTACATGCACCAAAGATCCCAAACTGTACCACGAAAAAACACCCCAGACCATGATCGAGACACCATGCCCTTGTACAGTTCCAGCCAGGCATGCAGGATCCATGACTTCATGAGCCTGACGCCATATTCTCAGCCTCCCGTCGGCGTTAAGTAGTCAGAATCGAGACTCATAACTCCATGCTACTCGTTTCCAGTCCTCTACACTCCAGTCTCTGTGCTCTCTTGCCCATGCAAGACGTGTAGCCCGATGGCGAGTATAGAGCAATGATACTCTCGTAGGTCGACGGCTCCCGAAAACCATACGGTGAAGCGAGCGTTGCACAGTCCGTTTACTGACTGTACGACTGGCACCGTCATTAAACTGGGTGGTAATTTGAGCTAATGTTTGGATTCGCTGGCTACGTACAATACGCCTGAGCCCTCTCTCACCACGCACTGTCAAGGCTAATTGTCCTTTGCAGTTTGCCCGATCGCTAGTTTTTTTTCCACCATCCATGTATTCTTGGTATACTCTTGACACTGTCAACCTTGAAAATCCTAGCTGTCTGACGATTTCGGAAATTGAATGGCCCATGCGTCGCGCACCTGCGATTTGTCCGCGATCGAAGGAGTCTAAATCAGGTAGTTTACCCATACTGGCAATTCCAACAACTAATCCCGACTAAGGCTTGGTTGTTCCCGTGTCGTCCCCCTCATAGGGAGGAATGCTGGCTCGGCTCACCTATAGTGTGCTCCCATAATAAAGTAGCCAGTAAAACACCAGTGAACAACAAAAGGTAAATGTCTAATGACAAGCTCCACTTCATTAGACAAATAATAAAATAAATAAACCCAAGTAAAATTCGAGACATTGTTGCTTAACACCAGGAAAATTTGAAACTCAATTAAAAAATTAAAAGTGAAATTTTAAACACTGTAAAATAACAGAAGCACAATTATAGATACTATTGGATAACCTCAGTGAATTTCGGTGGCGTTAGTAAACAAAAGCCAAATTTGAGGCACCTCTGAATAACACAAGCTCATATTCAGCCACTATTAGATATGAGGCGAACACTTTGGAATAACCTAATTAAAATTCAAAACATTGTTGTTCAACACTAGCGAAATGAAAGATACAGTTATAATATAAAAGTAAAATTTTAAACTATTAAATATCATGAGCGAAATTATAGACACTGTTGAATAACCGAATAGAAATACTAGAGATTGTTGTTTAACACAAGCGAAATTTTAGACACATTCAATCTTTTCCTTACGGAGTGCGATAGCTTGTGTCCCAAGAATACAGGCCCAAGAATGAATATATATATATACAGTATGCCCACTAAAGTCCCTTCCCACCCTCTTAACTTCGGAACGGCTGCTGCTATATTCATAAAAGAGGTGTCTAGGTATAGTAAAGTAGCCATGCGCTACTGAATAAAACCACCTACCGCGCCACCTGGTGGAAAACTGCGGAGTTAGCAATCCTATCTCGAAAACGGAAGGAGATAGGGGAAAAAAGTGATTTACAAAGTTGTAGAAAATCATCGATTTAGTACAAATAGATACCTTGGGTACATTAATGCAAAAATATAACGGTTAAAACGCGCATTTGTGTTTTCATGATTTCCTACATTGTGACGTGACAAAACGATCTGAGAAAGATAAAAAACAACTAGTTTTAACAATATACCTTTATTTGAGATGTTCAAACTTCTCACCGTCATTGCGGTATCGTGTTTTGCCCGAAAGATAATCATTTCTCCTTCCGTTCAATTTTCACTGACGTCACAGTGTAGGAAATCACGAAAAAACAAATGCGCTTTTTAACCATTCTATTCTTCGCATTAATGTCCACAAGATGTCTTTTCTTACTAAATTGATAATGCTCTACAACTTTGTAAATCACTTTTTTCCTCTATCTCATTCCGTTTTCGAGATAGGAATGCTAACTACGCTTTTTTCCACCAGGTGGCGTGGTTGGGGGTCTTATTCAGTAGCGCATGGCTACTTTACTATACCTAGACACCACTTTTATGAATATAGCAGCAGCCGTTCCGAAGTTGGGAAGGGACCCCGGGAAGGAAGTTCCGAGGGTGGGAAGGGACTTTAGTGAGAAAACTGTATATATATATATATATATATATATATATATATATATAAAACCCTTTTAATGGCCGTTCTAAAGTGGGAATCAGTAAAATGGGCCTCGTAAGCTACAAGTGATAATACAAGTGAAATTTTAAATGCTATTAAATAACAGAAGCGGGGTGGTAGGCACTATTGAATAACCTAAGTGACATTCGAAGAGAAATTCGACAGATTTTTTCTTTAATACAGGTGAAATTAAAGACACATTTTAATAATACAAGTGAGATTTTAAACATTATTAAAAATCACGAGCGGAAGTATAGACACCATTGAATAATCGAAAGGATTGTAGCTTAATTTGAGAATACGAAAAATTAAAATTGTACCGTAAAAGACCAACTTACCGTCACTTTTTTTCCAAATCACCCTCGGTTCTGGTCTCCCCTCTGCCATGCAGTCGAAAATGACGTTGCCACCCACGGGAACAAATTGATCACTGGGTTCCACTTTCCATCGGGGTGGGGCTGCGTAAAGAAGTATTGTATCGTTATTAGTAGAATGACGTCATTGCATTTCCCTACATTAGTGAAATATTTGCCATTGAATAATTTTTCTGATATTGGGTAGATTGTTCTTCCATTATAAGAGTATTAAATTTCAGAGGCTAACATTTATAAGGAAGTCTTGAACAGAGAAAGTTTTATATATTAAAAAAAACATGCCTATTTGTGGCTTTGTATATATATATATATAATATATATATATATATTTGTTATAAATTAAATATTAGGCCCTCCATTCTATCATTTAAATTCCCTTTCCTAAATCCAATCCCCAGTAACATTACCTTAGCGCTTTAAAAACCCATAGCCACAGAACTTCCCATAAAATAGCAAACGTTGCATTTCTACACGTGTATACGTCTCGAGAAAGGCGTGGGTTCGCATCGCCAGCCCCAAATTCCGCTGACACTTCAAAATAACAGGCACATGTACCTCGCTTCTAGCGCGTGAGGTTGAAAGGTGATATTGCACTTCGCTCCGAGCTGTCGTCTGAGATGGGCGGATGTTACTATCGCTCTAATAACACTATTCGACACGACTGTTTCCAAATTTGATTTAATTAATTTCAGGCTGAGTATAGCTCAAGCAATGTAAATACGAGCCAGTTTTCCTTTTCAGGTTGAATTTTAAGAACGAGATGTAATGGTTATATTACATAGTATTACACACACACACACACACGCACATATATATATATATATATATATATATATATATATATATATATATCCTTTACGTCGTCTCATCGGTCTGGAAGACCGCTGTTGCTCTTGTTTCTGAAGGGTGGGGTGGAGTTGGGGGTGATCAGACTGTTGGGGGTTTGTGAGTTCTTCAGTCGGGTCATGGCATTTAAGTACAACACATTTATGATTTCCGCCCACTCATAGCTTGCCGGTAAATTTAATTTTTGTAAAACATAATCGGTCATTTGGACCGATGAGCCTTGAACTGTTTCGATTTTTTGCTGGTCTGTATAACCGATAAGTCTTGAACCGTACTAATTGTCTGTCAGTCTGCATGCATTCTATTTCCAAGATCTTTGTTTTATTGTTGTAGCTAACATGGCTGGAAGAATTCCTCCTGTTTCACAACGAACCAGGCATTTTTTCCTTCTTGCACTATCACAGATTGGAAGGTCGGATTCTGAAATTGATCCAGACGACTCCTACATTCCAAGCAATTGTATTCTTCTTCTTTAAATCTCCGATAATGAGAAAAATAGTGATGAGGAAGTTCTTTTACAAGATTGCGAGCAGATTGTCAGTATTTCGGAACAGCAGCATCAAATCACATCACTTAGATTTGAACAGCCTTCATCAACCAGTCATTGTAACGTTGATATTATATGATACAAAGAAAGTAGCGTAGGGGAGGTTCTACGGAAACGGTCACAAACCACGAAAACTCGTCATAACAAGTGATGATAGTTCTGTTTATTAAAGAAGTGAGGACAAATCAATATCTTGTGAAAGTACTCAATATCGAGGGAAAAATGTTTTAGTTAGAGTTCCAAGCCCTTGCGTTCTATAGCGCAGTCAGCACCTTGTAATGTGATAAAGGTGAGCTTAAACAAGTTAAAGGGTCCAGCGCTGTGCATGGGGCACGGCGCTTTTCCAGATCAAGTTTGAGTTTACTATTTACTGACAAGTTGATTGAAAAAATCGTCAATCATATCAATAGCAATATAACAAAACATGTACTCAAAGATCGAAATTCAGATCATTATTACAAGGACATTACATTAGAAGAAATAAACGCACTCATTGGAACAATGATACTTTGTGAAATTTTTAAATCATCTCGAGAATCAGTGACATCGTTATTCTATTTACAAAATTTTCTATTTCTAAAGTTTTGTTACCAGTGTTATTTTTCTAATTGTAAGATTTATACAGACTAAATTTTTGTTGAATAATCTATTTTTTATTTACTCTTTTCACGAATGTGTGGTGGCAGTAGTTTTTCATTAATGACTTATAAACTGCGAAAAACTTATAAAAATGGGAAAATATCCTAATCTGATAGCATGGTGGTCTGGGAGACCGATGAGCAGTGTACAGTATAAAGACTGATGAGCCGACGTAAAGGTTAAATATATATATATATATATATATATATATATATATATATATATATATTTATTTATTTATTTATTTATAATAAATACAACGATCAATGTATACAGTTGATGTAAAAAAATATATATATTTATAAAAATATCCCTTAAGGGATATTTTTATAAATATATATATTTTTTACATCAACTGTATACAACTGTATAAAAAAATCGTAAGGGATATTTTTATAGACAAAATAATGTAGAGGAAAATATTCAAATGAAATCTAATAGGACATACTAAAGAATAGTAGAGTTTGTAGAACATTTCGTTTACTATATTTTAATATTTTTTTGGATAATGTCCAATCGTCTGCCGCATTAGAAAGGGAAAAAAATATTTTTTTTCTATTTAGTTTTTATGCACGCGACGATAAGTTTATTTAAAGTACCAGAAAAAGAAATCACGTGATCAGTATTTAATAAATTAAATTCTAAAAATGAATTTTTAAAAATTCACCCAAAATCAGAAAATGGAGATAAAGATTCGAAAAAGATTTCATTTTAAAGGAATTTTTATTATCTTTCTCGTGATATAAATTTTATAACCCTCAAATTATTATTTTAAATGCAAACTTAAAAAACAAAGTTACTAAAACAGCTTAAAAATTTAATTTTAAAAAATCTAAAAAATTTAATTTTAAAAAATCTTTTCAAAAATCTTAGTGCACCCCTACACTATAAGAAGAATCGCCATGCAAAATTTCAGCCCTTTAGGTCCAGCCTTTGATTTGTGCGTTGTATGTCAGTCAGTCAGTGAGTCAGTCAGTTACGGAACTGCTTTATATATGTAGAAAATACCTGATTAATTGCAACAAAACTAATTAATCCGGGCAAAACCTTACCACTGACGGACAGTGCCACCGAGAAGTTGACGGTGGCGGCGTCGTTGTAGGCGACACAGGCGTAGGTCCCGGAGTGCTCCTGCCTCAGCTGCTTGAAGACGAGCGTGGACACGAAGTCGTCGATCATCTCGAGCGATACGCCGCCATCCAGCGAGAGGGGCAGCCCGTCCTTTAGCCAGCTGATGCGGATGGGCGGGTCGCCCGTCGGGATGCTGCACGAGACGCTGGCCCGCATGCCCTCCTGAGGATTGCTCGGGAACGCGAACGGCATGATGCTGGGCGGAACTGAAACGAGAGAAGAGGGTCAATTGGTCGTGTGGATACTACGAGGAACTGCACAGAAAAGCTAGATACTTTTAGGAACTGGAACGAAAGAAGAGGGTCCGTTGGTCGTATGGATACTTTGAGGAACTGCAAATAAAAGGAACTGCAAAATACTTCGAGGAACTGGAAATACTTTGAGGAACTGGAACGAAAGAAGAGAGTAAATATGTCGTTCGGATACTTTGAGGAACTGCAAATAAAAGGAACTGCAAAACACTTCTAGGAACTGCAAATAAAAGGAACTAAAAATACTTCTAGGAACTGCAAATAAAAGCAACTGAAAAATACTTCGAGGAACTGCAAATACCTTGAGGAACTGGAACGAAAGAAGAGGGTCAGTTGGTCGTATGGATACTTCAAGGAACTGCAAAGAAAAGAGAGATACTTTGAGGAGCTGGGACGAAAGAAGTGGGTCAGTTGTTCGTATGGATACTTCGAGGAACTGCAAAGAAAAGAGAGATACTTTGAGGAACTGGGACGAAAGAAGTGGGTCAGTTGGTCGTATAGATACTTCTAGGAACTGCAAAGAAAAGAGAGATACTTTGAGGAACTGGGACGAAAGAAGTGGGTCAGTTGGTCGTATGGATACTTCGAGGAACTACAAAGAAAAAATAGATACTTTGAGGAACTGAAACGAAAGGATAATACTTTGAGAATTGCGACGAAAAGAATGATACTTCGAGAAACTGAAACGATACTTGGAATAACAGTATCGAAAATATGTATACTATGAGGAATGATAACGAAAATATTGATACTAGGAGGAACTGTAACTAAAGTAATTATATCTGGAGAAATTCTAACAAATAGCGTGTTACTTAGAAGATCTGTCTCTAAGGGCATGGTACATGAAAATGCTGCAAGGAAAATACTGCTGTTTAGAGGAAATATGACATAAAAAATGATACTTGTAGAAACAGTAATTAAAAGAATGGTACCTATTGGAATTGTACAAAAAATAATCATATCCGGAGCAACTCGAACAAAAAGATTGACACTAGGATTAACTGTAACGAAAGTAATAATATCTGGAGAAATTATAACAAAAAGCGTGGTAGTTAGAAGATCTGTCACTAAAGGCATGGCACTTGAAAGAGCTGTAAGGAAAAGAGTGTTCTTTTGAGGAACTGTGACATAAAAAGTGATACTTGGAGGAACTGTAACGAAAAGAATGATGCGTAGTGGAAGCGTACAAAAAAGAATGATACCTGGAGCAACTCGAACAAAAAGGGTGATAGTAGGTGAAACTGTAATGATAGTTTTATGTGCTGCAAGAAATAGAGTGGTACTTTGACGAGCTGGAACGAAAGAGTGATACTTTGAGAATTGCGACGAGAAGAATAATACTTCGAGAAACTCGAACGATATCTGGAGGAATAGTATCGAAAGGAGTTATACTATGAGGAACGATAACGAATAGATTGATACTAGGAGGAACTGTAACGAACGTAATGATATCATGAGAAATTCTAAAGAAAAGAGTGGTAGTTAGAAGATCTGTCACTAAAGTCATGGTACTTGAAAGATCTGTAAGGAAAAGATTGTTCTTTGGAGGAAAAGTGATACTTGGAGGAACTGTAACGAAGAGAATGATACCTCGGAGAATTGTACAAAAAAGAATAATACCCGGAGAAACTTCAACAAAAAGATTGATACTAGGATTAACT
This sequence comes from Dolomedes plantarius, assembly GCA_907164885.2. Lineage (NCBI taxonomy): Eukaryota > Metazoa > Arthropoda > Arachnida > Araneae > Dolomedidae > Dolomedes > Dolomedes plantarius. Next base: position 155,323,603 of record OU015500.1, read on the forward strand.
GTAACGAAATTAATGATATCTGGAGAAATTATAACAAAAAGCGTGGTAGATAGAAGATCGTCACTAAATGCTTGGTACTTGATAGAGCTGTAAAGGAAAGATCGTTCTTTGGAGGAAATGTGACATAAAAAGGGATACTTGGAGAAAATGTAAAGAAAAGAATGATACCTATTGGAATTGTACAAAAAAGAATAATAGCTGGAGCAACTCGAACAAAAAGAGTGATAGTAGGAGAAACTGTAACGATACTTTTAGGTGCTGCAACAGATATAGTGGTACTTTGAAGAGCTGTATCAAAATGAATGATACTAGGAGGAACTGTAAAAGCGGGTTAGTGATCTAAACGTTCCTAGTTCGATGCTCGTTACAGAGAAATTCAACCGTGTACATTAATGGCGGCTGGTGCACGAAAAATCTGTCGTGGCTGAAATGTCCTCCAAGTTCTCAAAATTTACCTCTGGAGGTGCGGGGTCAAGTGTATCGGTCTCGGCAATTGACTCGGTTCAAAATTTCAGGACCGGTCCTTTAGCCCAGTCGGACTCCGACCCTTGTGGTGCTATTTGAAACCGGATCCGCATCACTCTGCCCAATATCCTTAGGGACTTGAACTGATATATGATATCTCTAAAAAGTATCAGAAACAACAACAATAGTGTAATGGAAATGGAAAGAGTGATACTTGGGCGAAAGGAAATGGAAAAAAATACAATAACTTACAAATATAAAAAAATAACAAAATCAGCAGGCTCAGGAGTATTAATGAAAATTTTTTAGGGAATGTACCTGAAATAAAACAATGAAAAAATATACTTGGATGAAAGAAAACGATTAAACAACATGGTTAAAAGATATATCCCTGTGTTTCACTAATATATATATATATATATATATATATATATATATATATATATATATATATATCTGTGGCTTGGTATAAGAAGTGCCTCAGTCAGATTTCTCCAAGATGACTTTGTTTGCTTATCTCTCTTTAAAATAATATTATTTTCAGTGCAAGAAGTACCCAAGTCTGTACAATGGTTTAGAAAACACTGTTAAAGCATCGGACATATTTAGGTACTTATTACATTGAAAATAATATTTGAGAGAGAAAGAGACATAAGCTAACAAAGTCTTGGACAGAACTGACTTAGGCACTTCTTGTACGAAGCGACAGATATAAATATTAATTACACCCCGCAGTCTTTCGTAATGCAATTTCATTCATTAAATAACGACAGTTAATAACATCTATACTTGTAATTATTTCTGAATATTACATCGTTTTGTCTCTTTAATAATCTAATCTGATCGTCCAAGTAATTTATCTTATATATATGTGCGTAATTTCGTAGATGTATTTTCCGAGGAATTTCAGGCATGTTTCCAGAATCGCGAATTCCATATAATATATTTCGAACCGAAGTAAAATATGTGTACGGCAGATTGAAATTGTTGCGAAAGTCAAGGAAATAGTCGCAGACATAACATATGGTTATATATATATATATATATATATATATATATATATATATATATATATATATATATATGTATAACATATCTGCTACCATATGGGGTGAACGTTATTATATACTAAAAAGGCAGTGGCATATTTAAATGAAAATAAATTAAAATATATTTTCGAGAATTTTGTGTTCTCTTCTTCTTTATATGAATATATTATTGGCAAAGGAATTTTATACAATTAAGATACTTTTTTGTCTTTTGAAATTACATAACTCTATTATTCTGTTGTAATAATACGCAATGGATAATTCTTTAGGGGATATATATATATATATATATATATATATATATATATATATATATATATATATATATATATATCTGCGGCTTGGTACAAGAAGTGCCTAAGTCAGTTTTTTCCACGATGAATTTGTTTGCTTATGTCTGTTTGAAAAAATATTATTTTCAATGTAAGAAGTACTCAAGACTGTCCGATGTTTTAAAAGTGTTTTATAAACCATTGTACACACACTAGGGTACTTCTTACATTGAAATTATATTCTTTGAAAGAAACATAAGCAAGCAAAGTCATCTTGGAAAAAATTGACTGTGGCACATCTTGTACCAAGCCATATATATATATATATATATATATATATATATATATATTTATTTACGCAATAACATCCTATAGGATGTTAATTTGGCGATAAAAAGACACCTTAATGTGACAGTGCCATTTACATTCCCATTCGATACCTAAACGGCCAACACATTCCCGATTCCATAGCTCCGCGCATATCCCCCCCCCCTAAATGGAGAAACCACAATAAGACATCCACCCCTCACGCAGAGCAGTTCCTCCAAACGATAGTCGGATTCCGTCTTTATCACCAAAAAGTAAATAAACAACAAAGGAAAGCGGGAAATGGATACGCGATAAAGTTCCGCAGCACGTGTCATCAAAGCGGCTGATAGCCTCAACACTGCAGATAGGACGTGTTTATTGGTTTTTGGAGTCGGCATGAGTCGGAGATTGGGCACGGAAAAATTCATATATATAAACATATTTACCCATACAATTGCATGCATATATATACAAACACACACGCTTGAAAAAACATTATCTACTAGGAAGAGTCTCTCTCTTTCCATCCACGCCCGACACAAAATGTCTGCCCTGTTTACTCACCCAGCACCTTGAGGAAAACATCGACGGACGCCTTGACGCCTTCGTCGCTCTCCACCTGACACTTGTAGAGGCCCTCGTCTTCCGTCCCGTCCAGGCCCTGGATGAGGAGCGTGCCGTTGGTGAAAACCCTCTGCCGCCTACCCAGTGGAAGCTGCCGGCTGCCTGCAAAGAAGAACGTATCGTGAGGAGGGATGATGAAGTGGGAGGGTATATTCAGTGCCCTATTACCGTCCTGCAGGCATTTCTTTATGTATGTATACACACACACACACACATATATATATACACACATAGCTAGCTAGATAGATGATAAAGATACATGGATAATGAGGGTGCCGTTGACGAACACCATATGGCGTCTGCCCAGTAGAAGCTGCCGGCTGCCTGCAAAGGAGAACGTCACGTGATAGGGATGTGGAAATGAGTATATATAAAAGGGAACGTCATGTGTTGAGAGATATGGAAGTGAGAAGGTTCCTTTAGTGCTGTTATACGGGCTTCGGGGCGTGGGATGATAAGATATTTTTAATATCTCAATTTACTGACTGATCGCTGTATGTCTGGAACCATGCGGCCTAGGGAATCTGAAATTTTGCATGGCGTTTCTACGTTACCGAAAGGTGCTCACGCAGAAAGATTTTTTTTCTACCTTTAAGCCCGGCCACACACCGAATGCAACAAAACATTGCGCAACGTTTATGTTGCTAGACGTTGCGCAACCAAAATATTTTATCGTGGAAAATGGTGATACATTTTGACTCGCTACTCTAGGTTGATTTGATATTTCATCAGTAGCAAGTAAGAACACGGGAGTTGAAAATATCTGCAGTATTTTATTCTTTGTTGAGGGAAGTGTTTAATTTTGGGAAAGTAGTTTGATCATAATTGTGGGTGATATGGCAAGTGAGGAAGTAGAAGTAGCCATTCTTTTGCGGCAATTTATACAATTTTTGGATGAAAAACCAGAAAGAAGCTGTTGGATTCATCCAATCAATAAAAAAAGACACATTGGAAGTTTTATTAAAGAACTTAGAAATGACCCAGAAAAGTTTTACAATTATTGTAGGTTAAGCATACCTACGTTTGATTATCTCTCGGGACTTGTTGAAGACAAGATTCGGAAAAAAGAACACCAACTACCGGAAGAGTATACCTCCAGAAGAAAGGCTTTTAATAACATTACGGAATAACTTTTAATAACATTGTTGAATAAAAAAAGCTTTTTTTGGTTTGTAAACGTATTAATATAAAGAGCAGTAACAAAAGAAATACAAATATATAGTTAAGTATCTAGTTTTAAATCTAAGAAAAACACATCTTATAAAATATTTAAAAAAATCAAATAAAAAAAACAACGGAAGCACAATTTTTTTTCTCCTTCTACCAATTTTGCCGCCCCTCAAATTTGCCTCTCTGGGCAGATACCCTGCTTGCGCCTCCCTAGATCTGGCCCTGAGTGAAGCAACGCTATTTTTCTTTCTTACCAATATCTCAAAAAATGGGGGTGTCTGTATTACGCGAGGGAAAGGTTTATTCGATTAAATGTTATAAATTGGTGTGGTACATACTTGGAATATTCAATTCCTCAGCTATATCTTGCCAAATTTTATTTATTACATCTTGGTTGTGGTTGTCCTTTGCTCTAAAATCATAAATTTCTGACCTTGCGTGGACAAGAACTATCAACTTGTCAGCATGAACCTCCATCTCTTTTTATTATAATAATGCAAAAATCCTCAACACGGAGCATTAATGAAAATAAAATGCGTGTGTTTTCGCACATGCGCAGACGAAATGTTTCACCAGCTGTGTGTCGAGAAACACCGGTCAGAGAAGCATGCACTTTTGTTGCAGCAGCGTTTCTGAAATGACGCGACGTGCTTCAAAACAATGTTGCATCCGGTGTGCATCACTCTCCTTTGATTACATTGCAGACGATGCGTTCGATACAGAAAGCTAGAAACAGAAACGTTGAGCAATGTTTTGTTGAATTCGGTGCGTGGCCAGGCTGAGGGTGTTAAAGTAGCTGGTAGTAATGCATTCCGTCACGATACATTAGCACTCGGCTCGTATATATACAGATCTGTGTGTGTATGTACAACATTATAATCATGACCTCATAGGATTCTAAGACTGGCAATGCTAACAGCTCATGGAGGTCCAGTGGAATTCCTTAATGTTTGTCTATCAGACAAGACCACTTCCTGCAGAGGATTAACCATGTCAACACTCTCTCCTAACTCAAATCATTCTTTAAAGGAATAGGGAAAACGGGCAGATTGAGTTTTGCCAAATAGTCGTGACGAAAAGTCCTTTTAAGTAAATATATGCACACACCTATTTTGACATTATGAAAAGTATGACGTATATTAGCGTTGAAGTGCCAAATATCGAGCTAGGTAAGATAAATTTATGTAAACTTATAAGGTGTTATGAAGACTGGTTTGCGATGGAAGCTGATTTGTTTCAATATAGATAAGCTTATATATATATATATATATATATATATATATATATATATATACAGTGATTTCCGCTTATAAGAATCACGTTTGTTATTACTGTTTTTGATTCTTATAAGCGGTTGATTCTTATAGCCGAAATTTAGGTTTTTGGACAGGCACACACACACCTATATATACATATAAGATATAATTTACCATAAAATACTCTTTAATTTGCGTTAATTATCTTTTATTAAAATTATTCTTTATAATTTTAAAAATACAGCTTAATTTCTAGACCTATAAGTAGATACACATGGTTATACTAAGAGAAGAAAAAATCCAATATTTGTTACAACATACCTGCTTAATAGTTTAACATTTCAACTACAGGAAGGGTGCAAGAAAAAGTTTTCTATGGTAGTTTGACGTAATGAAGTTTTCAGGAGGCTGTTTATACCTCTTTAAATACCAATAGTCTCAGACGAAGATTCACCTTCTAGCTTACGTTTCAGGGTTTGATAACGTGTTAAATCTACTAATGTCACGTTTGCCTAAATGATAGTTGACACTTCGCCGATTTATGTGTTTCAGGGTCCAGCAACCAGGATGTGGGAGGTGGGAAAAAGGAGTCCCTGGCTTTGCTTGTCAGTGGAGAAAAGTGAAATCAGATCCGGACGGGTAGGATGCCCCTGGGTCAAGCTAATAGGACAGTGTTTAGCTAAAGCGTTTAAGGGGAAACTAGTATTATGTTATGTCTAACAAAGAAAGGGATGCATTTTACGACTGTATTCCATCCCATCTTATCACTCTTTCTTAAAAAGAAAATAAAGAAAGAACTTCGTGCCTTTTGAGGGTTTAAGAGGCTTTTTTGGAAAAATGAAAGGAAAGCGAAGAGTGTAAACTGATTCTTAAAACCGGTGGATTGATTCTTTAACCACTGATCTTTAACCACTGACTGAAGCGAAAATTTTAACATGGAAATAATACATTTGTTTTTGTTTTTGCGATATTGATTCTTATAAACGGTTGATTCTTATAACCACTGATCACTATAAGCGGTGGTTACTGTATATATATATATATATATATAATATATATATATATATATATATATATATATGCTCTGGCTTTCGGTAACAGCTACACAAACCTTATCTTTATTGTATCCTCTTTGGTCTTGGGGACGTTACTTACATATATATATATATATCCCATGTTAATGAAAAAGCGTTCTTTATAGAATAATTTTAGGTGGCTCACCTTTCATCCATCTAATCGAATGGATGGGGTAACCCGAAATGGGACAGTGGATCACCAGGAATTCGCCTGCGACCGCGGTCCGATTCCGAATGGGCCGGATGGAGGGGGGTCCCCGCACGTGGACGATGGCCGAAAAGGAGTCCTCTCCGTAATCGTTGACCGCCCGGCACTCATACTGACCGCCGTCCGGAATCTCCACCCTAGGGGGTCGAAAACAGACATTTTTTTGGAAATCAGTTATTGGTTTTCATGAGAGGTCATTTTCAGCATTTTATTGTATGATCATACACATATGAATATATTTATATGCATTGTAACGTCCTCGGTGGAAAAAGAGACACACGAGAGACAATTATATTACACAGAGATTGTATTAAATAAATAAAAATTTACATTATGTACAAGGCAGAGAGTCTAGGCTCCTCTGCATATGAGAGTTTCTATTGGAACCAAAATATCTTTTACAAGTCTCTCAACAGAGATGTATCTCTCAACTCGTAAAATCGGGAGCATAGAGAGCAATCCGAGAGAGCTGCGGTCCGCACAGCTCCCTTTCGGCACAGTTTGTCGACGGAAAGATCCGAGGCTCAACAAACAGCTACCCTCTCCTGTTGCCTCCCACAACCTACTTCCTCCTTTTGTTTTTTCAGCCAGCTGGCCGGGGGGGGGGGCAGGAGCGACCCATGATGGTTTCTTGGAAGCTGTCAGAATTCGTAAAGGGGTGGGGTTTTGCTTGGGTGTCCCTTTTTCCCCGAAAAGGTCCAAGACATAACAGGATACATGTACACACACACACACACACACACACACACACACATATATATATATATATATATATATATATATATACCGGGTGGCCATAATTAAACTGACAGTGCTCACAGTGTTCTGTAGCGCGATCTATTTGCGAGAATGACGCCACATTTTGTAGGAAGATTAAACAAGATGGGGGACGAAGGATTCCGCGAAAATATAAATTAGTTCCAAAAGTCACCGCTAGGGGAATATTTGGCGCTGTGTAATAGAAAATAGAGTGTTAACAAATGCAAATACGGAATAAAATTACCTCAAATTTCAAATTTCACGTTACATCCATTGGCACAGTGCCAGCTGCTTGGGTTTTAAAAAGCAATGTGTTACGTTTCGAATCAATCGGATTGAAAGTTTATGTGCAATGTCTCCTTCTTTAGTCGAGCGTGCGTTACTGGTCAAATTCTTTTACCTCAACCAGTGCAACGCGTCAGCCGCTCCTCGTGCTTTTAGAACGCACAAAAAAATGCATAAAGGTAACGGTCCTGTGTCAGTTAATGGGCTAAAAGCAATGGTTGCGACGTTTGAGAAAACATGTTCTCTGAAGGTTCAGTCAGGCAGAGGACGAAAACCTGTACCACAGGATACAATCGAAGCAGTTGCCACGGCGATTGTCGGCAGAGGACCAGACAATATTGCTGCCACCTCTAGCGCTCGTGGATTAGCTCGGAATATGGTTATGCCTTACAGTACGGTATGGAAAATCTTACGAAAGATTATCAACTTCTATCCGTACAAGATCAGCCGTGTACAGGAGTTACTGTACCCCGACCATGATAAGCGATTGACTTTTGCTCTCACCTTTCTTGCCAGAATGGAGGTGGATGATGCTTGGCCGTGGAAAATCTTATGGGGAGACGAGGCCCACTTTTACCTGCATGGAACTGTGAATACCCAGAACTGCCGAATTTGGGATGACAAATCACCACATGCAGTCACAGAAATTCCCTTACATTCACCAAAGGTAACTGTTTGGTGTGGATTCACAGCGGAATTTATCGTAGGTCCATTCTTCTATGAGAACATTACCCCGACAGGACCGGAAACCTGTTCTGTTATCGGTGAGAAATATCGCCACATGTTGAACAGCTTTGTCATTCCGGCACTTCGGCAAAGACAATGCCTGGGGGAAATCATTTTCATGCAATATGGAGCCCCTCCACACGTTGCTGTATGGGTGCAACAGCTGCTACGACAGAAATTCACAACAGAAAGAGTCATTACCCGCTACTTTCCAACTGCATGGCCACCTAGGTCACCTGATTTTACCCCATGCGACTTCTGGCTATGGGTTTACCTTAAGTCCAAGATCTATCAAGGAGTGGTCTAGGCCCTGGCTACGTTGAAGCATAACATATCACGGACTGTACGGGAGATTCCTGCAGACATGTTACTTTCTGCTGTTGTGCATACTGTGCACAGAATGCAATATGTGTTCCACAACAACGACAGCCACATTGAACCTCATTTGGATGCAAAATAAAAGGTAATTTCCGTATTGATTTGCATTTGTTAACACTCTATTTTCTATTATACAGCGCCAAATATTCCCCTAGCGGTGACTTTTGGAACTAATTTATTTTTTCGCGGAATCCTTCGTCCCCCGTCTTGTTTAATCTTCCTACAAAATGTGGCGTCATTCTCGCAAATAGATCGCGCTACAGAGCACTGTGAGCACTGTCAGTGTAATTATGGCCACCCGGTATATAACCTTTGTCCAGAAAGTTCGGTGAATATGTCTATAGTTAAAATGGATGGTTGTCTTATATGAAAAAACTGTTATTGTCCTTCGAAGTAATCCCCGTAGGCGGTAATGCACATCTGGGAACGGCTGTACAAGTCTTGGAAACCCCTCACGTAGTTGTCTTTAGGGATGGCCTTTCGGTGTGTCGTAGCTTTACGTTGGATTACCCAAATGTCGTTAAACCTGTGGCCCTTCTTGGGCTGATTTCAATTTGGGGAACAAGAAAAAGTCCAGGGGAGACAAGTCTGGGGAATGGGGTGGGCAATTCAGGGACAAAACTCGCCTATTGGACTGGAACTGCTGCACCAGAAAGGCAGTATGTGGCCGGGCATTGTCGTGATGCAGGGTCCAGTTGCCTTGCTTGGCGTACTGGGGGCGTACCCGATTGATCCGTTGCAGCAGACGTTTCAGTATATCCACGTATTTAGAGGCATTTAACGTGGTGTCCTCAGGGAGGAATTATTTATGGATGAGTCCCTCAGTGTCGAAGAACACCACGAGCATTCTCTTGATGTGGGATTTCTCAATTCACACTTTCTTTCTTTTCCGCGACCCTAGATCCCGCCACTCCATACTCTGACGCTTGCCATCGGGGTCATACTTCAGGCACCATGTCTCGTCACCCGTGACAGTGGTTTTAAGGAAATTTGGGTTTTTATTCGCCATGTCGTGAAGCCGAATTTGCATTTATTCCGGCATCAAAGTGTGGGGTACAAATCGGGGGCAAAACTTGTGTTTTCCCAAATCCTGGGTCAGTATAAGGTGGGCCATCTGACGACCGGTTTCCCACTTCCTCCGCTATCATTCGCACTGTCACACGACGATCCTTTGCCAACAATGCCTTCAATTTCTGTACGTTGTCCGAGGTGTGTGCAGTTGCAAGCCGACCACTTCGGGGAGAGTCTTCAATGGTGTCCCACCCTTCTTGGAAGCGTTTAAACCACTCATACACGCACTTCAGGGTGACAGCACGCTCTTCATAAACTTTTATTAGGATTTCATGAGTACCTTTCTCTGATTTCCGAAGTTTGAAACAAAACAGCATAATCGTTCTGTGATCCATTTTGAATTTGGACCGAGCGCATAACACATTCACTCTACCATGAGCTGTTTCCACAACATAAGCTAACTAGCAGCGCCGCCGCTCAGGAACTGGTTTAGACCAGTCTTCACCTGTCCGGAACGGTAAACGCCAGTTGCAAACTCTTACGACCGTCAGCACTATGACGTCATTCACCGAACTTTCTGGACAATGGCTGTATATATATATATATATATATATATATATTATCTCCACAGATGACACAAGTTCTTTGGGTCGAGTTGCCTTGCGTTTCGGATTGACGTCATTAAAGTAGATTTTGTTTGATTTCTGTACTGTCATTCCTAGTTTAGTTCTACACGAAGTAAGACGTTAATTTTTAAAATACATATGTAAATAAATAATTTATCATGCATATTACTTAGATTGATATAATTTATCATTGAGTATTACTAAAATGGCTTTTTCTTCACTCCAGCATAAAGTCTTTGCATTTTTACAATGTTATTATAAACATAACTAAGGGTTGCACCTGTCTCCTTGTTTAATATGGATGCTGTGTCTTGTTTTACACGGTTTCGATTAACATGATTTGTCGTGGAACTCATCTAACGTGCAAATCGAGGGATAGATGTACATAACTATGTAGGTACAAAGTACGACACAAGTACGACGCATCTTTGCTTATCCTCTAGTTGACGAGATTTACGTTTCCGACCTTACATTCCTATATGATACTTTTTTGATTTTTAGTTTTCTACCTCCTCCAGAAAAATGCGGTATTCCCGGCCATCCATTGGGGTTGATACACGGTACGGTACGATTAAGTAAGCAGCGTCATGTTTGTGTTTACGGTCATACATTATTTGTGTTTATTGCTCGACTTTATGCCTACTATCACCCCTCTGAATTTGTCTGTCGAATTCGGCAACACCCTGTATATGTAAACATAAATACATACTTAAGTAAAAACATGAAAAATAGAGGAAAATAAACTTAGGTTAAATAATACCTCGTGATGTTTATGAAACTGATGACACTGCCCTCTCTGCTGACGTAGTCTCCTACGCGGATCCTGCTTGTGTCCGAGACGGGGGCGTCGTACGAGTACCACGTGATCTGTGGGAGAGGGTTGCCGAACGCCGAGCAGCGAAGGGACACGAAGTCGCCTGGTTTCACGATAAGTTCCTCAAACTTGCTTAGCAATACAGGTGGTTCGGCTGAAAAGGAAAGCACAGGACTTACACACACTCTCTCTCTCTGTCTCATTATCTGAATATATATATATATATATATATATATATATATATATATATATATATATATATATATATATATATATGTGTGTGTGTGTGTGTCAGTGTCAGTTTTCCCCAAGATGACTATGTTTGCTTATGTCTGTTTATTATTTTCAATGTAAGAAGTACCCAAGTCAGTCAGATGCTTTAAAAGTGTTTTATAAACCATTGTACAGACTTCGGTAATTCTTACATTGAAAATAATATATATATATATATAATGCTTGGCCTTTATTTTCCATTGACCCTTATTCCATATACTTCCCTTACTGAGGAAGAACAACCCGTTATCTAGGGTGCAACCTAGAAATAACACATTTGACAAATTACTAACCTTTTAAGTAAACCTTACTAGCATTTATTAATCCTAGAAATAACACATTTGACAAATTACTAACCTTTTAAGTAAACCTTACTAGCATTTTTAGTAATCCTTAAAAAGCACATTCCGACACTTCTATGAGGTACTGAAAATACTCCCACCCTACGATGAATGCTCAAAATTCAATAACTTTTCCATATACGGTAGAGAAACCGTGAAACTGCTTGCGCCTAATTAACATGGTTATGTGAAAAATAAATAAGGATAGTTTACAAACTATTTCCCAAAAAGGGACTGCCGGAACCCGCTATTGTCCCGGTTTCGATTACGGCACACTCAATTGTCATCACTTGAATATAGTGTGCACGGGATTATTCTAATATATTAAAACCTTCTAAAATCTGTGTGAAGCAGGTAAATGCTCAGTTTATATCCATCTGAAATGAAGGCATTTTCCAGCTTTAGCACTTGCCATGTATATATATATATATATATATATATATATATATATATATATATATATATGTGTGTGTGTGTGTACAGTGGAATCTTGATCGACCGTTTTCGGATCCATCAGTTTTCCGTATGTGTCATTTTATCCAGTCCATATTGCTTTGTTATGTTTCCGCATCTATCGTTTTCC
>OU015500.1:155338327-155405827 GCA_907164885.2 Dolomedes plantarius
AGGTTATTTTTATGTAAAAGAAAAAAAATATTTTTTGCGTCTGCAAGGTCTCTTGTGTTGAAAAAGAAAATATTATACGACTAAGCTATTTGAATAAACTATGTTTCTTCCAAAAAATTACATTTACGTCTAACAAAGAAAGTCCTAATAAGCTCTTAGAATTGGAAATGTTCGCTATTTTTCTCTTCCTTCTTCTTCAATTTATCTCACTTCTCAAAAGCAAAATCTGTTCGCTAGCGACCTCATTTAAATTTCACAAAAAGATTGAAGAGCAAATTGCGAGGCTCAAGGCCTGGAGACGAAGCTCGGTTGTCGCAAAACGAACAGGAAACTGTTTAACTATATTTTAAACTTGACTCGCGATAAAAATAAAATTGTATAAATAAGGTTTCATACTTACGCTGTCGAGAGAGATTATTAGCTTTATTATGTGGAGTAGTCTGGGAATTTGTTGACACGTGTTCGGTGTTATTTAAGGCAAAAGTGCAGCAAAAATGAGGCCTATCTCTCTCTCTCTCTCTCTCTCTCTATATATATATATATATATATATATATATATATATACATATATATATAAGAGCTTGTCTGTTTGTTTGTCCTCTATAGAATCATAGACTGTTTCACCCATCGGGACCAAATTCGGCACAGTTAATGTTTAGTACCCGAGAAACTTAAACCAAGAAAAACGAAATTTGGGCTCAATTAGTTTTTTTTAAATTACATTTTTAATGATTTTTGTGCCCCTAAGCGCACCTCTTAAATGTGCATACAGACCCTTCACCACAACCAGCCAAATTCGATACGCGGGGGAAAAGAGGTTTGTTCCGAAATGAGGGGTGATCTGGTGTGGTTTGAGAGTTGGTCTGGAGGTGACGGGGGAGGCCGAAGAGTCTATTTTATTTTTCTTACGTTTTGTGGAGTCGTGAGTCTAAAAAGGTTGAGAACCGCTGCTTTAGCCAATTTTAGACAATGGCGTTCAAACTAATAGAACTTAATAAAATTTGGGAAAAAAAGGAATTACTTATTCCGTGAAATAATTATTCCGTATTGAATTACTTATTCCGTGAAATCATATTAGATAAATCTTTTAGAGTTTTGGGGTTTTTTAAGCAGTGGGAGGAAAAGCTCTTTAAAGAGAGAAACATAACGACACATAACTTTCATTCCGAACTATTAGTCCATTAGTTATATTAAGGCATAAGAAAATTAATGAAATTATTTTTAAAGAATGATTGCCCGGGTAGAAAATACTGGGTATATCATTTCAGTATAAACGCGCTAAGCGCATTCTGTCTGGACAGATGAACATGATGAGTGGGGTGTGCAGCCCAGTATTTTTTTGATGGAATGCATTTAAAATTTTATATCTATATATCTACCCAGGCAACGCCGGGCAATAATGATCGTATATATATATATATATATATATATATATATATATATATATATATATATATATATATATATATATATATATATATATATATATATATATATATATATATGTTGCTTGGTACAAGAAGTGCCTAAGTCAGTTTTCTCCAAGAAGACTTTGTTTGCTTAGGTCTCTTTAAAAAATATTATTTTCAACGCAAGATGTACCCAAGTCTGTACAATGGTTTAGAAAACACTTTTAAAGTATCGGGCAGACTTGGGTACTTCTTACATAGAAAATAATATCTTTTAAAGAGACTTAAGCAAACAAATGTGATCTTGGAGAAAACTGACTTAGGCACTTCTTGTACAAAGCCACGTCTATACTATATATACTTAATTGTAAAAAATATGTATTATAAGAAAGTTGTTAACGTAATACGACTTTCGCTCATTATGGCAAAAAATTTAGTCTACCAGTAAAAATTATTCTAGGTTACAGATTTACTGGAAAGAGATATTTTTCTATATCCAACGTCTCTTGTGTTAAAAAAAAATTACATTTCTAAGTTGTTGAAAAAAACGAATTCTCTTCTCAAAATTAAATTTACGTCTAACAAAGATAGCCCTAATAACCTGTTTGATTTGCAAATTCTTCGCTGTTCTTCAGTTTATACCAAATCCGTTCGCTAGCGACTTCATTTAAATTTCACAATACGTTGAAAAGCAAACTGCGAGGCTTGCGCCTAAAGAGGAAGCTCGGTACTTCCAAAACAAAGAGGAAACAGTTTCGTTCAGTTTTATTCGCGATAAGAAATATCTACAAATAATGTATCAGCGTCACGCGTTCAAGAGTTATCGGCATTATTTTACTATCCGGGGGGATGGGAGTCCAGGAATTTATTTAGACGCGTTAGTCGAAATAAAATGAGTACGTAAAACCATTCAATATATATAATATATATATATATATATATATATATATATATATACCGGGCGGTTATAATTAAACTTCCCCTATAAACGGCATCCTACAGCACAGACGGGTGAACGGAATGCAACGAAATTTTGTATATGGGCTATACACGAGATGTGCTCACGGAATTTCGAAAAAAAAATTCGGTTCCAAAATGTCCACCAGTGGGCGCCTTTTCGGGAAAAACTTCAAATTTAACACAATAAACGACCAAAACGGAATACAGAAACAATATTAACATTTATTGACTATTTTCTGATCACCTTGTCATCGAACCACATTAAGTAAAGGTAAGGGAGAAACAAAAACAGTTCAGTTTAAAGAAAGGAGAACTGATTAGGACGAAATTGCACAAGAGGAACAGTTGTTAATCGTATCCAGGACGATGTAGGGAAAGCTGCTCCACGTGACCACCTTCATTCACCTGCAAAATTTCACGTCGATGGACAGTGTGTTCAACAGCTGTCTTGACGGCATTAACCAAATACCAGTGTGACACGTTTACGACCTCTTGCAGGTTGAACTCCTAATTTCCCCGTCTCTTCAAATCTCTTAATCGTGACCCGGATACATTGGTCCACGCCGTAGGTTCTTTCTACGACGAAATTCACAAATTGCAGCAGAAGCATTCCCCTTGTTTTCGTAAAACAGCTTCACCGATAACGCAAGTTCAACAAAAGAGACCGTCATTAGTACAGCCGGAAACATCGACTTAAACATGACAACGTCTCCAAACATTTTATAACCTGAAGTGTTTTGCATAAAGCTTCCTCTTCTTCCCAAGCATTGAAATCTCGACATTTTTCTCCTACAACTGACAGCTTTTCCCGGTTTTACATTTTATTAATCATAATTCCTGTTCTGGATTGTTAATCTTGTTTCTGTATTCCGTTTTGGTCGTTTATTGTGTTAAATTTCATGTTTTCCCCGAAAATCCGCCCTCTAGTGGACATTTTGTATCTAATTTTTTTTCGAAATTCCGTGAGCGTATCTCGTGTATAGCCCATGTACGAAATTTCGTTGAATTCCGTTCACCCGTTTGCGCTTTAGGATGCCGTTTATTGGGGAAGTTTAATTATAACCACCCGGTATATATATATATATATATATATATATATATATATATATATATATATATATATATATATATATATCTTTATATATATATATATATATATCTTTATATATATATATATATATATATATATATATATCTTTATATATATATATATATATATATATATATATATATATATATATATATATATATATACTCAGGTGGACATCAAAATAATGGAAACACCTCTCAATATTACAGGTGTTTATGAATGTGCTTCGTATTCCTTAAAAAACAAGTCTGGCCACCGGTATATTTTTGTATAATATAGTATTTGTATTATTCTACTGTCAGGTAGCAGTGATGAAGCTATGGTCTTCGTGCTTCGGGCGCACTGCGTAAAAGATCAAACCTTCCAGACCTTGCGAAAAGGACAAATTGTTGGAGGGCGTTTAAATTGGAGTATACGTTACTGGAACCCCTAGGATAATGGGTATTTTTCGAGTTATGGTATCGAAAGTCACGATAGCATACAGAGTACACGTAAAAACATCCTTTGCCAAACAGAATAGTGGACGAAAGGGAGAGCTGAGTGAAAGAGACGGACGAAGTATTGAAGCGGATTATGACATGAAGAAAGAAAACAACTGCCACCAAAATGACCGAAGTATTTGCATGTTCCGATCATAAGATATTTGACATAAGATCATTCACAACACACGATTCTGTATTTGCATGTTCCGATTTTAACCATTAGGGGTAGAAGGGAACTAGCCGGAGAGTAGCATTTCCAAAGCCACTTGTAATAGGAGCCAATACAAAATACGTCCACAATGATGCCACGAGCGCAAATCCTGGTCGAGTAATACGTCGAAGAATGGCATTTGGTCCGACGAATCATTGTTCACATTGTTCCTCGCAACAGGGCGTGCGTATGTCTGGCGAACACCTACACAAGCGTAAGATTCTGGATGTCTCATCTCACCTGTCAATCGTGGACGTAGATCTATCAGGGTTTGGGATGGCATCTCATAGTTTTCTTCAGGCCCTATTGTAAGCCTAAAAGGAAGATTGATTGGGAAGGTCTATGTGGAAATTTTAGCTCACTAGTCCATACTATGGTGCAAACATTGTTCTTTCAAGAGATGGCGTTCTCCAGGATGATAATACCGCTATACATACGGCTAAATCAAGTATTAGTTTGATGAGCATGACAAAGAAGTCAAATATCTTATCTTTCCCTGTACAATCCCCCCTGACCGTATATCATCCAACCACTGTGATCTGTATAAGCGGATAGAAAAAGTTATCGATAACGACAGACAGCATCTCTACAGGAACTTTCATGATTTTTCCCTGAAGAATGGTATCATATATTCTTAATCAATATTCATGACTTGTATTATTAAATTCCAAGGAGAATCAGGCGGTATTACATGACAGAGGTGATCGTATTAATAATCGTTATCCGTATTAATGAAGGTTTTCATGATGTTTCTTAGTGTTTCTATTATTTTGATAACCACCTGTATATATACATACATACATATATATATATATATATATATATATATATATATATATATATATATATATATATATATATATATATATATATATATATATATATATTGCATTACCGATTTTATAACTCTATATTCAACGAAAGAGTCCCTCGGGAGTAACGGGTAATGTAGAGAAGAAACCGAAACAAATTATGAAGAAGTAAAAACGCACATAACAAATTAAGAACATTCCAAAGTGCATTCCTCTGCAATATTCCAACCTTTTATTTATTTATTTATTTATTATTATTTTTTTTTCCAGCGAGTCAGAACATAAATGTTTAAGTTCTTCATCCGAACTTGTCGGACGCCGCGCTGTTGCATTTCTCAACTCGGATGAATAAGTAAGAAGTTGTTCCGGAATGAAATTTGAAATTTTTGCGCATTCATGAATATTCAATTTGATCTCAATATTAAGTTCTCAGTTCCCTCGGTAATATGATAAAGAATGTTTTGTGGCTCTCAAGTGGAGTTTGTTACATTATATGGATACATATACTGACGCGCATATATACACTCATGGACAAAAAAATTAGCGCACCAAGAAATAATTGCGAGATCGTAACGAAACTTGCAATGAAGGTACATGACGGGGAGATATGCAAATGATTAGAAATGCAGCGTGATTGCGCATTACGTATAGCCGGTAGAGGGCGTTGAACATCGTACTCTGTGGAGTATAAAACAGGTAACCAAAGCTTGTTTGAGTGTGCTGAATCATTTACAAAGGAAGAGCTGAGATAGACATGCCATTACGCCGTGTTCGAAGACAATATAAGCAGTTGTCGCAGTTTGAGAGGGGGAGAATCGTCGGAATGATGGAAGCTGGGTGGTCAGCTAGGCGAGTAGCTCGTCAATTAGGCCGCTCTGATTGTGTTGTGAGGAGGTGTTAGGACCAGTGGACCCGAGAGATGTCATGTACACGAAGACCAGGATCAGGACGCCCTCGACAGACCAGTCGTCGAGAAGACCGCCACATCGTAAGAAATGCACGCGTACAGCCAACTGCTTCATCGGTCGCCATCCAGGCACAGGTAGCACCTTCACTAGGGGCCTCTGTGTCTTCTCGAACCAAACGAAGGCGCCTGGCTGAAGGACAGTTGGTATCGCGGCGCCCATTACGTGTGCTGCCCTTGACGCCCACCCATCGACGCATCTGTTTGGAGTTTTGCCGCCCACGAGGAAACTGGACTGCAGCGGAATGGAACCAGGTCGTCTTTAGCGACGAATCCAGATTCAATCTCGGCAGTGATGACAATCGTGTTCGTGTGTGGAGAGCCCATGGTGAACACTTCAATCCTGCCTTTGCTGTACAGCGACACATCGCTCCCACAGCTGGAGTGATGGTATGGGGTACCATTGCCTACAATACACGGTCACCCCTAGTATTGTTCCGAGGCACCATGACAGCCCAGCGGTATGTTCATGAAATCCTGCAACCACATGTGTTGCCACTCATGCAACGGCTCCCAGGAGCCATTTTTCAACAAGACAATGCTCGGCCTCATACGGCAAGGGTGTCACAAGACTGTCTCCGCACTGTTACTACCCTTCCTTGGCCTGCCCGATCCCCAGATTTGTCTCCAATCCAGCATATCTGGGATCATTTGGGACGACGAGTTGGGCATCCCACGAGTTTGAACGAACTAGAGACAAGGTTACAACAAATATGGAACGAAATGTCTCAAGACATCATACAGAACTTGTATGACTCAATGCCTGATCGTATCGCATCGTGCATTCGCGCTAGAGGGGGTCCAACGGAGTATTAACTCCTCCGTTCTTTTGCCCTTTTCTCTGAAATAAATTATCCATTTTCTTTGATTTTCTTATCATTTACTTATATCAAAGTAGTCATTACGTATGTAAAATTTCGTTTCATTTTGAAGACTCCTTCTTGGTGCGCTAATTTTTTTGTCCATGAGTGTATATATATATATATAAATATATATATATATATATATATATATATATATATATATATATATATATATATATATATATATATATAAATATATATATATATATATGTATATATATATATATATAATATATATATATAGAAATAAATAAATATATATATATATATATATAATATACCTATTATACCACGTCCTTAAATTATGACCTGACAAGTAAAACTAGCCCATATTTAGTACATGGTTGGAGCTAGACTCAGCCTGAAATGAATAAATAAAAATTAGAATTAAATGCTGTCGCCAAACTTCTTAGTACATCGTTTATTAGCATTAAAATGCATCCGGTCATTCCAGAAGAACGGCTTGGAATAATATCACTTTCAACATTAAACGAGATAGGATGAAGTAGACTAGACATGTGACTGTTATTTGTAGGGTCAGCAGATTTAAGAGTTCGCGATGCTAACCCACTCCTGAAATCCATACATGTGTAGGAATGCAAAGGCATGCGATTCATGGGAAGTTCTGTGACTAAGGATTTTAAAGCGATAAATTAAATATTACTGGAGATCGGATTTAGGAAAGTGAGTTTAAACGCTGGAATGGAGGGCGTAATATTTAAAATATTACATATATATGTATATATATATATATATATATATATATATATATATATATATATATATATATATATATATATATATATATATATATATGTTAGGAATATGTCTGGCAGACCTTTATAACGATATTCGGCAAAAGAAGAACGGCCATTTACGGCTTTCGGAAGTTCTTGGGTTAAAAGATTGTGATTGGACACGAATTGCTTCCAATCCAATCAAACCATCCAATGGATGGGAAAGCTACATTTATTCACAGTGCACTTTTTTAGTAGGTATATATAGTATACGAAATATAAAAGGTTGGGAATTACTTAAATATTTACAAAGAACAGAGAGAATGAATAGTGGCTAGTTCAATCGATATCTAATCTCTGCTGTTCGACATTCACACCAGGATAAAGAAAACATAGTTTCCTTTGTCCAGGTGATTATCTGTAGTTCAGTTTGTCAAAAGACAGCTAGGCTCCGAACAGAGAAAGAGAAACGGAAGTAGTTATATAAGGAGAGAGATAGCATTAAAAGTAAATAATTAATAGAATGGAACTTTGGGCGGTTATTATTTCATATATGTGCCCATAATTATGAAAATGGCGTAAGTCGAGAATTTAAAAAAAATGTGTTTATAAATGTTTTTGCGTGAAATCATTTAAAATTAAAATAATCCGATGTAAATTTTAAAAATAGTTGTGCATATTGGACAGTTGGACTGAGTTGGTTCTTTCGTCGTTCAATGGAAGTCAGTTAAAGTGTTAATTTGATAGTGGACTAAGTCAGTTGAACTCTTGTTGTTTGTAAATGTTAGCTTCGCCAGTGGTTCTGTGTGAGAATATATTGCTGTGAACAACTTATGAATGATGAGAAACATCAAACTATCTTTTCTACCATATTCGAAATGAGAATATTTAATGGATAAATCATTATATTGATTAATTCATTATTAATTATTATAATATTATGGCATCAGATAAGGGTCCATGTAATTATATTTTAGATAATGATAAAAAAAAAAGCAATGTTCATTGCAACGTGCTTCTGTGAATAAGTTGATTTTTTATGTGGTTTGTAGATATTATGCGACCATGAAATAAATGTAATACTTCCAAGAAATGGAAACGAATAAGACAATTACTTTCAGATGAATCAAACTAGAACTTTATTGCAAACATATTATTAAGTGTAAATCTAGAAACCCCAGACATGAAACAAAGAAAAAGGAAAAAAAAAGCTAGAAGACGACAAATAAACTTAATTATACATAAACTTCCAGAAAAATTTAGAGAAATATTGACGAAGAATACACTACAAATTTTACAAATTGTTAGTGCTAAAACTTTTGAAAATGAGAACTGCCTTTGCTCAAATGTTAATGATCTCTTTGATTTTGAAGAGAGAAAATCTAATTTTGAAAATTTTTGGAAACTAAAAAAGTTTTACAAACCAGAATTGATTTCTATGTGGTGCAGTTCATAAACGAATAAGAAAAGAAAGGAGATCCAGAAATTTTGAAAAACCGATGCAAAAGGCAACTATGAATATTTTCTATCGATGACTAACTCAAAAGTGTCTGCTCGCAAGAATATTTTTAGATACATTTAAAATATATGCTAGACGGTTAACTCGTGCTCTGAATCATGAAACGTTAGAACGAATAATGCAGAAGGATTTTATTTCAACGAAACATCTGGAAGAATAAATAACAAGAAAAGCAAAAAAAATACTCCGGGAGTATATGTCTATTGGCTGAAAATACAATGGATGAGATTTTTGAAAAAAGCCTCATATAAGATGTTCTGTAAGCCTTCTTTAGATAATGATGCTGAATTCCATGATTTAAACCTTTCATCCAAAAGAGGAAGGTTGAAAATACAGTGGATGAGATTTTTGAAGAAAGCACCATATAAGATGTTCTGTAAGCCTTCTTTAGATAATGATGCTGAATTCGATGATTCAATCCTTTCACCCAAAAGAGGAAGGCTGAAAATACAATGGATGAGATTTTTGAAGAAAGCCCCATATAAGATGTTCTGTAAGCCTGCTTTAGATACTGATGCTGAATTCGATGATTCAATCCTTTCATCCACAAGAAGAAGGCCAAAAATTTATGAAAATATTCACTTACTTCCTCTGTACACTACCAATAGACCAATAACAAAAGAAAAAAGGGATAAATTATTGATTTACTTCTATGGATCCCGTCAATTTATCTTGAAATTTTTAAATCTCCGAAAACTCAAAATGCCATTTCCGAAGAATGAGGAAAAAAAAACAGAGACGTCAAAATTAATTGCATAGAAATACTAAAAGAAATGTAAATGAACATATTTGATTAAAAAGTTGCTGATTTTAATTATTTTAATTCTGTTTTGAGAAACTCAGTTAATTTTGAAAGCGGTCTAAGTCATTTCAAACTTTAAAAATAATACTTTCACATAAGCCCCACACAAAATGTCACAGTTATAATAAACTTATTTCCGAAACTATTTTACAAAGTTAAATAGTTTCGGAAATATTTCGTTAAATATTATAAAAATATTTTTAAATTTATTCAAACCCAAATTTTTAAATAACTCGAAACGATATACGATTATATGTATCTTAAAAAACTTTACATACACGCACACACACACACACACACACACACACACACACACACACACACACACACACACATATATATATATATATATATATATATATATATGTCATTTTGTTCTTTTTATAGCTAAATAGACCGGTAACACGTCTAAACAAGAGCTCAATTCTCTTCCCATAATAAAACGACTCGGCGAAACCAAAGCCCGTAATTTCTCTTAGGCTGATACATTATTTATAGAATTTCTTTGTACCGAATGAAGTTTAAAGCAGGACTTGAACGGGACGAAATAGACGAACGTTTCATGTTTGTTTCATGAGTCTAGAGTTTCCCCTGTTAGCTTTAAGACTCGCAACCTTCTTTTCAACAAATTTAAAAGAAGTCACCCGATTTCACTTTTGAAAAGACGAAAAAAAAATTTAATAATTATATATATATATATATATATATATATATATATATATATATATATATATATATATATATACAGTGTGGTCATAAAAATACTTTGCTGATATATGGACTTATAGCGACTGTTCCGTTCAACCGATCGAGATGAGATTTCATATATAGTTATTTAGAGGTATTAGTTCGGGATTCTGCGTAAGGCAACAAAGTGGAGCTCACGGTTACGGTTATAGGTACAGAAAATCGTAATTTTCGAATGGCGACACCCACTTTTTCCCGTCGCAAAATGCTCAGCGCATGCGAAAACCCTAAAGGGAGTTGGAACGGTACGTGCATCAAAAAAAAAACGGACGCATTATGCACGCACAAAAACCAGCACTGCGAATGGCTGTGATGGCACCCATGTGGAAAATATGTAATCGAATGTTTTCTTTTGTCTTATCTGTTTTGTCATCAGTGATGGGTGTCTTGCCTATGTCATATGCAAATTTCTTCTATGCGATCGTGTTTTTGTTGGCCATTCGCAAATCTATTTATTTGTGCGAGCATAATACGTCCGTTTTTTACGATACACGTACCATTCCAACGCTCTATAGGGTTTACGCATGCGCTGAGCATTTTGCGACGGGAAAAAGTGAACGTTGCCATTAGCAAATTTCGAAGTTGTGTACCTTTAACCGTAACCGTGAGCGTCACTTTGTTAATGTTCACAGAATTCCGAGCTCACACCTCTGAATAACTATATCTGAAATCTCATCTCCATCGGTTGAATGGAACAGCCGCTAGAGTTCCATATATCGGTAAAGATTTTTTATGACCACCCTGTATGTATGTCTATATATATATATATATATATATATATATATATATATATATATATATATATATATATATCTTTGACTAACTACCTCTCGATCTCATCTAAACAAATTCCCGGGCTTAATTCCCTTCGCATAACGAAACAAAGCCGATGATCTAACTTGAATACTTGAGGCTGATACATTATTTATAGAGATTTCTTCACAGCGAATAAAGTTTAAAATGGAGCGAAACAGTTTCATGTTTGTTTTATGAGCCCCCAGCTTTCCCCGTTAGCTTTAAGACTCGCAATTTCCTTTTGTCAAATTTAAGTTCAAGTCGCCAGATTTCGCTTCCGAGAAGACGGAATAAATTTAAGGATAAAGAAAAGAAACAGCGAAAAAATTTCCAATTCAAAGGACTTATTAGCTTTTCTTTCTTTGATGTCAATATAATTTTTAGAACTGAGAGAGAGCTTTAAACAAATTTTCCTCTGCAGTAATGTAATTTTTTTTGCACCCAGGAGACATTGCGGAGGCGAAAGAATTTTTTACCTGAAAGTAACTTAAAATAAACAATGTTACTGAGTACTTGTGCCTTAAATGTCGAAATATGTATCAGATAGAACAGGGCACATAGATACAGACACACACAAATATATATATGTGTGTGTGTGTGTGTGTGTGTGTGTGTGTGTGTGTATGTATGTATATATGTATGTATATATATATATATATATATATATATATATATATATATATATATATATATATATATATATATAGAGAGAGAGAGAGAGAGAGAGAGAAGGATCAAAAGAAACGATGAAATTGTCAATCGCATACGCTTTACAGTCTGAAAGCAGAAGACGAAAGAATCCGTCATAGAGGGTTAAAAATGTAATAGGAAATATTTCTCCACTCACAGGCGATGCTGAGTTCTGCTGACCCCTGCGCCGAGTCTTCATCATTCCGTGCGACGCACTGGTACATTCCCCGGTCCTCCCTCTGCACGGCGGTAATGTGCAGAACTGTTCTGCCGATCAGGACCACCCTCCTGGACGGCAGTAGACTCTTCCGATTCTTCAGCCATTGCACGGAAGTGACAGGATGTCCGTCGACCGTGCAGTTGATGGTGACGGTGGAGCCTGCTCCCACTTGTTGAGTCGACGGCCACATGGACACCTTTATCGGGGCTGGAAAGAAAATTTTTTGAGGATTTAATAATTCAATTGACTATAATCGTTTAATATTTAAGTTCATACATTTAATTTCGTCATATACACATTCACACGTTTTAATATATCTATCTATTTATCTCTCTCTCTCTCTCTCTATATATATATATATATATATATATATATATATATATATATATATACATTGGCTCCCAAAAGTGTTCGTACACTTACGAATTTCAATGAAATAGGGGTCTATCCAATAATTAAAATGAATATTTCAGAATGGGTATTTAATAATATGATCTATAATTTATTTGTCGAACCCTCTTCACTTCTACGGGTTCGCTTTTTGGTTCGTTTCGTAATTCGATGTTTGCAATGGTACACAAGTAAATTTTCACACAAGTAACGTCACAGAGTTCAGTACCACACCAGTGAATATTCAAAGTTTTATTTTCTTTGCCAGCACAAACACAACACTAATTTATCTACAATCCTTTTTTACAGTATTATATAAAAAAATCTAACTAGGTCAATCATCTAGATTCTGACTGCTATCTAACAAGGCCTAGTGCGTCTTCTAGGTCTCAATACACCCGCGCACTTTACTCGTCTGCCCGACTCTCTCTAGAGCCAACAACCGCAGACAAAAAAATCACACGCCTTCTCTCGCGTGGGCACAAGCAGTATCTGACCACCCTCTGCCTTCTGCACGGGGCACTGTCAACAATCTCGAATCCCTTATAGAGCCGGGGTCATTGCCCTATCCCCCCCCTGCCTCCTTGAGAAGAGAGTAGCAGGGACAAGACAAAAAGGGGTGACGCGGCAGACACGACACTATTCTTAACAAAACTGCATGAAATATTTTGAAAACATAGTAAAACTTTATTTTTAAGAAACCAGTAATCAAAAAATAACAAAAACTTTATCTCACAAAATTCATCGTACACTGAAATGTTCTCAGATAAATTCATAATTAAAATTATCGTCTGGCACTTTATTTCTATTTTAGAATTGAGGTGGCATTTAAAATATCGTTTGGCTTTAATTTTTGCTTGTCTACTCCGTAATATTCTATTTATTATTTAAAAATGTCTCGTAGTCGTAAAGAAACAACAAACAACATTCGAAGATTGATTATTTTTCATCATAGTAGTGGTAAATCAGTTCGGAATATTGCTAAATTACTTAATTTATCCCATTCTACTGTGAAATATGTGAAAAAACGCTTTAAAGAAGAAAATTGGATCGAAAACAAGGTAAGAAAAGGCCGTCCGGGAAAGTTAACAAAACGTGATCAGAGATTTATAATTAGAAAATTTGTGAAAAATCTACGTTTGAGTGCTGTAAAAGTTTCTGCAGAATTCAATGAAACATTTTCTACTTCAATTTCACCCGAAATTTTTTGACGAGTTCTCAGAACAGCTGGATTACATGGGCGTTCTGCCCATAGAAAATTTTTTGTGAGTCAGAAATACGGAAGTTTAGGCTTCCCTTCGCACTATCAATGATAAATAAGCCCCAAACCTATTGGAATAATGTCTTATTTGCCGATGAACAATTTTGGTGCTGATGGGCGTATAATTGTATGGAGAAGAAAAAATGAGGAATTTAATCCCAAGAACTTAGTAGGAACAGTTAAGTATGCCGGTGGAGGTATCCTTGTGTGTGGGTGGATGTCAGCATCAGGACTAGGGAATTTGGTATTTATTGATGGCATAATGAATGATGCTGTTTTTATAAATATTTTAAGAGACAATTTAAAATTATCAGCTCAAAATTTGGGTATTGGAAACAACTTTGTTTTTTATCAAGATAACGATCCTAAGCACGCGGCTCTCAACGTTCGCATCTGGTGTCTCTATAATTGTCCACAAGTTTTGAAAACACCACCTAAATCTCCAGATTTAAACCCAATACAACATATTTGGAGAGAACTGGAGTTTCGAGTACGAAAACACGACATTCACACGAAAAGCGAACTGTCGTAGAGTACAACGACATTGTCTCCGCGGCACTAGAAATTGGAAGGTATGATGTTATATAATAGCGAAGAGCAATTTTAGGTAATAAACGAATCGCTGAAAGAGGGCTGAGAACGCAAAAGAGGGAAGAAAATAAAACATGATATATGAAAGTGTTACAAGGCAGGAAGGCAGAATTTATAGAGGGTCATAAAAGTGGACCTCACAAAAAGAGGATACCCATCCGTGGGAATGAAGAGAGAGGGATCAAAAGAAGATACGCCCCCGAAGCCCAATGCATGAAATAGAATATTAAGGATAAACCAAAGGCCAATCAGATGGTAAATTGTTGAGGCAATATAGCCAATCGGAAAAGAAAGTAGGCGGACTTAGAGTTAGAAGGAGAAAGATAGGCTGATGAAATAAATGAAGGAGGTGAGGCAGATTTGAGACGGCGACTTAGCAAGAAGTTTGTTGGGCTGATACTCGAAGCATATACTCAAAAAAACATATCGAATAACGGAAGATGGAGAGTTACGTATGAGTTTTGCCCTGAAAGGATGATGATGCCTTTGGAGAATGTCTGAGTTCCAGCTGCTGAAGGACCAGCCAGCTGATGTTAGCTGTTCATCACCGAACTAATGAATTGATATGAACAATCCTGTTGCCGCAAGATATAGTTCCGCCCTGAAAGGATGAGATGACCAGTTGAGAGAGCAGTTCAGGATTCTGAAGGACCCGCCAGTCGATGTTAGTGTGCGTCACCGAACTAATGAATTTAGATGAACATTCCTAGTGCCTCAAGATTATGATCCTAGACGAAGGGTCGACGCCCCTCCAATCTCGCATCAGCAATTATGTATCGTGCGTTCCCTTTTCTCACACTTGTGTATATAATCGCTGCTTCAGTCAATTAAGAATTGTTAATACTAAGAATTAAACTGATAGGGCGCGACTACATTAAAATACATAATATGAGTAATAGTAATGAATTTTATGTCAGTAAATTGAACCAGGTTAATATGAATGATATGTGCATAAAATGATATTAAAATAATTAATGAATTAAAGATGTGTATTATAGATAGTTAACGTAGTAGTAATGAATTTGAAAGTTATATGTGTAGACGAAATATGAAATATTTGGTAGCATTGTATAATATTGTTTATTTGTTTAATAATTAATAAATTAATTTGTCAGTGTAAACCAGAGTTGTTTCCATCATTTGGGAATCACAACGAATAATGCAATGTACTAACCACAATCTTAAGCAACAAAATTATAATCATCATTATTAGTATATTTAATATATACGACTCCCAATCAATTATTAACTTCTTACTGCCACACAAGCTAAAAACAATTATGAGGGAAGAATGGATGAACATTGGTGCAAAAATTACAAAAGAACTACAGCAATCTATTCCCAGACGTTTAAAAGCTGTTGTGGATGCTAAAGGATATCCTACTAAATATTAATTTAAAGAAATATTAGAATATTTACTAATATGTAGCGATTTTTACAAGTGTATGATGACTTTTGTGAAATATAGTTTTTGTTACTTTCGGATTATTGGTTTCTTAAAAATAAAGTTTTACTATGATTTCAAAATATTTCATGTAGTTTTGTTAAGAATAGATTATAGATCTTATTATTAATAGATCTTATTATATAGATCTTATTATTTCGAGGAATGGAGTGATCATTTTGTGAATGATTTTATCTATATATATATATAAAACAGTTCCGTAACTGACTGACTCACTGACTGACATACAACGCACAGACCAAACCGCTGGACCTCGAGGGCTGAAATTTTGCATGGCGATTTTTCTTATGGTGTAGGGTTGCACTAAGAAAGATTTTTGAAAAATTCTTCTTAGATTTTTTGAAATTAAATTTTATAAGCAGTTTTAGTAACTTTTTTTAAGTTTTCTTTTAAAATAATAATTTGAGGGTTATGAAATATATATCACGAGAAAGATAATAAAAATTCCTTTAAAATGAAATCTTTTTCGAATCTTTACCCTCAATTTCTGATTTTGGGTGAATTTTTGAATATTTAATTTTAGAATTTAATTTATTAAATGCCGATCGCGTAATTTCTTTTTCTGGCACTTTTAATAAATTTATCGTCACGTCCGTAACAATGAAATAGACAAAAAAAATATTTTTTCCCTTGCTAATGTGGTATACGATTGGACATTATCCAAAAAAATATTAAAATAAGTAAAAGATATGTTCTTCAAACTGTACTATATTAACTGTGTATATTCATTAGTATGCCCTATTAGATTTAATTTGAATAATTTCTTCTATATTATTTTGTTTATAAAACTATCTCTTACTTTTTTTTATAAATATATATATATATATATATATATATTTATTTATTTTGGCATTAATTACATACATTGACCGTTGTATTTAATTTGAATGTACTCCGTAGCGAAGTGCGGGTTTTCAACTATTATATATATATATATATATATATATATATATATATATATATATATATATATATATATATAATATATATAATCTCCATGGTCGTAAATTTTGTGACGTCAGTCATTTTGCGGTTACTTATTCTTAACTTCCACTCTGTCTATCGCCAGTCTTGGTGTTCTATGGTTAAGTAACTCTAAATTCAATTCTATTGTTTCTCATGGACTGTACGGTGTCTGAGTATGTTTATTGTATAGATCATACTTATCTGAAACAGTCCATTAGGTTTTTAGACAGTATTGACACCGCTGAATATGAGATATTGTCTAAAACCTCTTTCAAGCTTATCTTTTCATGTTTTTGGTTCCTGGCGGTACTAGCTTTAGCGCTCATACTGGTTTTTCTCTTTCAACTACATATTATTTATTTTCTTTCAATAAAAGTGCAGCATTCAGCGTCTTACTTGAAAGTAATTTGTTTTAGTGCCCAATACTAAATTAATTAATTTAAGTTTTGGCTTTTAAGCCTATAATCTATTCAGTGGTCAATTTCAAAGTCTTATTAACTTCAAATAATCACTATTATAACATGCAGCATTCAGCGCAGTATAATTATGTCAGGAGTTTTTCAACTCTTTGTTATTCAACTCTTTGTTAACTTTTCTGATAGTTAAATAATACTAGATAAGTGCATTAATTAACAATAATTACAAATCTCCTATGTTGTTGGTGATTTTATTGTATCTGTTTACTATGCACTGTGGCTGTGGTTTTATTAATATGTTAAGGTAAAAGCTTAGTTAAACTTAGTATGCAACTGTTAATCTTTCATTACTAATACGTAAACTAATTATGTTAAAAAATGTAAGAATAAATGTTAGATAAAAAATTAATAAAATTTAACACTTATTTTATTACTGTTATAGTTTTATTATAAGTGTACAAAAAATTATAAAAATATAAAAATATAAAAAATAATTATAAAAATTGTAAAATGTCTAAAACTATTTAAAAAAATAGTAAAATTTGGTAGATGTCTGGGTTAAATTTCTGCCTTGTTGTAACATGACTTGCTGTTGTTGAATGACACTTGGTTAAATTGTAAAACTTAATCACTATAATATATTAATTATTGCCTTTTCTTTAGTAATTTTGTTTTTTGCTCATTATTATTGAATTTGTTATGAGATGGATGATGTATTTTGCATGAACTTTGTAAGCCCCTTTTCTTACGCTTGGCACAGAACTTCTTTAGTTTAATTTGGTTTAAACTAGTTGTGTAATTTATTATTTTACTCAAGAGTTTCAACATGATCATCTTTTGAATTGTTTATTGGTTTATACATTTATTATTTTACTCTAGAATTTCAACATTATATTATTTTGATTTGTATAATAGTTTAAACATTTAATCTATAATACTTAATCAACAATTTCTTCTAATGAATTATTATATGGTTCATACATTAATCATTTTACTCAAAATATCAACATTATTTTCTATAATATGTTTATTGGTTTCTACATATTATATTACTCAAGAATATCAACATTATATTCTATTGTTTTGATTATTAGTTAAACTTTTATTCTATAATTCTTATTCAACATTATCTTTTTGAATTGTTTATTGGTTGATACATTTTATATTACTCAAGAATATCAACATTTTATTTTATTGATTTGTTTATTAGTTTAAACTTTTATTCTATAATACTTTTTCCACATTATCTTCTATTGAATTGTTTATTGGTTTATACATTTTTTATTTTACTCAAATTTATCAACATTTTATTGATTTGTTTAATACTTTAAACATTAATACTATATTACTTTTTGCACATTATCTTCTTTTGAATTGTTTATTGTTTTTTACATTATTAATTTACTCAAGTTTATCAACTTCATATTCTGTGTTTTGTTAATTATGTGTTTTGTTACATTTTGGAGTTTAAAATTATTTTACTCAAGATTTTCTACTATTGATTTGTTTTTTTTTTGGTTCATAAATAGTTCTATAAATATTCTCTTAGCTTTTTACTAAGCTACTATAATACTTGCTATATGTTTTGGTTTTTTATATGTAAATTATAATTAACCGAATATGTTGGTTCAATTGAACTTATACTTTCTTCTTATCATATCATGAGTTATAGTAAACCATTTTTAGCGACTGGCAAATTGGCATTTCATACTAATGATGTCAATGCTCGGTACATTGATACTTATTGGGGTATCAATGGATCGCCAAACCGTTACCAATCATCCTCATCCTCTTATATAAAAAAATATAACACACTAATTAGTCAACCACTAAACATTGAATTTGATCATCTTGAAAATATTGTTATCTCCATTGTAGATATAATTAAATTACCCTCTGAAAGGTTATTTTATGAAAATTTATTTATGAAAAAGCATAAAACTATTTTTCCATATGACCTTAATCAAATTTATAAACAGAAAAATATAGTTAAGTTCAATTTTACTGATGTGTCAGTTCATCCTATTTACTCTCAACTAATCGAAGAGACTAAGACATCAAAAAGAACTAAAAGAGGTAAAAGTTATAATAAAAGTAAGACTTTTGATTGTAACTTATATAAAAATGCTTTAATAAATTTTCAAGAAAGGTTTATTATTGATTATCAATATAAAAAATTAAAAGCTTGGATTTTTTTTCTATCGTTAAAAATCATATTATTAAGCTATATCAACTATTTTTAAGTACTAAAATAAAGAATTATCATTATCAGCATCTGGTATATGATTTAATATTAACACGGGCTAATCATTTAAAATTAACATATTTAAAAAACAAAACACAGCTAATAACACTTATTGTGTACTAAATTTTACCAACCCTAAACTTAATAATATAAACTTCAATAGTATATTTGATAAACTTCATAATATGTTTCCTGCAAAAGATATAAGAGTTAAACGTGCCTTTAAATATACACTGCCAATGGGTAGACGTATATTTAACTATAATCAGGTCTCAAAAAATTTTATTCCATGAATAAATTTAAATTGTGCATGTCATCTGCCCAATTACAATAGTTATGTTGACATGGCACATGGTCATGTAATAACAGGCAATATGGAAATAGTGGATAATTTAGCACTGCGTGAGTTGTTGAGTTTGTGAACTAAGTATAGATTACCTAGTAATAATAACAAGAAGAAAATTATAAGTTTCTTAAATGCTGATTTAGATAAATTTATATACAAAATAGCTATTAATAATTCTATACCTACAGAAGCCTTCAACCAATGAAATATTAATTTACTTAAGTTAGTACATTCTAAACTTCCCAATTATAGTAATTTTATTAATAATTCCTATAAACACTTGAAATATTCTATAACAAAATTACAAGAATATTTTATAATCACTTATGTAGATAAAGTTGCCAACAACTATGCAATTATTTGTAAAAAATATTTTGCCATAAGTTTAAAAAACAGCTAGAAAATAGTGATCTTTTTCAGGCTTTAAAAGAAACTACTAGTATTATTATTAAGAAAATTATAGCAAAATATAAACTACTAGGTATATCATCAAACAACTATCTCTTTCCATATTTTACTTTAGTACCTAAATTTCATAAAACACCTATTGCTTTTAGAGCAGTAACCTGTGGTCACAACACTTATGCTACTAAAGCAAGTGTATTATTATTAAATTACCTTAAATTAATCTATAAAACTATAACTTCTGGTGTTTGTGGTATAATTAATAATAGCTTTAGTCTAATTAGAAAACTACAAATATTAGATAACTGTAAAACAATAGTAACTTATGATTTTAAAGATTTAATTAATAACATCAATATAATTGATTTAAATAGAAAAATCATAAAGTTAATACAAAATAATATTCAATACTTAGGCAATGAAATTAATCTTACTCGTTTCAATAGGCTCCTAGATTTTGTAACTAAACATAATTACATAGTTCAAAATAATACTATATACTTACAGACCAAAGGTGTACCACAAGGTGAAAATGCTTCAAGTATGCTAGCTAATTTATACTTACATTATTTTGAAATTAATAATATAGATAATTGTAATTAGAATATATTCAGGTATATAGATGATATAATAGTAATTAATAAAAGAAATAATCCTATAGACTTAAATTGTTACCCTCCTAATCTGGAACTAAATAAAAGTAGCCATGGTAATATTAATGTAAACTTTTTAGATATTAACATTAAATTAAATTCTCAAAGCAAATTTACTTTTAGCTTGTACGACAAAAGATCTTATTATGATTTTAATATTGTTAAATTTCAAAATTACCTAACCTGTTTACATAAATCTGTTTTTAATAACATTATTGTAAATCAGTTAGTTCGTATAAATAGGCTATGTTCTAAAGACAATAGGAATAAGCATATTTTAGACTTGATAGCTGTGCTAACACGTAATTACTACCCCGAAAGTCTATCCAAACACATAATTGGTTGTTTAAGTTTTAATGAATAGTTTTTTCTGTTGCATTTAATAAGTAAATCATAATAATAAGTAAAATTAGAAAAAATAACTATAAAATAAAAAAATAAAAATAAAAAAATAAAAAAATAAAAAAATAAAATTAAAAACTAAAGTAAAAATAAAAATAAGATAAAATAATCTTAGTAATAAAAATAAAAAAATAAATTAATAAATGATTAATAGTCCTAAAATACATCCATAGTAGGTCACTATCCATAGTAGGTCAGTTTCTGTGTTTCCACAATCTCCATGGTTGCAAGTTTTGTGACGTCAGTCATCTTGCGGTTACTTATTCTTAACTTCCACTCTGTCTAGCGCCAGTCTTGGTGTTCTATGGTTAAGTAATTCTAAATTCAATTCTACTGTTTTTCATGGACTGTACGGTGTCTGAGTATGTTTATTGTATAGATCATACTTATCTGAAACAGTCTATAAGGTTTTTAGACAGTACTGACACCGCTGAAGAGGAGATAGTGTCTAAAACCACTTTCAATCTTATCTTTTCATGTTTTTGGTTCCTGGCTGCAGTAGCTTTAGTGCTCATACTGGTTTTTCTCTTTCAACTATATATATATATATATATATATATATATATATATATACACTCAAGAGCCAAAACATTATGACCACTTGTCAATAACGAGTTGGCCCACCTTTGGCGCGCAACACAGCTTCAACCCGCCTTGGCATGGATGCCACAAGTCCTTGGTAGATGGCCGGAGACAGATTGTACCAGATGTTTAAGCAACGGTCACGCAAATCCGAGATATTGCGAATTGGTGGTCTTTGAACTCTGAGCTGCCGTTCCATGACATCCCAAATGTGTTCTATCGGATTGAGATCCGGTGAGTTAGGCGGCCAGGACATTAACTGGAATTCAGCATCACGTTCCTGGAACCACTCCAACACAATTTTAGCCTTGTGACTCGTGGCGCTGTCCTGTTGGAACATTCCATTTCCAGCTGGAAAACCAGAGGCCATGTATGGGTGCAACTGGTCCGCAATGATGTTCAGATACCCTGTAGCATTCATGGTCAGCTCTACCACAACCACGGGTCCCAGAGACGCCCAAGAGAACGTCCTCCAAAGCATAATACCGCCACCACCGGCCTGTGTATGACCTACTGTACATTGAGGGGGCAACAGTTCGCCTGGAAGACGGCGTATCCTGACACGGCCATCGGCGTGATGAATGACAAACCGTGATTCATCTGACCAGGCAACTCTCGCCCACTGATCCATGGACCAGTCGCGATGTTCCCGGGCCCAGCGCAGGCGCAGTTGGCGATGACGCTTGGTCAGCAAAGGCACACGAGTGGGACGTTTGCTGCGTAGCCCCATATCCAACAGTGTCCGCTGAACAGTGTGCTGCGATACTATTCTACTTGGCCCTGCATTGTATTGGGCTGTCAGCTGAGCCACTGTCTGGCTCCGGTTTTGCTTCACCATGCGAGACAGTCTCCGACGACCTTTTTCTTTGATAGCGTGTGGACGTCCAATACCATGTCGTCTACTGCTGGTTTCACCGTCATTCATCCACTTTGCATAAGTACTAACAACTGTAGGTCGCGAACAACCCACGAGTCGTGCAGTTTCGGAAATACTTGTTCCGAGCCTTCGAGCCATTACAATCTGCCCTCTATCAAAGTCGCTTAGATCCGTAGCCTTTCCCATCACACACAGAAGTAAGTGAAAGAATGATTCTTCAGACTCTCCAGCAGCAGATAAATACCACTTACACCTGATCACGTGCCTTCCACGTCATCCAGGCGAATTCATTGCAAAATGTAGGGGTGGTCCTAATGTTTTGGCTCTTGAGTGTATATATATATATATATATATATATATATATGAAGAATGTAACAATGAGAAAAAATCCTATTAAATTATGACACTTATAATGAATATTGATATTGGAAAATTTTGCATACGAAAGTAGTTCATAATCGATATTTACCCAAGATAATTTATCCCATCCAACGCGTTATTATTCGTCTGCTACGGACATCATTCTCGCGATTTATTTATTTTGGGAATGCGATAATGGGATTTCGAAGCTATTATCCGACGCTTATTGAATTAAAACAAAGAAATGAATTTCCTAGGCATAATTATGTAGCCTTTTATAGTAATTCCCGAAACATACACTTAAGGTAATTTATCCTTCAGATTTGCGATGGAAAGCGTTCACTTGGACAGTTTTTATTTGATTAAAGATAAGATTTAAGATTTGAAGTGTAATTCGAATTCCTGGTTGTATTTTTAATGATGATAAATTGAGTTACGGTGCATTTCTTCGAAATTAGGTCGAAAGTTGTACCAGTAGTATTTGTAGATGTCGCAGTTTGAAGCAGTAGCCTTTTGACTCTTTAACGGTTGTTTAGGTGGAAATAGGAAATGACACTCATCAACGAAATGGAGAAAATTATATATATATATATATATATATATATATATATATATATATATATATATATATATATATATATATATATATATATATATATATATATATATATATATATATATATATATATATATATTTATTTATTTATTTATTTATTTATTTATATATATTATATATTTATTTATATACAAGGTGGACCAAAAGTCTTGCCCTGATTATAAAAATTCATTACAAAATAACCGTTTAATATAATAATGTAACTTTTGTATCATTGGATAGGTCAGTTTCAGTATTTTTTTTTGTGCAATAGTTGGCGCGAGTGCTCCTTCAAGAATAACTCAGGGGAGCATTTTTGAGGAAGACATGATTTTCGGCCGAAATGCCGTCGATTCAAGAGAAAGCCCAATGTGTGCTTTGGTTTCACGAAACGAAATCGCCCATTAAAGTTCAGCGTAAATTTTGACGTTGTTATGGACGCAAACCCTCCTGATGCAAAATCAATAAAGAGATGGTATGAAAGGTTTGAAGAAACAGGCAGCGTTAAGGATCTTCCCAGAATTGGCAAGCTTAGCAACTGTTTATCGCATTCGGCAACGTGAACTTCACGTGAACTTCAAATACTGCAAACAAGCCTTTTATGGAGAATTCTTACCAAGCTTGTTTGCGTTATTTGACGTTCATGGGTTGCTTCACGAGTTGATTTAGTAGGACTCCGTTGAAACGATTGCCGAACGCGATCAACAGTTGATTCTTTCACACTATGCCTGCCACTTCTGTTTCTTTAAACCTTTAATACCTTCGCTTTATTGATTTTGCATCAGGAGGGTTGCGTCCATAACAACGTCGAAATTTAGGCTGAACTTTAATGGGCGATTTCGTTTCGTGAAATCAAAGCACACATTGGGCTTTCTCTTGAATCGACGATATTTCGGCAGAAAATGATGCTTTCCTTACAAATGTTTCCCTGAGTCACTCTTGAAGGAGAACTCGTGCAACTATTGCACAAAACAACTACTAAAACTGACCTATCAAATGATACAAAAGTTATATTATTATATCAAACGGTTATTTTGTAATGAATTTTTATAATCAGGGCAAGACTTTTGGTCCACCCTGTATATATATATATATATATATATATATATATATATATATATATATATAATAACGCCCCACCGTTATCAATTGCCATTGGAAAGCTGACGCGTATTCTAAATTCTCTTCTCAATGAAGTACGGCCCCTTTCTCCTTATTAGGACCTAGGAATTGACCAACTAACCAACTATATTACCCCTTAATGCACGCGTGCTAAAGTTAATTTTAACCTCATAAATCAGGTATGAATCAACGTCACGAGTCTAGTTCACCTCGCGTGCCTTTCTTGCGACATTCAATCACACTTAACGTGTTCTCAAACCCCGTTTGACTTTTGACGCAAGAGGTCACATGTTCGCCGTTAGCCAATTAACGGAATCCTGGATACGCTGCGCCCTCATAGTATTTAAAGGCCGAGCAATTTAGAATATGTGTTAACTTTTCAAAGGTAATAAACAATAGTATATATATATATATATATTGTGACTGCAAGTCCAAGTCCATTCCTGAATCGAAATCTACAGATATTACTATCTGGCGATAGCATTTGATTATAAACTCTTTTGGCATGGTCGAAATTTTAAAAAAAGGGTAAATTGGAGTGTGAAATATGCTTTTTCAAATTCAGCTATACATTACATTTATATTTAGGAATGTGTGTTTGTGTTTAAGTAAATGACAAAGAAGGAAATAAAATACACTGCTGGCCACCCAAATTGCAACACCAAGAAAGACAAGAGATATCACAACAAAATTTATTTTGTAGATAACATGTTGATCAAGTATCAAATGATTAAATTTATAGACTTCTGTGAAGTGTGGTTCCTGCCAAAATCAGTAGCCAGAGTAGCCGCCATTGTTGGAGATCACCGCCGCCACACGCCTCGGCTTTGATTCAAAGAGACTTTGGCTGAGTTCTTGGGGTACAGCAGACCAAGCAGCTTCCACACGTTGCCAAAGTTGATCTGCTGTGGCAGCTGGGGATGAAATCTGGGTCAATCGTAGAGCAACCATGGACCACATGTCTTCTATAGGCGAAAGATCCGGAGAGCGAGGCGGCCAGGGAAGCAATTCAATCTGGCGATTGACGAAGAACCGTTGGACAATGCGTGCCACGTGTGGTCGCGCATTATCCTGTTGAAATATGGCTGTGGGCAAGCCCTGAAGGTAAGGAAGGACAACTGGCTCCAACACCTCGGAGATGTAGCGCTTGCTGTTTAAAGTACCGGCAATGCGTACTAGAGGTGTGCGAGAGTGATATCCAATACTGCCCCACACCATAATACCCGGTGCAGGACCAGTGTGGCGGTGCATAACGCAGCTGTTCAGCATCCTTTCTTCACGGTGTCTCCAGACTCGAATGCGACCATCGTGGTGTTGCAGACAGAAGCGTGACTCGTCAGTAAAGACAATTTCATTCCATTCTGCCGTCCACATCCTTCTGTCATCGCACCATTGGCGGCGGAGACGTCTGTGGTTCTGCGTCAAGGGTAGACAAAGCAATGGAAGTCTTGCGGACAGACCACTCTGCTGTAAACGGGGTCGAATGGTACGCGCAGACACTGGATGATGCGTTACAGACTGCATGTGCTGTGCTATTGTTCGTGATGCGACTGAGCGATCCGTCACTGCCATGAGCACAATTTGCCTGTCATCACGTGAAGTGGTGCGCTGAGGTGGATGCGATAGAACACGCCGGTCCGTCGTACTCTCCTGCATCCAACGATCACATATCCTCATTACAGTTGTTTGGTTTCGTCCAACACGACTACCGATTTCCCTGAAAGATAATCCACAATCTCGGTAGGCCACTATCCTTCTTCTGTCGAACTCGGAAACTTGATCAAAAGATGATCGCTGTTTTCGACGAGGCATAATTGATCGTTTTTTTGAAAAAACCACAAGAAAAACACAATTGCCGAACTTGAAATCGTCGAAATCTCCAAGCCTTCAATAGCGCTTTGAAGTGGCGCCACAGGCGCGCCTGATGTGCGTCTGAGCTGAAATTCTAATCATTTGCATATCTCACCTCCGCTAATGCGTGTTGTAAATTTCATGTTATTTGCATGTTTCCTTCAGGGTGTTGCATTTACAGTGGCCAGCAGTGTATATATCTTGGAACAGATACTAATCTCTCTCGATAACCTATTCGAAATTCAATTAATTTCTTTACTTTTATACGAATAATTACGAGTCCATAAACTAATTTATTCTCTCAAAGATTTTATTCCTTTGAGCTTTATATGAACACCTAAAAAAAACGAAATCTCTATTGATAATAAGATAAATGACAAAATCAAGTTGAATTAACATTTATCCAGATTGGGAGAGGAGAGTTTTAATGATTTTGAGAAATTTTGCAGCACATTACGAGTGAGTGGAAATATTTCTTATCTATGTTTTTCTTATTCGGATCCCTGTGGAACGCTTTTATCTTTGCATGAAATAGTCGATCTCGACTGATAGAATGTCTTATTCATACACTGTTCACCGACACTTATACGCTGTTAATAATGCTGGCAATAATCTATTCCGTCGCGAAGCACCGGTTTACAATAGGGATTCGACATCGATGTCAATGTTTTCAAAACATCGAGGTTTTGATAAGAGCATCGATGTTCTAAACATCTATTTATTGATGCCGATTTGCTTTAAACATCGATGTTTTGTGCTTTGAAACATCGATGTTTTACGTTGTCTTGATGGGATTTTAATTTAATGAAATATTACCATAATAAAAAATATTAATCACATACCATAATTATAACACTCAGAAAATGTAAGTCTGGATTCTCAAAAGGGCGAATACAGAAGGGGGAACAATTCTCTAGCAACTAGACAAATGGCAATCAACACAACCAAAAACCTTTACAACAACCAATAAGAGCGCTTAGAATGTTCTCGACACTCCAGAACCTTTCATGGGATTTTATTTTATAAATAGTACAAACAAGGAAGCGGCCATTGAAGTATTTGTATTGTTCTGGTTTTATCTAAGTTAACGATAATATTATTACTAAGATGCTTCCTAAAAGTACTGCGTTTGGGAATATTTTTTTCCAAAACCTCTGATAAATCTTCGAATTACAATATATACTTTAAGTCCCTCAAAACCTCTGGTTATACGACGAATTCTATCTGAACATCTGAAGGCAAAACATGGCGATATTTACACCAGGGCGCCTCCTGCTGTAAATATCGCCATGTTTTGGCTTCAGATGTAAAGTGTTTTGTATTGCGACATGGCGCCATAACGCCATGTTTTGTATTTGTAGAGTATTCTGAGTCATTAGTGAAGCCCAAGGCAAAAAGTAAACCACACAATCCAGATGCTGCTGCCCCAGCGATTCCAAGCACTTCGTTGACTGAAACGGAACATAGAGAAGAAACTGAAGTTCGTATTACCCTATTCCTATGTTCCATCAAAAAACTTTAATGGACAGTTTCAAAAATATGATTTCTTTTAAAGATGGTGGAGATATGCACAGCAAATATTCTCAAGCTATTCTTTACACGATTTGTAGAGATTATCAGCCGATTTCTATCATTAAAGACGAGGGTTTTAAACACTTGTTAAAAGTAACTGTGCCTTTACATACTGTTCCATGATGAAGAACAATAGATTCTGTGATAGATCATAAGTACGAAACAGTGTCATTTATGTCAAAAAAGCGTTGAGCAACGTCTCAAATGTGTGTCTCACAACAGATATTTGGACCGGAAACTTACCGGACGAGAAGCTTTCTTGGAGTAACAGCTCATTTTCCGAAAATTGGGTACTCGAGTCTGCAATTCTCAGAGTGTATGAGCTACATGAAAATCACACATCACAAAATCTGGCTGGTAATCTCACAGATACGTGCTCAGAATGGGGATTCACACCACAGAAAGTTGCAGCTACCGTTACAGATGGGGGAAGTAACACTGCAAGCGCGGTGGAAAAAGCATTTGGGAAAAAAAGCACAGCTACTGTTTTTCCCACTTTCTAAACTTGAAAAATTGTATGGATTCCTACTAGACACTGTTTGAATTATAGATAGAGTGAAAAACATTGTGAAGTATAGCATGGTAGGAAGTGATGAACTTATAGTGATTTAGATCGAATAGGTGGAATTCCACCTTTTTACATGTTAACGAAAGATACCTTCAGTTGAGGGAGGTTGTAGCAAGTATTGTTAACTTCAATAAACCGGCTCCGCCTATGTTCTTAGCCACGGACATGGAAGTTTTACAAGAATTTTGTACATTATTCAAAGTATAGCATTAGCAACAACACAAGCATCAGGAGAAAAGTTCGTGACAGCAAGCTGTGTTATACCAATAGTAAAAATGTTGCGTAATAAAATAAATGCAGCGTCGTGCGGTTCAGAGCTAGGGAAAAAGCTGAAAGAAAGTATTCTAGATCAGTACAATAAGAGATTTGGTGGCAGTGAAAACTGTCAATTTTGCAATGCCATCTTTTTTGGATGCACTGTTTAGAAATCTTCACTTCCAAGCTATGGCTGTAATGATTACCTGGATCAGAAAGCTTAACACTGAGATCAAGGAAGACAGTGAACCATCGTATACTGAGGGCGGACGATTGTCTCCAACACCAGCTTCTAGTCGAGGTAAATAAACTTTTCTAAGATTGTACCAAATAAATTTAAAACTTAACGATATTATTTACATGTATGTATTTATTATTCTGAGTAGAACATGATCATTGGGAGGATCACCACAAGATGGTAGAAGATAACTGGAGTGTAAGAAAGAGGTCGAAGCTTTTGGAGGAACTTGACACAGTTAGTTTGGTGCTCGAATTTGCTGTTTATTTCAAAGCTCCTGTTTTTAAACAAAAAGACAACCCACCCACATTTTACTCTGATAATTTCAATTATAAGAATTCTACATTGGTTGAAGTTACAATTAAGTTTCTGTCAGTAATGACGATTTCCGTCTTACCAGGAAGAGTTTTTTTCCCCTAGCTGGTGGGATAGTTTGTGAAAATAGAAGTCGACTTAAGAGGGGGGGGGAGTTAACAAACTTCTCTTTTTACAAAAAATGAAAAATAAATATTAAGGAATATAATAATTATAAGCCCCAATAATTGTTATTTGCAGTAAAGAAAAAATAAGCTTGTTCAGTTTTCCCCATACGCTGGTTTTGCGTCAATACTTCAAATTGGTGTAAATATATGTAATTTACTTTTGTATTATTTAATTTGAAAATAAAAGATTTGTTAATAAATTGTTGTTATTATTTTTTTTATATTAAACTCTGTTGAACCAAACTCAAAAATTATTTAAATGATTTTGCCTTATACTCTAGTGATATGAAACCAATCCTTTTATCTTGTGTTACAGTCATGAACTTTAGAACCTTTTTTTTTACTAAATTATTTAAGCCTCCTGGAAGTAAATTCATAACCCAACTTGTAAATAAATATACATGATATTTACAATAATTTTTTCACATTCAACCAATTTAAATTAGAAAATATCACAGATTTTTCTTTATGGCTTACCATAGGAACATGTGATTAACTGTGTTACCTAGCCAACGCCTTCTAACACAGATTTTTCATGCGATTGACAACGGAGAGTCTTTATGGCTTTGGAGCTATCAATTCTTTTGACAGAAAAATCTTCCTCAATTTTTTGGTAAAAGTAATAAAATGTATCATGGAAATTCTGTGATATGCCCTGACTCTAGCAACAAGCTTTTGACATTTGTGTCATCCCAATCAGAGAGTAAAATTAAATCCCACCCCTACGACAAACCGAACTAACATGAAGGTTAGAGGTTACTAAATCAGTTTTAAAACAATAATGTTAAAAAATATCGATGGTTTTATGGACGATGTTTTAATATTGAATATCCATGTTTCAAAACATCGATGTTTTGTTGTCAGTGTCGCATACCTGGTATACTGACTGTGTATATACATACATACATACATACATATATATATATATATATTTGTACATAAGTTTATTTGATCATAGGTATCACATAAAAATAAGATCGCATCGTCTATCATAATAAAGTAGTGTTTTATGTTTTTTTGAGCACAAAACTCTTCCT
The DNA here is from genome assembly GCA_907164885.2 of Dolomedes plantarius. Lineage (NCBI taxonomy): Eukaryota > Metazoa > Arthropoda > Arachnida > Araneae > Dolomedidae > Dolomedes > Dolomedes plantarius. Next base: position 155,369,308 of record OU015500.1, read on the forward strand.
TTATCTGAACGTGGTTGTAAAGAATTTACAAACTATATTTTTTACTAACACATGAGGCAAACGGTCTCTCCAAGTAAAAACAACAACAACGAAAAAATAATTCGATTTCGAGAACTGGCACAGTTGCTGAGAACTCCCACTGAGGTATGCAGCCTGTAAGGTATACATAAGATTCGAGAAGTGAGCTATACTCTACAAGCCATATACATCCCTGGAGCAAGAACCGTGGAATAAAAGAGTGTTTACATATCTTTAATTCTTGAGTGATCGAGCAATGTGACGTTAGAATAACTTTACTATCCCCTCTCTCTCTCTCTCTATATATATATATATATATATATCTCCTCTCACACAAAAAACATAAAATAATTCGATTTCGTGAACAGACACAGTTGTAGATCTCCCAGCGGGGTATGCAGCCAAATACTTCTTTCTGGCGAGAACAGTGGAATAAAAGAGTGTATATATAACTTTAATTCTTGGAGCGAGATAGTTTCCAGAGATTCAGACCCACGAGGAATAAACGAAAATGTAGTTTCAGGGAAGTCGACAGGTGAAGTATCGTAGATGAAACTAATCGAGGAAAATGACATTTTGAATAAATATAATATCCCCGTATCTCTCTCTCTTTCTCTCTATACATAGATACATACATACATACATATATATATATATATATATATATATATATATATATATATATATATATATATATATATATATATATATATACTGTATAAAAAAATCGACGCACGATCTATGTTATCCGATTGTTATCCGATCAATCCCTATGTTATCCGATCGCGTTATCCGATTGTAATGAAATTTCGTATGTAAATTGGTTTAGACCGAACATGCAAATGATTAATATTTGGTGCCAAACAAATTAATAGCCCGAGATCAAGACTGGGCATCTAGCAGATCTATATAAGGAGGGATTCTCGATGTGATGTTCAAAATGTCTGTGGCATCTCGACTGTGGGCAACGCCCAGTTTTTCCCGTTGCATAATTCTCTGAGCATGCGATGGCCTGGAATGGCACCCATGCGGAAAATATGTAATCCAAATAAAATTTTCTTTTGTCCGATGTGTGTTGTCATCAGTGATTGATATCATATGCAATTTTCCTCCTTTTTCTTGGCCGTTCGCAGAGCTGTTTTTAGTGTGTGCATAACGCGTCCGTTTTTTGTGAAGTATCGTTCCAACGCTCTGTAGGGTATACGCATGCGCTGAGCGTTTTGCGACGGGTAAAAGGGAGTGTTGCCATTCGGAAATTTCAAGTTTCTGTACCTATAACCGTAACCGTTAGCGCCACTTTGTTTCCGTTAACAGAATCCCGAGCTCATACCTCTGAATAACTATATCTGAAATCTCATCTCGTTCGGTTGAACGGAACAACCGCTAGAGGCCCATACATCAGTAAAGATTTTTTAGGCCACCCTGTATATATATATATATATATATACAGTGGTAGATTTCTAGAAATAGAGATGCCAGAACAGTAACCTTCCAGGGCTGGGTAGAGGGGGTATTCCAAATTATTGTCCTGAAAAAAAGAAACCGTTGGTTATACAAAAACTTGAACATTTTATTTAATTCCAAATTTTATTTTTCAAGACAAGTACGAAAAAATGTTGATGAATTTAAATACCTTGGCACTACAATTAATGACAAAAATAAACTAAGAAAAGAAATTGATGACAGAATCAAAATGGGTAATAAATGCTTCTTTGGGCTGAGAAGACAATTGAGATCTAATCTCGCAAAACTAAATTAAGAATTTATAAAACACTAATACTATCTGTCTTACTTTACGCAAGTGAAACATGGACCTTGAGCATAGACACGCAGCGCTCACTGGACATGTTTGACAGAAAAATCCTCAGGGCTATCTTTGGACCAGTGCAGGAAGAAGGACGTTGGTGAACCAGATATAATTCTGAACTGTATAGGCTTTATAGGCAATCACAAATAACACAAGTCTTCCGTAGTAATAGATTAAGATGGCTTGGCCATGTTTGGAGAAGCTTGGAAGATAATCCCTCTAAGATCTTGAAATGTAAAAAACCTGAGGGATCCCGAGATAGAGGTAGACCATCGACTAGATGGTTAAATGACATTGAAAAAGACTTAAAAACTTTGAAAATTAAAAATTGGAGAGGAGTCATCGCAGATAGAAGACGCTGGAAGGAGCGCTTGGTTGAGGCAGCCAGGGCCTGTAAGGGGCTGCTGTGCTTGTGGTTGTGAAGAAGAAGAAGAAAAGTACAAAAATGTGTTGTAGAAAAGTAATAAAAACAGTAAAAAAGCACAGTTTCATGATTGTTTTAGTTTTGTGCCCATCCAAAAAGATTGTCCAAAACTTGAACATATTTTCATCATACTTCATGTCTCTTGACCTCTCCTTACTCTTGACGGTTAATGCTGAATAGTGTCCAGACACAAACCAAGAGTCAACATAGTTAGTTGGGTTAAAGAGCCGAAGAGGAGGTCCATTGATATTTACAAACAACAGACCAGAAACTGTTGCAATATTCAGTGATGATCTCAATGGTGTGATAATGAGGTTCATCTGTCAGAAACCTCTTTCACATTCACTCGACGATATGGCTATCGAATTGATTGACTGTTTCAACGTGTTGAGACTTTCCGAGAACACTCTGAAGTGGAGATACTCTCGGAATCCTGTAATTAGTTGCCTTTCATTAAGTTTGAACTTGGAGGCAAGTTTCCGCATTTCATTTTCCCCAAACGTTATTGGGACATTTTGTGGCCAGTTTTTTTCATCCTTTACTTGAACAAAAATGGATGTGTCAACAAGCTTGATGGTGTCAACAAGCTTAAAGTCTTTTTCACTGAACACTCTTGTTTCAAAAGACTTTTTAAGTGCCTTGTAAAGTTTTTCGGATTTCAAAGACTGGTAGTTTTTACTACCTTCTTTTTCGTGGAGAGGAACTTAAAAAAAAAACAAGTTGTTTACTGCTTCTTGAGCCATCGATGAGTAAAATCCTGGACCTTATTTTCTTTCCTCAAACAAAGAAACTGTAATATTTAACTTTTTGTTAGCATAGCTTAGATCAACGTTGCGATGCTGCAAAGCTTCGCTTAACTCTGAGAGCTCTTGAATTGCAGCAGCCACAAAGCCCAGGTCTAAAATGAAATTAGTTTCAGTAATCATTTTGAGGAGGGCTTCAAACGTACTTTATTCTTTGCTGTCTCTGGTTGGGTCATTTGAAGCTTCTTTAAAGTGATGTACTGGTGCTTCATAAGACCTCCAAACGGCTGACACAGATCTGAAACTAGACGCTGCACCCAAACCCAATGTGTGCTCAAAACTCTTCCGATTTTTAAAAGTTTTGTCTCTAGTAAACTTGCACAGGTTCTCAGTTCCCTTGCTGTTCTTTGGTGAAGCATGATACACAGTCTGCAGTTTGTCGATGAAGGATTTAAATCTATCAACTCCTGAAACTGACTGAACTACATCAGACACTGAAAGCTGAAGCCTGTGGTTAGCACAGTGCCAAACAATAACAGAAGGGAATTGTACACAAAATAATGGTCCAACACCTTTCTTTTTACCAATCATAGTAGAAGCGCCGTCACATGTTAATCTTGTTAAGTTTTTACTTAAAAACGTGTCAGTTATGACCATTAGAGTGAAGACTGTGATGAGAGTCAAATACCGCCTTAGCAGTAAAACCCTCAAGTTCTACTAAATCTAAAATGACGTTGGTAGAAACATACATGCCAGTTTTAGGCAAAGAACAACGAACATAAACAATCAAACTTGACTTGTTACTAAGGGAAGTTGACTCATCAATTATCAAGCCAATTTTCGTGTCATTCTTCATTATTTTATTAACAAATGTTTTCTCCATTTCTTTACTGATGTGTTGTGACAACGCAAGACTTGAAAATTGAAAGCCATAGCTCGCGACTAGATGGCGGGGCAGTTGACGAAGATTGTTTGTTTACAACGGCGTTGGGACCACGGCGTTTTTCCACGCGCCGAGATCTTTGTATCTCAGCTCCGCGCGGTGAGATGTGATTGTAACTTATTTAAAATGTTGTGTTTTTTATTTGTTAATAAAAATGCGTGTTATGTTAATCGTACATGCTTAGTGCTTTTCGTCTTACACAGCGGATTCAAATAATAATGAGACAACCGGCCAAGCTGTTACAGTGTAAAGCAATGTTAGTACAGGCTTTGTATGAATGTAAAATGCGACCCGTGTCAACCCCATTAAGTTCTTCCAAATCAATTTCTGTTTCAAAATTGTGAAGGGACTGATTTTCTTTACCAATCTTATATGCAGTAAGGTATATATTTTCAGTAGCTTGTTTTTCTTGAACACCCTGCTTCAAAACAACTTTCTCCAACACTTCATTTTTAGTTTCACATAAAATTTTGACAGCTGCTCTACGACCAGAACTTTCTTTATGTTCATACATTTTTTTTCCTTAACGAAGTTGCTTTTTTTCTTTAGTGTCACCGTAGCTACTTATCTCACCACTTGCCCACGCTTTTGAAATTCCCATACCTGTTTTCTTATGGACAGATAAAACCCCAACCTTTTCACAACCACTGCATCCTAACGTTCCATTTTTTTACAAACCATAAGTCATATTTTTGGTAAAACTAGTTTTTTTGCGAGTTAGTCCAGCAATATGGCAAGACATTGTCACACTCAACAGGTGTATCTCTTTCTTTAGGGTATTCTACATTACAGTTAAGCTTTTCAGAAGCCATTGTTTCAATGCAGTGTTAGAGGACGGTTGCGAACTTCGGCTTTTCGTTTCGCCGTCATCGCCATTAACCACTTTGTCATCACTGGTATCGTCCCAACTAATGCTGTACTGAGTATTTTACTGCCACCCGAAAGTGAGAAAAAATCGGTTAGCTTTTTGCTCATTTCACTTCACAATCTCACACAGACTTGACACTGCTCCAACGCAACTAACCTCAACAACACAACATGGAAGAAGGGTAGCTGCCTCGGGGAGGTCGATTCTCGAAATCAAGGGTCGGGGCTAATCAATACCTCATTTACAAACCCGCGAAAAGTCAGTGCAGTCCGCAAAAATCAGTCAGACTACCGCCCCGTCAGCCGGCCAAGGTCAAGCCATAATACCACCCGCTTCAGCGAAATAGTCGCAGTTCGCTGTACACAATAGTAACGCTCAACAAACTACCCTAGCATCATATCAAAATCTATCGTTACGACCTGCGAATGGTTCTTTTACGTGAAGTGTAAAGAAGAGTAGGTCAGGCTCACTCACTAACAACAGAATAATTTCTGATAATAAATGCTTTTAACTTTCGTAATATTTTTTTCCTAAAGAGAGGTACCGGAACGCCGTTCTGGCGCTTTCCGCCTCAAATCTAGTCCTGTATATATATATATATATATATAAATTTTAAGGGTTTGGAAGGGGATGAACCCCTGCTCTCCTCTTGCCTCCCCCCAAAAGAACAGAAAAAGGAAGTGACTTCCTGATCACAGTATCTCTAGAACTGTAAAGTCAAGAAAGCTGAAATTTTGCAAAATAGTTCTAGATGCTCGCTAAGAAATCTTCTTAAAAGTTTAAATTTTAGATGGTATAAAGGTTTGAAACCTTTAAAATGAAACACTGACTGACTGATCTCTTTATCTATGGAACCAGGAAGCTGAAACTCTGCCTTCAGGCCCGTCTAAGGCCCAAGGTGCTTCCCAATAAATATTTCATTTTTGAAAATTCAACCTTTAGATGCGTTAAAATAGGGGCTTAAATCCGTCTTCCCCAAATATAAAAAAAAAAAAAAACTACATTCATATTTAATTTCGAGTCCCTGCTGTTGAGTTATAGGGTAAACTTCTCTGAGTAATGGAAACTCTTTACTGTTAAAATTAAATGAATCCAATAAGGTAATAAAGGATGATAATGTATTCCGTCGAGAACCACAATTATTTAGCTAGCGTAAAGACAAATACCAATAGACTGATCCCGTATTTCCGTACCTATAAGTCCTTGGAAGCTGAAATTTTGTAGGGGTAACTCTACTAACCTAGGTTTTCAAAAAGAAATTAATTGGAATTTTAAGGAGCTTAGAAGAGCATTAATCCATACCCCCACCCCACAAAAAATTCAGGTAGTCTCTTCTAACGAAACTACCGCTGGTTAATAACGTAGGATTACTGATCGTTGCTTATCTCTTTCATTTTGGTTCTTATAATACTCCAGCTGCTCACTAAGAAAGGTTTTAAAAAAATCAAGCATTAAGAGTGTTAAAATAGGGTCTTAAATCCAATTATTTTTAAAAATCTAAAAAGAATACTTAATGAGAGATTTCTTTTGTTACATTGTAGGGTGAACGCCTCTGTGGATTGACAACATATTACTACTAAAGTTAATTAAAATAAAATTCACGAAATTATATAACTGATGATGGTATGATGGTAATAATGTATTTCTACGTGAAGTACAGGTATTCAGCTATCTAATTAATTTATATATATATATATATATATATATATACATATATATATATATATATATATACATACATATATATATAAACATATATACATATATATATATATACATATATATACATATATACATATAAACATATATACATATATATATATATACATATATATATATATATACATATATATATATATATATATATATATATACATATATACATATATACATATATATATATATATATATATATATATATATATATATATATATATATATATATATATATATATATATATATATATATATATATATACAGTGGACGCTCGTTAATTCGAACTCAAAGGTTCTCAGAAAAAAGTTCGAATTATCCGAAGTTCGAATTATCCGATGTTAAGAGAAAATATATAACTTTAAATGTGTATCACTGAAGAAGAAACTCTCCTAGTATGTATAACCCCAGAAAATATATTATACTATGTTATCTGACATATTAAAAAGCAATACAGACTTACCTTAATCATAAAATGAAGCAGAAGATATGCAGTATAAAGTAAACTTTTATTAAAAATATGAATTGCACTTTGGGGAAAAACTGTAAAATGGATGTTTGGTTCTGTTTATGATGCCTACATTGTTCAGCCAGCTTCTCGATTTGAATTAAACATTTCAATTCATTTTCAGAGGAAGGTTCCATCTGAATAAATGCTTTCAGATTTTTAATAGAGTCCATTATGGCTTTGTCCATTATGGCCGCATTAAAAATATCTTTCGGCAGGTAAGTAGAGAAAAGTCCTGGCAGTTTCCTACCGATATTAGTGCACACGTCTTCGCTTACATCAGAGCTTTGACCACATAGAGTTTGATAAGAAATATTGTCCTTTGACTTAAATCGAGAAAGCCATCCATCACTGCATTTAAAATCTTCAATACCCATTCGACTTGCCAATTCATCAGCCTTCGTCAGCACTAGGGGTCCATTTATCGGAAAATTTCGAGATCTAAGATCCTGGAACCATAGCAGTAGAGCTTTTTCTAGAACTTCTTGGGACGCATTTCACATGCGCTTTCTTTCGCTAGCAAGATTTGATTTTCCCCATGATTCTAAAATTGACTCCTTGTGTTTCAAATTAGTTGACAAGGCATTTTTTAAAATTCCATAGTCAGCTGCTAACTTTGTTTTACATTCGCTATTCTCTACTTTCTACTTTAAAATTTCTGCCTTTGTCTCCAAAGTTAGGGTTCTGTACTTTCTACGTGTAGACATCCTGAATTTTTACACGTTCACACCACACAATGAGGAAGAAAAGACCACATTAAAAGGAAAAGAAGGAAAGACCACATTAACTTGTCGGCACTGCAGTTATAACTGACGCAGCTCCCTAGAATCTGTAGTAAAGACTAGTTTTTCTGAAATTCTAAGAAAATCGATCCAAATAAAGGAAAATTGCTTTTTCCGTTTAGCACTAATAAGAAGGACAATAGCTACTAACGTTTAGCGGACATGCAATAGTCTAGGAATGCAGGCATGTGCCTCTTTACACAGAAAAGAAATTTTGACACACAAAATAATAAATACATTGTGTATTTTCTCCATTAAACGAGGAAAAAGAATTTTTTTTGTGAAATTTTTAGTTCGAATTAACCGAAGTGATAAAAATTTAGTTCGAATTAATGAGATATTTTTAACATTAACTCCAATACAAGTTTTTTGTGGCCTTTGGATTAGTTCGAATTAACCGAAAGTTCGAATTAACCGAGTTCGAATTAACGAGCGTCCACTGTATATATATATATATATATATATATATATATATATATATATATATATATATATATATATACATATATATATACATATATATATATACATATATACATACACACACACACACACATATATTAATATATATATATATATATATATAAAAATATATATCCTCTCACACACAAAAAAAACAAACATAAAAATACTTCGATTTCCCGATCTGGCAGAGTTCTGGAGAACTCCCAGCGGGATAAGTAGCCAAATACTTCTTTCGAGTACGATCCTTGGAATATAAGAGTGTTTACATAACTTTAATTCTTGGAAGGAAATAAAGTTTCCCTCGGATTCAAATCCGTCAGGAATACATGAAAATGTACTTTCAGCGAAATCTCCAGATGCCAGCATTGGACGATAAGGGGGGAATCTTTTGAATCTAGAGCTATATCATTGTAAAATAAAGTGTTGCTAATGATGTTACAATAACCTTATCACCCCAGTACACTCACACACCGAAACAAATAAATAGGTAAATAAATAAATAAATAAATGTATATATATATATATATATATATATATATATATATATATATATATATATATATATATATATATACATATTTAGGCTGCAAACGGTGGTTATTTTGAAAGCATTGTTTTGTAGTTTTTCATAGTCAGCAGCGCCATCTGTTGACGAACTTTATAACTAATTTTGAAAATTGGTGAGCATAAATTCCCTGGTTACCTAAGCAGATTGCAGCAAACCGTACATTTCTATCACCTTCCGTTTTTCTTTAATTAATTATTGAAATCGTCATCTATTTTTGAGACACCCGGTATATATATATATATATATATATATATATTTTGTTGAGCACAAGCCGAAGAATTTTCTTTAATCGATGAACTTTTTGGAGAAACCCGCGCATTGCAGTGGACACCACAGGCATTGCAGTGGAAATAGGATTAACCCTAGTGTAGTCGCGTCCTGTTTTAGAACGTTAGTAGTCGCGTTTCGGTCATTTCCCCGCCGTTAGCAATGCGGGAAAAACAGTGATACAAAAATAGTTTTCAATGGATATTAACATAATTTTCGTTATCTAACAGATGATATTAACGATACAGTTTTGTATATTTACAAATTAAATGTAAATCAATAATATATTGCTGAAAAGTTACGAGTTAATCTTTTTTTGTTTTTTATTCAAATTTAAGAAAAAAAGAAATAAGAAAATGTAATGTAGTACTTATCAAAAACATCATACGTATAAGCAGAACACATACAACCAAAAAAAAAGTATTTCCTTTTATTATTAGTTTGCTAATACTCATCAGAATTAATTTATGAACACTTTGCGCATATATGTAATGCCCCCACATATGTAAAATGAACATCCCACATATGTAAAATGAATGCTCATTATGTTGCCCATATCAGCAACATTTCCGAAATGTTTGTTTTGTTTTCCTGTTTTGTTTTGTTGTGTTATAGATGAATCGTTCTTCTTTGAGGCACCGTAGAACTATTTTGGGGTCTTCTCATCAAAATTCATCAATTTTTTTTAAATATTGGGTAAAGTTGATATTTTATTTCTTTGATTTATGTACTCCTTCAGTAATTCAAGTGCAAGTTTATTCAAAAGATGACGACGTGACATCTTATCTCCTGTATTTGTTTGAAATATAATTTGACAGTTTTATGCCACCAATTTTCATAAGAGAGAAAAATATAGTAAATGGCTATCTATTATTTTTAACTGATACGGAATGAGATTTTCAGTTGATCTACATCGTCCACACCTCCTTTTGTCTCATTATAGAAATTAATTAATTCTGCTTTCTTTTTTTGTGGGTAATCAGTATAATTATCATTATGCATTATAGAAATCAATAAAACAGCATTTTTAAGGGGGAACATAAGAAACAAGAGTCACATCTCTCTGAAATCCAAACTCACAGGAAAATATTTCTCTCTTCTTTGAAGGTAAGAATGCTTGTGGGATCTCCCTTTTATTCTGCCTTAATATTCCTACTATTGTCAAATTATTTTCCTTTAAAAGTGTCTTGGCTAAAGGAACAGATGTAAACTAGTTGTTCATTGTAACGTTTCGCCCTGTACAGATATGGGTACTCACAATGCGCTTGAGAACAGTATGCCGCCAGGTGCAAAAACCTGCTAACTCGGTAGTCGCGCCGCGGTCGAAACGACCGATTTCATTTTTCAAAAGCAATAACTTCCAAGAAAATAGGGAGAGGATCTTTGTATCTCACACATGGGTAGAAATAATACATGAGGTCGGTTACCAAGAATCTTATCAATACAAGTTTCAGGGGAAGGAGCTGACAGGGGAACAATTGGAAAATGGCGGGGAATTGACCAACTCGCGACTACTGCCGGGTTAATGGGTTCGACTTGATTCAATTTCCGAAGAACCGAGGAGAATTTTAGGTAGACGTATAGCCTTGCAGTTTGACGCTAAGAAAAAACTTAGTTTAGCAAAAAGATCACCCGACATGACATCACGCATAAGTAATAAGCAGGATTACTGAAACCCCAATTTCACCATTTTAAGTAAAAGGTAAAAACAATTTTTTTTCGGTGCGCGGGTTTCTCCAAAAAGTTCATCGAGTAAAGAAAATTCTTCGGCTTGTGCTCAACAAAATTTCTGTTTCAAGTTTATGCTTCAAGTTATCGCGAGAGACATCCAGGAATTATTAGGTTTTGAGTCTTCGTTGTGTAAATTGTGCAGCGAAATTGTTTTTCATCGAGACAGCAATCAATTAAATTTAACAAAAAATGGAGGCGACGTTTCTGCATGCATCGGCTTCGAGTGTTCAAAATTTGTGCTTCAAATTTCAGTGGGATTGTGCCATCTTCTCATCGGAATTTTTTTTTGTGTGTGGAAACTTCAGCGGTTTTTTTTCTTTCTCTCTCTCGCAAAAATTTTCTTCAAGTGTTGGAGTGTGTGAGACAGGATTTTCCGTGGCTGTTCGGGACTGCCAAAAATTGACGAAAATGAAATGTACCAAACAAAATTCTTCATCAAAGGATCACTAAAATTTGTCAAAAGTTGTACAAGAAATTCAAGGTTAAGGTAAGAAATTTGAAACGAATTACAATAAACAGAAATAAAAACCAGTTAAAAAAATATATATGAAAAAATGTTTTAAATGGTTAAATTTGCAATTGTACAAGTTGAAGATGTAAATTATTTTTGACACTAAGGTATTGAAATTTTAAAATTGAAATGGTATTGATGAAAATCGAAATAAGTAACTATTATATGTAAAATGTGAAAATTTTGTGTGAATTTTGGAAATTGTGGTGACAAGTTAAAATTCAGTAAAAAAAAACAAAAAAAACATGTTCTGACAATTTTAAACTATTGGTAAAAAAAAATGAAAATTTTAATATTGTAAAAGAATTAAGTACATTTTGATATTGTTGTCTGGGGTTGATCACTCCAGTCAATCTTGTTTTGTTTTCGGGGGGGGGGAAGCTAGATAGCAGAATATTAGTAATAAATATTGGTAAAATTTTGAAATTTGTAATTTCATTATATTTTGAAAAATTATGAGTTTTGGTATAGTTATTGGAAAATTTTCGAACATATTAAAGTTAAATTGTCCATTTTGATTTTGTTGCTGTTGGAAGTCTCGTCATTTTGTAAATGATTTTTAAGGTTTATTGATTAATAATGTGTTTATTTTTGGTATATTGCATATCGGTTGTCAAGTGTATAAAATTGAAAGTTTTGGATATAATTTCATAAGTGTATTTTTATTGTCTTAATATAAATTTATTTTGATAAGTAATGTTTTGTGAGGTAGGGAATTCAGTTTGCATTGGTAAAGGTGTAAGGTATAAGGTTTTTATTTTTGAAATTGGTAGAATTTTGAGTTTTGATTAGGTGTGAGTAATGTTAACATATTTAATCAACTTGTGTCTAGAAGCAGAACAAGCATGAGTTCAACCATGTCTTCTTCAAACTTGAGTAGGTTTTTAAATTGGTTTTGAATGAAATGAAAAGTTTTTTGGTATTAAAATGTATAGGAAAGTGTTCTAATGAAAGTTGATTTCATATCTCAATGATTTAATTGCTTTTTTTCATATTGATAAATATTGTGTATTTTTTTAGTTTAAAGCACTTAAATTTGATCTTTTTAATTTGTTTATTGTGTTTTAGTATTAATAATTTGATGTTTATTTTCTTGTGTGTTTTTGGTTGCCACTTGGTTTGTTGGCTATCTTGGAGGTCTCCCTGTAATTTTCAGATAAGCATGAGTGTAAAGACATGCTTCATTATTCTGTAAGACTCAGAGGTATAGAAATTTGTACATCATGGTGAAAACGAAAAATTTATTGAAATATTGGAGAATTTGAAATATGTATCAGGGTTATGTTTTTCACTATTGATTTATTTTGTGTCAAATTTGAAGTTTCGGAGGAATCAGGTATCCCCGATGATACGCTGAAAGCTCTTAATAAAATTCTCAGTGTTGTTGTGGAGTATGATCACCATAACATACATCTGAAGAAGGGTGTCGTGGGGTACGACATATAAAAAAAAGAAAATAGAAAAGGTGCAGAAAAACCAATTAACAAACTGGACGGAAAATGGAATAGTAAAATGACGCCAGACGATACGAAAAGAATGTCGTGGGGATACGATATGTTAGGAGTTCAAAAAGGGCAGACAACCCAATTAAAGCGGGTGACGGCGGTGCAATGAGAAAATTGGAATGGCAATTGATCAGACAAAAGAACCGGATGAAGAGAAGAAATTGAAAGGAAACAATTAAGAGTCGAAACAGCGAGGGGAGACATCGAGATGAAAAGGGAATTGTTGACAAAGAGAAGAGGACCCCACACATAGGAGATGTTCTGGGAAAACACATTTCCTAGAAAAATAGGAATGAGTCGAAGACGGGATTGTTCGAGTATAAAACGCCCCTCACTCTAAATGGTTAAAGAGATGATTAGGGGAGGAACAAGTTAACGAATCAAAGTGGAAGTATAAAGAAAAAGGTTGAACATGAGAGACGACTGAAAATGTAAAAGGCGGGGCGTTGAGAATATAATAAAAAATAGAGAGACTGAGAAGAAAAGGATAATCATATTGATGGTGACTCTGAGACTTGGCACCCAAAATAGAGAGTTGTAGCCTCGTAAGCGAGAAGGCAAAAGAGAATATATGAGAGATAGCGCCCCGACGTAGCGCATCGCTGTAAGCCGCAACTCAACGATGAAAGGAGCATCAAGGAGCAGCGGAGCCGACATAGATTGCCTGAACCCCGCAAGCTAGCATAGAGAATCCTCGGAGCCGAGATAGATTGCCTGAACCCCTGCAAGCTACCGATGAGATGATAAGAGGTGAGACTCGTAACCACGATGGAGTGCCTAACCCCCACAAGCAACGGTTGGAGAACTGATCCGGCCGTTAAAGTCTGCCTATTCCTACGTTATTGAGCGAGTCCGAATAGAGACCCCAATAGATGCACCTGAATGTGCCAGCCAAAGTCCACTTCTGCAGTCTGCAAAAATGGAGGTAACCTTTTATTAACTATTGCCAAATTTCATGAGTTACCCGAGTCTTATATGATAGGCGGAAGTTAAGGAATAATATAGATATATTTCGTACTGAAATGATATTAATTTAAATAAATGAAATAATATAGACAAATAATACATTGATATAATGAGAATGTCTGTAAGTTCATAATTAATAAGAATATGATTGAATGTATACTAATATTTGTATTGTGTGAATAAATTAATGTATTGTTTAAAATTCAGAGTAATGGCTTCATTGCCTACCACTATAACCAATCACGACCCACCCAAAATAAATCCTACAACAAAGGGTTTTTGAATTTTGGTAATAGAGTAAAAATAAAATTTATTTTGTATGAAGTGCTGTGACACCCCAATTTTCTACAAGAACTATATGTGTTTCAAAGATTCTGAACTTTTATTGCATTTTAAAGTCAGGACTCAGTTTTAGGTAATGGACTCAAGGTGCTTGTACACAAATTTTATATTTCTTGAGCTACGAGTTGCAATGAGGGTGTTCACAGGAAAATTTTGAATATCATGTTCTTACACTTTCAATTTATAATTTGTGTTAATTAACTTTTATTTTAGTGTTTTATTGATAATATGTTGATATAATATTCTTTTATAGTTAATTTGATATGTTGATTGTAATAATTTTAAATCATTCTGTGTCAACTTCTGTCTCAAATGGAGACATTTTTGTAAAATGTAATGTTCTCAGCTCCATGGGGTTAGGTGCACGAAATTAGTAAATAAGAATAATAATTTTAGTTTTTTTAAATCAGATGTCAAATATTTAGGGAAAATTAGTTAATTTTAATGTGGTTGAATCAAGTAATTTTTAGGAATAAATAACTGGGGTTTCTTCTGAGTTTGTTGTGCGGGGAGGGGAGTTTGTTGTGCGGGGAGGGCCCGCCCTGCACAACAATTTACAGTTGATGATTAATTAAGTTAATTTTAGTTGTTTTTCTCTTCTGGAGACGTATTGCAGGGAACTGGTCATTCTTTGTGTGCACGCCTTCAGGAGAACGATCGCCCTATTCTAATCGTAAATGTTAATTTAATTTTAGTTAGTTTAAATGGGTTAACAAGATAATCATGGTGAGTTGTCAGTAGTTAGGGTTAATATTTAATGCTGTTGAATAGGTACTGCAGCCCTATTTAGCATTTTGTCTGCTAGGTTTGAAATTTAATTTTAGTTTTCTCTTCTGGAGACTTGCTGCAGAGAGTTGGCACCTCTTTGTGTCCACGCCTTCAGAGGGGAGGGGGGAGTTGTGAGGCTAAAAATATGGGGGGGGGCGATCGCGTGACCTTAAAACGGGATTTTAGTTATTGAAATATAGGATTAACAATTTAAAAGTATGGGAGTTCAAATACGCGGCATAAGGCATTGCAGTGAAAATAAGATTAATGGGTTCGATTTGATTCAATTTCCGAAGAACCGAGGATAAATTTAGGTAGACGTATAGCCTTGCAGTTTGGCGCTAAGAAAATGCTTAGTTTAGCAAAAAGATCACCCGACATGACATCACGCATAAGTAATGAGCGTCAGTAAGCGTTGGTTTTAAAGTTTAAACAAAGAAAATTGGCAGAGTCATGGATAACTAGGGAATGGAAAGCACGTGTCTCGAAGGCGCACAGATTTTAATGGGAATTTGGAAGCCATATCTTTTAGTTATGGACCTGAGAGTCGTTAAGAGATTTAATAAATATGTTAGTAAATGATAATGGAGTTCTCGTCACTGTATTTGAGTTTGGATTCTGCATTGCCTCGCCACCGGACCGTCGTCGATTGTCAAATGAAAGATAATTCTCGGGATGTTTAGAATATTGTGATAATAGATCGGGCGTGAAGCACCAGCGTCCTTGACACACGAGAGAGTTTATATCTGTGGCGTTATGGCAGGTGTTGATATGTCCGAAAAATTTAGTTTTATGTTTTAAAGGGACTATGGACCTTTATTTGCGCAAATCTTTATTGTAATCTTGAATGTGCTATTTCAAAAATAATTTCAACATAAAAAGACTTTTTATATACCATGTTTTTAAATTTTCTGTTGAATCATATAAACTTGACAATTCTATGTATTAATAAATACTTTTTTAAAAATTTTTTGAAAGAAAATGAAGTTAATTGGAAGTTAACTTGCATTTGACTTTTCGTTACCTTTTTGGCCAATAGATGGCTGCACCAGTATACAAAACAAAATTAATTGAAAATAACTGAAAATTAATTTAATTCTGCTTCAAGATGGCTAAAAGTATTAAAAAATGCCTTGTCATCGTGCTCTGAGCTATTCTAAAAGTTTCAAATGTCTAGCCAGTCGGGAAGTTAGTTAAAAATCGATTGCAATATTTGTACTAGACAAACACACAAGAAAGCAAGTTAATAAAAACATGGTAAAAATATTCATTTCTGTAGGATAATATTACGAAAATAGTTTTTTGTCAAGTAAAAAATCATTTATGAAGCTTATACGAAATATGTAATATAGTTAAGTGTAGTAATAAACTTTAAATCTGTTTTTCCAATAACAGAATTTTCAAGATTTTGAGATGCGACTTACGACTCCATGCTCCATGCGACTTACTTTTTGTTCAACATTCGTGTAATTGATAAGGAAGTATCCTGACACTGTTTACAAAGAAAGTTTGTATGCATTTTACAATTCGTTTCCATGAATGTAACTAAATTTTATTTATAACCTATTAAAAGTCAAAATTATGACGAAAATTGGGATGGAATTCAGAAAAAAAAATATCTAAAAAATTAACTATCCAAGGGATTGAATAACTGATACTCAGATTTGTTTGTCATATAGTTTTTAGTGACTAAATACAAAATCGAGGAAATCTCTCAAAAATTAATACGCAAGGAACCTTTTAAAATTTTGTATATAAATTTTAATATTTTTGAAAAATCTTAAAATAATAGTAAGATTGGAAATTTCTTTTAAGTTATTCTACATACTTATGGTGAAATGTATATATGTACGAAATTTCATATCTCTGTGATAAATAGTAAAAAAAAAAAAATGAACTTCCACAGTTTCCTTAAGTTGATACGCCACACTTAAAATTGGCTTTTTAATGTGACAAAAGCCGATAGTAGAATTATGAAATAATACTAAGACAGTATTATTAAATAATAACTTAGTAACTAATAACTTAGTAACTAAGTTATTCACCTTGGCAAATGCTGTTATGTATAAAAGAGGTAATACTTGGTACCTAATTGAATAATTTAGTCCCTAAAGACAATTTTTCGTTGAACATCACCCTTATGCTTGACGTTGAATATGACTATTAGCTAAAGAATATTTGGATTGAAATACTTAATTGAGCAATTTTATATTTCACAAAAAATGTTACATTTTAAATTTGCCGAAAACATGAAAAATGACATATCAACATCTGCAATAATGCCACAGATATATCTTTAATTTTTGGAAGAAAGTAACAAGACAGCAGAAAAATATTAATATAAAATGCCGGATATATACGTATTATGCAAGAAAAAGTTCTGCATGGATTCAAATCTGTGAGAAATACACGGAAAAGTATTTTCCTTCGAAATCCCTGAGGTACAAGAAATCGGATACACATACATATACATATAAGTATATATATATATATATATATATATATATATATATATATATATATATATGTTTGGAAAGGCAAAAAACCGGCGGCGTATTAATCTGCTTACATATCATTAATTCGCCGAAGAAAGTTACAAGACACCAAAGTTTAAATAAAGTAAAAAGCGAGATATATATTAAGCAAGAAAATATTTCTGCATGGATTCAAATCCGTGTGGATACCCAGAAATTTACTTTACTGCCAATTCCTGAAACAGCTGGTATATATATATATATATATATATATATATATATATATATATATATATATAGTGTGTGTGTGTGTGTGTGCGTTTAGAAAGGCTAAAAAAAGGGCGGAATATTAGTTTACACATATTAAAAGTCTTCGAAGAATATAACGAGGCAGAAAAATTTGAGTAAAGTAAAAACCCGGATATATCATTATGCAAGTAAAAGTTTTGTACTGAATCAAATCCGTGAGGAATACACAAAGAAGTACTTTCCAGCGAATTCCCCAGGGCGCCAGAAACCGGGGAAAAAGAACAGAACCTTGCAAATTGAGAAGTATCTTCGATGAAAGTAATGGAGTAAAATGATTGCAAAATAAGGACGTTAGAAAAACTTCATTCTTCGTTTTCGCGGAAGGAGAATGACAGAGATACAACTAGAAACATGTCAGGAACAGCTGATAACGGAAAGTGGATTTTATTTATACTTCGTCATGATTAACAAGCGCTTTTCCGTTTAAATATATAACTATACCGTTTTTCTATAATTGTCCAAACATTCTATATATATATATATATATATATATATATATATATATACACTGCTGGCCACTGTAAATGCAACACCCTGAAGGAAACATGCAAATAACATGAAATTAACATCATACATTAGCGGAGGTGAGATATGCAAATGATTAGAATTTCAGCGCAGACGCACATCACGCGCGCCTGTGGCGCCACTTCAAAGCGCTATTTAAGGCTTGGAGATTTCGACGATTTCAAGTTCGGCAATTGTGTTTTTCTTGTGGTTTTTCAAAAAAACGATCAATTATGCCTCGTCGAAAACAGCGATCATCTTTTGATCAAGTATCCGAGTTCGACAGAGGAAGGATAGAGGCCTACAGAGATTGTGGATTATCTTTCAGGGAAATCGGTATTCGTGTTGGACGAAACAAAACAACTGTAATGCGGATATGTAATCGTTGGATGCAGGAGGGTACGACGGACCGGCGTATTCGATCGCATCCACCTCAGCGCACCACTTCACGTGATGACAGGCAAATTGTGCGCATGGCAGTGACGGATCTCTCAGTCACATCACGAGCCATAGCACACCACATGCAGTCTGTAACGCATCATCCAGTGTCTGCGTGTACCACTCGACGCCATTTACAGCAGAGTGGTCTGTCCGCAAGACGTCCATTGCTTTGTCTACCCTTGCCGCAGAACCACAGACGTCTCCTCCACCAATGGTGCGATGACAGAAGGATGTGGACGGCAGAATGGAATGAAATTGTCTTTACTGACGAGTCACGCTTCTGTCTGCAACACCACGATGGTCGCATTCGAGTCTGGAGACACCGTGAAGAGAGGATGCTGAACAGCTGCGTTATACACCGCCACACTGGTCCTGCACCGGGTATTATGGTATGGGGCTTATGATATCATTCTCGCACACCTCTAGTACGCATTGCCGGTACTTTAAAAAGCCAGCGCTACATCTCCGAGGTGTTGGAGCCAGTTGTCCTTCCTTACCTTCAGGGCTTGCCCACAGCCATATTTCAACAGGATAATGCGCGACCACACGTTGCACGCATTGTCCAACGGTTCTTCGTCAATCGCCAGATTGAATTGCTTCCCTGACCGCCTCGCTCTCCGGATCTTTCGCCGATAGAAAACATGTGGTCCATGGTTGCTCTACGATTGACCCAGATTCCATCCCCAGCTGCCACAGCAGATCAACTTTGGCAACGTGTGGAAGCTGCTTGGTCTGCTATATCCCAAGAACGCATCGAAAGTCTCTTTGAATCAATGCCGAGGCGTGTGGCAGCGGTGATCTCCAACAATGGCGGCTACTCTGGCTACTGATTTTGGCAGGAACCACACTTCACAGAAATCTATAAATTTAATCATTTGATACTTGGTCAACATGTTATCTACAAAATAAATTTTGTTGTGATATTTCTTGTCTTTCTTGGTGTTGCAATTTGGGTGGCCAGCAGTATATATATATATATATATATATATATATATATATATATATATATATATATATATATATATATATATATATATAGACACAGAGAGAGAGAGTTCATTTTAAGACTTCTATACATTTTAGCATGCCTATCAGTGCTTTCGAGGAATGGAGGCATCATTTGGTGAATGATTTTATTGTTGCATATAGTGGCATTACGTTTGAGATTCAATTACATGGTCTGAGATCTTCTATTAAGATTTTACAAGATAAATTTGCGCTTACTTATGACATAGCTTCAACCTAAACATTCATTTCCAAAAGACAATACTATGAGTGCTTATAAAATAGCTATATTGATGCAGTGATTACCAAAAGACAGGATTGAGCTAAATGCACAATAGAAAATCGGATCAGGGTCTAATATCGTCCTGCCGGTTTTCAATAAAATGATATTAAATTCCTCTAATTGGTTTTGATCCCTATGTATCATAAGTTTCTGGTAAAGTTCCGTAGTGTTAATGTTGGATGCATCACTATTTTATTATAGTAGATAATATGTCATTGAACCTTCTCAAAATTGTTTAATAAAAACTGAATTCGGAGGTGGGGGGTATTTTGTTAGAAATAGCTTTGTGGTTGTTAAACAGATTTAGGATTAACAGATTTAGGGTATCACTGAAGTTACGATTATGACTTTACAGATTTATTCAACTCTATAAATTTGAAGAAGCTATGTATTATTATAAAGAAATTTATATTACTATTACGAAATATCGTGCTCTTTTGGAACTGGTCCTGTGTGAAACTGTTTTGTTTAACCTAACTGACTCTTTAAAACAGGTACATATGTTTATTTACCTGTTTAAAAACGGTCTACCCCCGTAGGTAAAACCGCGCCCCCGGGTATACCGATGGGGTTGGATATTCATCTGCATTGGCAGATCCATTTTTTTTAAAGAGGTGCTCTGATTTTAAATGAGATTCTAATTTTTTGATACTTTGACGATGCTTTACT
Source organism: Dolomedes plantarius (assembly GCA_907164885.2). Taxonomy (NCBI): domain Eukaryota; kingdom Metazoa; phylum Arthropoda; class Arachnida; order Araneae; family Dolomedidae; genus Dolomedes; species Dolomedes plantarius. Next base: position 155,389,923 of record OU015500.1, read on the forward strand.
TTGTTTAAACGAAAATATAACGTCTATTGATTTTAGTTTTTATCCTAATAATCTTGAACTAGTAGGCACAGAGAAAATTAGTACGGGGAGTTTGTTGTTCTTGGAACTATTTTTAACCATTAACATAGTCTTCATAATAAACGAGACAATTATAGTTATGATTCGGTAATATTATGTCATGGTTTAATGATGTACACAAAAACATCAAACGAAACATCGTGGTAAATCAGTTACTGAGCTGCAAAACCAGGCAAATTACCAAGGTTATCCTGAGAATTTCTTCAAATAAATTTAAATGCACATTTTTAACACCAGTAAGGTCGAATGCTGTCAACTTTTTTCAAGATGGTAACACTGTATCACATTTGCTATGGCTGAAGGGTATTTAATGTTTGGCAGTGATTAGTGAGTAGTGGTTAGTGAAGGGATGTGCTATTAGTGTTTTTTTGATCATTACTGATTTAGTTTTTACTGTTTTTAGCATTAGTATAATTGGGTTACTCTATTGTTTTGAATGTTTTCTTCCGTTTTTTTTATTTTATGTGAAGGTTGTAGTGTTATAGTCAACCTCCGAGAGTGTTGCCCGGGCGTAAAACATGGTCAGCCGGAGAGGGTAGTCACAACTGCCCCCGGTTATTTAACACCTTCTATTCTATAACCTCCTAAGGCTCATGGTTTCTATTGTCTTTATCCGCGTAGGTATATTCACGTGTATTTGATTTATAATTTATTCCTATTGTGTAAATAATTTTGAGGAGTAATTCTGACTCTAAATTTGTAAGATATATATATATATATATATATATATATATATATATATATATATATATATATATATATATATATATATATATATATATATATATATATAAATATATATATATATATATTTATTTATATATATATATATATATATATATATATATATATATATATATATATATATATATATATATATATATATATATATATATATATATATATATATATATATATATACCGGGTGCGTCATAAATTCATGCAAAGTTCAAAAATTCGTAAAAAAAGAAGTAATGCTCGGAAAAATTTTCTGTTTGCGCTAATAGGATCAGAGGGACATTGGATTTTTTTTCATGTAAAAAAAAAAAAAAAAATTCGAATAACCGAAAGAGGGCACTCACACGTCATACTGAGACGTTTTATGCTGGGAAAGGACTGGATGTGCAAAAACCCCATTTTAACTGAATGGATACTGAATTTAATACGACATTTTGAGGAAACCGGGACTTTGGATGAAGTCCACGAAGTGGCAGACCATCCTTGAGCTCGGACGGCGTGCATGTTGTACAAAGTGTCATCGAAGATTTGGCAGCCGAGACATCAACGGGGAGTAGCAGAGCTCGTGAAGCTGGGAGAAGAACGGGGATTCCGGAACCGTCGATTCGACGTATTCTGTACGGAATGTTGAATCTGTATCCGTACAAAATCCATGTACTTCACCAGCCTGATTTGCATAAAACTTCTCAGTATGACGCGTGAGCTCCCTCTTTCGGTTACTTTCGGAAATTTTTTATTTTGACATGGAAAAAAAATCCAATGTCCCTTTGATCCTATTGGCGCAAACAGAAACTTTTTCAGAGCATTACTTCTTTTATTACGAATTTTTGAACTTTGCACGAATTTATGACGCACCCGGTATATATATATATATATATATATATATATATATATATATATATATATATATATAATATAGTACTACTCTATACTTTGAATACTTATTGTGGAATCCACTTTGAATTTGATATATAGTACTTCGGATTCTAATTTTTTCGCCGGTAACAGATGATTTTGCTAGTATTCCTGATACAGATTTACTGAAATGGCGTGTAATAAAATTCTCACAAAATATTCTAACATGTGTGCTAAGTGTAAACTGATTTTATACAGAAATTAATAATGTATCGTCTAGAGGTTACATGGCGTTTTGGTTTATACATAGCATCCAATAGTCGTAATATGGCAGATAAAGGGATAAACAAATGTAGAATTAACTCCAATCAAATAAAATAATTGTTCGGAATAATATGCTTATTCCCTATGCCCCCAATGGTAATTTACTTTCTTAACATATTATGACAAATAAATAAAAGACTGAAACCTCTTTACATATTTGCAAAATTCAGGGAGAATGGACAATGGTGACCGTTTCATTACATTTTCAAACTCCGAGTCGCCACAGTTCAACCCTCTCACCATCACAAAGGAAATTCAGTTTTGTTTTTCCACGCCATTATATGTCCCGCAATATGCCCAGCGATATATATGTAACTGTTGTCGTGTATAGGAAAAGTGCAAAAGAAAAAATTCATAAATGAATAAATACATATATATATATATATATATATATATATATATATATATATATATATATATATATATATATATATATATACCCCTAAACGAGTTACTCGATAACTAAATGGATGACACCTGTTTCTGCCATGAAAAGTTTCAAGTCGCCGTTTCGATTCGCCTTGAACGCATCATTTGGCCATTATGTCTACGGCGAATTGTGGTCTGCGCGGGGCTTGGGGTGGATTTATTCTGGAACAATTTATCTTCGTCGGCCTGTCGACACGAGAAAGGGATGGATAGAATGTTCTCCTCATAGCTAAGCAACCGTTGTGTTAAAATTAGAATTTTCAAATTGTTTTAGACATCATCTGCGTGCATTTATTCATATATCACAAAAGTTTGCTATTATATATTCATATATATATATATATATATATATATATATATGCATACTGGAACATATATCCACACAAACAAAAATTATTGTGCCTGAAATCTTGTCTTTAAACATGAAAATGTAACTTTTATACCTAACGAAGATAAAGTGATTTTGCACCATCAGGGCATTGTAGCAAAAACCAAATCTGCAATACTTTAGTTGTTTCACATCTCTTCTGCCTGGGGATATTGGGAATCCTCTCCCTTCCAAATGCACTTAATATTCTAAATTTGCCACGACTCGGAGAGATCGAATGAGGGACAGAAGGCTTGCCTGAGGAGCCATTTCTTTTCGAGAAGTTTGGCCATTCTTTATCATTCGAGAGATGGCCAAATTCTTAGGGGGCATAAATTACCGTGTATATATATATATATATATATATACACACTCATGGACAAAAAAAATTTGCGCACCAAGAAATAATTGCCGGATCGTAACAAAACTTGCAATGAAGTTACATGTCGGGGAGATATGCAAATGATTAGAAATGCAGCGTGATTGCGCATTACGTATAGCCGGTAGAGGGCGTTGAACATCGTACTCTGTGGAGTATAAAACAGGTAACCAAAGCTTGTTTGAGTGTGCTGAATCATTTACAAAGGAAGAGCTGAGATAGACATGCTATTACGCCGTGTTCGAAGACAATATAAGCAGTTGTCGCAGTTTGAGAGGGGGAGAATCGTCGGGATGATGGAAGCTGGGTGGTCAGCTAGGCGAGTAGCTCGTCAATTAGGCCGCTCTGATTGTGTTGTGAGGAGGTGTTGGGACCAGTGGACCCGGGAGTTTAGAGTTTTGCCGCGCACGAGGAAACTGGACTGCAGCGGAATGGAACCAGGTCGTCTTTAGCTACGAATCCAGATTTAATCTCGGCAGTGATAACAATCGTGTGTGGAGAGCCCGTGGTGAACGCTTCAATCCTGCCTTTGCTGTACAGCGACACATCGCTCCCACAGCTGGTGTGATGGTATGGGGTGCCATTGCCTACAATACACGGTCGCCCCTAGTATTGTTCCGTGGCACCCTGACAGCCCAGCGGTATATTCATGAAATCCTGCAACCACATGTGTTGCCACTCATGGAACGGCTCCCAGGAACCATTTTTCAACAAGACAATGCTCGGCCTCATACGCAAGGGTGTCACAAGACTGTCTCCGCACTGTTACTACCCTTCCTTGGCCTGCCCGATCCCCAGATTTGTCTCCAATCGACCGTATCTGGGATCATTTGGGGCGACGAGTTGGGCATCCCACGAGTTTGAACGAACTAGAGGCAAGGTTACAGCAAATATGGAACGAAATGTCTCAAGACATCATACAGAACTTGTATGACTCAATGCCCGATCGTATCGCATCGTGCATTCGCGCTAGAGGGGGTCCAACGGAGTATTAACTCTTCCGTTCTTTTCTCTTTTTCTCTGAAATAAATTACTCTTTTTCTTTGATTTCCTTATCATTTACTTATATCAAAGTAGTCATTACGTATGCAAAATTTCATTTCATTTTGACGACTCCTTCTTGGTGCGCTAATTTTTTGTCCATGAGTGTATATATATATATATATATATATATATATATATATATATATATATATATATATATATATATATATATATATATATATATATATATATATATATATATATATATATTACAAAAGCACATACACGTTCCCTGAGTCTTAAGCAAGCGCTAATTAATTGTATCAACAAACACAAAAGAAAATTAATTTTTTTAAATAAAGTACATTCTGCGAGTCTGCTATCCAGACACCTCGACTCGTGACTTCGCAAAAGCACCGCGGGAGATCAAAGGAACGAGATTCTAAACCTAAGTGGGAAGAAAAAGGACGTGCGAACATTGTGTTGTTTCCTTTCAAGCAATTAGGTAATAGCCTTTTTATTAAAGCTGAATTTTTATGAGTTGTTCTTTATTATGCTGAAAATACGTCTCTTATCCCCTGCGTTAACAGTGGAAGAAAAAAATTTCGTGTCCAAAAATATAAATTAAACATTTATGTGTGTGTTTGTTTTTATATATATATATATATATATATATATATATATATATATATATATATATATATATATATATATATATATATATATATATATATACATATTCACACACACTGATGTGCTAGAATAACTGAGATAGTCGATCCCATACGAAATACGTAGTCACACACACCTTCTTGTGAACGGTTTCGTCCACAAGCAACATATATATAGCGATACACATTTTTGCTAGCCAAAAGATCTGTTTGCGGAGTGAGCATTGCAGGTGATGCTTATTGTCATTTGAAATGAAAAATTCCAATAAAACATCGAACCTACGGACACAGCGTGGTTGTAGTAAGACTTTATAATGATTATGACCGGCACCATCTGTCGGAAATCATTTCAAGAGAAAGCACAGTAATGTTGCCACAAATAGCATCGCAATTCATTGCTGGGAGTATACTAATATCAGGGTGAATACTTCACAACCTTCATTGTTCTATTTTGTTGAGGACCGATTGAAGACTTCAAGAAACCAAAGTTATGGATGAAACCTCTTTTCCACGGCCTTGGAACTTTTTTTGGAACCATGAAGTGTCACTATAGAAACCTGTCAGCGTGTACGTGTATATATATATATATATATATATATATATATATATATATATATATATATATATATATATATATATATATATATATATATACATACATATTTACATCTTTGACGCTCTCAATTTTATTTTTGTAAATTTTAACTTAAAAACTCTAAAAATTGAATGACTTGAAACCGGAGACTAATAATATATGAATAAAAAAAAAATCTACATTCTCTCATTCATCTGTAGGTGGTGGTCGCATAGCGCAACCAGCGTGCGTCTAGGTCTTTGAAACTTAACTGTGTTAGAAGGGAAAAAAAAACTCACCTTGTTTCGTAACTGTTTCCAATGAATGACGATAAGTGTAAACTTCTTAGATGATTTTTATTTAAAAATGCAGTATATATATTTTAACATTATTTTTCAAAATAAAAATAGGAAGAATGAAAAAATAAAAATCCGTACAATTTCGGTATAGTAGAAAAAAACATCGGTAAAATTTTAAAACATTTCAAACAAAAAAGAGTTATTTCTTATGAAATTTTTAAAAGTATGTTTTATCTTTTTGATACATGCAAAAACCTTCATTACATGTTTCATACATAAATCTTGTTCTGTGGCGTTTTTCCCTTGTACTACAAAATGCGCACCGCCGTGGTTTAAATTTTATTGCCATATGGTCAGCATTTTTCAATCTTTTTGGGTCTGGAACATGACGTTTGTGGCATTTTATGCTAACAGGGCTTGATAGTTTTCTTTTGGGAACATAACCTTGATTTCCCATTGCAATCAAACTACTGATGTAACAGTAAAGAAATATATAAATATACTAATGGGTGTTATATCATCCATTAGTGAAATCTCTTCAGTTGGGCCATATTCCTCAGAAAATTCGGGAATCGATTTATTCAGTGTCTTTCTTTTATTCCACGTTACTTGGGTAAATCTGATTGAACTCGGTAAATTCGCATTTATTTCATCTTCATTTTCTTATTCATCATCATTTTCAGCCTCAAGAATATTATTAGCAGGTGATAAAGGCACATTTTCTTCTCTTACACTATCATCATCCGAGATTACTGATTCTAGATCTGAAAGAAGTTCCTCAAACAAGGCCAATGCCTCAGCGATTCCTAGCCCTTTGCAAGGCATTTGAATATCAACAGTAGAAAAAAAATTACAAAATACTAAAATATATGCTTATTAATTATCTTAAATTTAAATAAAACTTTTACGTGAATACTAATGTAATTTTTTTTCTTGTATATATATATATATATATATATATATATATATATATATATATATATATATATATATATATATATATATATATATATACAGTGGAGTCCCAATAATCCAAAGTAATTGGGACCAGAGCTTTTTCGAATTAACGAATTTTTCGAATCAAGCGAATTCATTCTTAAAATATACTTAAATTACATAATAACGTGTGATTACATAAATATTACACATTTCGTGTGATTACACAGTTTATTTTATAAGGTATATATTTTTCGAATTAACGAATTTTTCGAATCAAGCGAATTCATTCTTAAAATATACTTAAATTACATAATAACGTGTGATTACATAAATATTACACATTTCGTGTGATTACACAGTTTATTTTATAAGGTATATCTTTTTCGAATTAACGAATTTTTCGAATCAAGCGAATTCATTCTTAAAATATACTTAAATTACATAATAACGTGTGATTACATAAATATTACACATTTCGTGTGATTACACAGTTTATTTTATAAGGTATATCTAAACATACAAATCTCGGGACGAAATGGGTGATAAGAATGCTGTCTAGTACAGTACAGTAGAGTGTAAGTTGTTTTTCCAGTTGAGTGTAAGGTTTTAGACGGTCAGTAGATTGTTGAAATAGTTTTGAAGGAATCTGTCAACGTCTCAGAGGAGAGTGAAGATGAAGCAGACGGTGACAGCGTGCAGAGTGTATCCCAATTAGACGCTGCGGCTGCATTTGATTTAGCGTTGACGTAATTTGGCGTAATTTGGCTTCAAGACAGAGGTATTCTTCTCTTTGACAAAAAAATTTAACAGTTTTTTTCAAACCAATGTAATTCAGTAATAATTAGTTTAGTACAATGTCTAACTTTGAATTTTCTTGTAATTTTCAGAAATATACTTTATATTACTAAGTATCACTATAGATTATTGTAACCGTAGTTATTTGTGACTTTTGGTTTCGAATTAAGTGGACTTTCGGATTACCGAAATTGGGATTATCGGGACTCCACTATATATATATATATATACAGTATGCCCACTAAAGTCCCTTCCCACCCTCTTAACTTCGGAACGGCTGCTGCTATATTCATAAAAGTGGTGTCTAGGTATAGTAAAGTAGCCATGCGGTACTGAATAAAACCACCTACCGCACCACCTGGTGGAAAACTGCGGAGTTAGCAATCCTATCTCGAAAACGGAACGAGATAGGAGAAAAAAGTGATTTACAAAGTTGTAGAAAATCATCGATTTAGTGCAAATAGATACCTTGGGGACATTAATTTAAAAAATAGAACGGTTAAAACGCGCATTTGTTTTTTCGTGATTTCCTATATTGTGACGTGACAAAACGATCTGAGAAAGAAAAAAACAACTAGTTTTAACAATATACCTTTATTTGAGATGTTCAAACTTCTCACCGTCATTGCGGTGTCGTGTTTTGCCCGAAAGATAATCATTTCTCCTTCCTTTCAAGTTTCGTGACGTCACAGTGTAGGAAATCACGAAAAAACAAATGCGCTTTTTAACTATTCTATTCCTCGCATTAATGTCCACAAGGTATCTTTTCTTACTAAATCGATAATGCTCTACAACTTTGTTAATCACTTTTTTACTCTATCTCATTCCGTTTTCGAGATAGGAATGATAACTCCGCAGTTTTCCACCAGGTGGCGCTGTAGGTGCTTTTATTCAGTAGCGCATGGCTACTTTACTATACCTAGACACCACTTTTATGAATATAGCAGCAGCCGTTCCGAAGTTAAGAGGGTGGGAAGGGACTTTAGTGGGCATACTGTATATATATATATATATATATATATATATATATATATATATATATAACCAACAACTATATTTAATATATTAATTTGGGTTAAAATTAAGCAGATTAGCGTGAAACGGCAATTTACTATTAGAGATTTCAATGTTTTATAAATTCAGGAAGTAGCGTTATTTTTAATACCGCGGATAATTCATAAGACTATAAGGTTTATCAACGATTGATTAGCGCGTACTCGGACAGGCGTAATAATCGAATGTTTGAATTACGAGCACCGTGCCAAATATATATATATATATATATATATATATATATATATATATATATATATATATATATATATATATATATATATATGTATGTATATATATATATATATATATATATATATATATATATATATATATATATATATATATATATATATATATATATGTATATATATGTATATATATATATATATATGTATATATATGTATATATATATATATATATATATATATATATATATATATATATATATATATATATATATAAATATATACATATATATATATAAATATATACATATATATATATATATATATATATATATATATATATAAATATATACATATATATATATATATATATATATATATATATAGATATATATAGATATATATATATATATATATATATATACAGGGTGGCTAATAAATACTGTAACACTCCAAAAAATAAGAGTTAATTTTAATCTTTTGGAAAAACAATTTATCTATCTATTTGTGTGATTGGCAACTTTTTGTAAACGCAGACAATTTTTGTTTAAAGTAAAACATGTAGAATATTTTTAAAGATGGAAGCCAAAAGGTTAATGGTTAAACAGCTTTTTGATCGCGGATTTTCTGCAGGTAAAATATTTAAGCAATTAAAATGCCTTGGTTTTAATAGGACGTTTATATATAGGACTATAAATCGATTATTGGATACCAATAGCTGTAAAGATCGACCAAGGTCCGGTCGTCCACGCACTGTTCGTACAAAAGAACGTATCAAAAGAATTCGTGAAAAGATACGAAGAAATCCACAACGTTCTGAAAATAAAATGGCTGCAGAAGAGAACATCAGTCGCAGAACTATGCAACTTATCATAAATTAAGACCTGGGTTTTCGCCCTTATCGCAAAAGAAAAGTTCAAGGTTTGACTACTGCACAAATAGTAAAAAGGTTACAAAGATGTAAGAAATTGATGAACCGGCACGGTAGCAAAAGTGTTGAAAAAATAATTTTCTCTGATGAGAAGCTGTTTTGTACAGAACAATGTTATAATGCTAAAAATGATGCTGTATATTCAGCAACCTTCGAGGATATACCTGAAAATCTTCGAACTGTTAAACGCTTTCAGAACAAGAATTCTGTTATGGTTTGGGCTGCAGTGTCACACAATGGAAAACTGCCTCTGAAATTCATCGATAAAGGGGTAAAAATCAATGCTGAATATTACAAACAGGAAGTATTGGATACACGTTTATTATCACATGCTAACAGATTGTATCCCAAAAAGAATTGGATATTTCAGCAAGATTCTGCACCGTCCCAACGATCCAAAACAACACAGGAATGGCTCCATGCCAATTGCCCGAAGTTTATCAAGCAAGAAGATTGGCCACCTTCTTCACCAGATCTAAATCCTTTAGACTATTCCATTTGGGGGATTTTAGAGTCTAAAGTAAATGCTAAGTAGCACAGAAGTTTGGACTCCCTCAAAGCTTCCATACGAAGTGAATGGGACAAATTACCTCATAAAATGATTCGCGCCGCAATAGGACAGTGGCGTAAGAGATTATCTTTAGTAATCGATAAAGATGGCGGTCGATTCGAGTAAAATTATTTCATGGTAAACTTTCATGTATAATGTTCATAATATTGTTGTATTTTCCATTTTCTATTTCATCTGTGTGTAATTAAATGATTCGATATTTGTCACAGTATTTATTAGCCACCCTGTATATATATATATATATACAGGGTGCGTCATATATTCATGGAAAATTCAAAAACTCATAATAAAAGAAGTAATGCTCGGAATTTTTTTCTGTTTGCGCCAATAACATAAGAGGGACATTCGATTATTTTTCCCATGGAAAAAAAAAAGTTTCCAAAATTAACCGACAGAGGGCGCTGACATGTCATACTGAGACGTTTTATGCAAATCAGGCAAACTCAAACAGAAAATCAAACAGATCACAATAACATGAGACTGCATTTACTTTAAATTAACAGATGTTCAACATTACTACCTGCACAAGGTAATAGGCAAGTGAGGCGCGCCACTAAGCCCATTACAGCAGATTGTAGTATGGATGGCAGCGACTGTCTGTCGAATGACATTTTTCAGTTCCACCAAAGTGGTTGGGGAGCCCCGCTACACATGAGACCCCCCCTAACTAAAAATGTGCTGGGATCAAGTCTGGTAATTGTGAGGATTACTGAACCTTACATCCGGGACTTATAGAACTCGGTCTACAGTGAGAGATTCCAACAGGACCGTCTTGATAACATGTGAAATGTGGGACGGGGCACCATCCTGCATGAAAGTTAAAACAGGTAACGCATGTCTTTCCTGCATTGCAGGATTGACGTGGTCACGCAAAAGCGCCCTCTTTCGGTTACTTTTGGAAACTTTTTTTTTACATGGAAAAAAAATGCAATGCGCGTCTGATAGTATTCGCGCAAACAGAAAATTTTTCGAGCATTATTTCTTATATTACGAATTTATGAAATTTTATGACGCACCCGGTATATATATATATATATATATATATATATATATATATATATATATATATATATATATATATATATATATATATATATATATACGAGGGTTATTCGGAAACTAAGGTCCGAATCGTCGTAGCTAATCGAATGTCGCGCAAACATTGAAACGCACATGCGTACCAACTCACGGCATGCCTTGATCGTCAAACGACACCATTTGCATTGGTATTGTTGCAGTGTGCTAAGTACAGTGCTACTTCAAAATGTTTAAAACAGTCGATCAGCCCGCCGACTGTGAAATACGGTCAGTGATTCGGTTTTTGACAGCAAAGAACGTTTTAGCAGCGGAAATTCATAGACAGATAAGCGACGTGTATGGCCCAAATGCGATGAGTAGCAGCAAAGTGCGTAAGTGGGTGAGATCTTTCAAGGACGGACGGGAAAATGCTCATGATGAACCGCGTTCAGGTCGACCATCAGTAATCACAGATGATTTGGTCAATGCCGTTGATGAAAAGATTCGTGAAGACCGGCGATTAACAATTTCAACTTTAGCATTGGAATTTCCGAATGTGGATAGAACAACTTTGCACAAAATCGTTTCCGAAAAGTTGAAATTTCGCAAATTGTGTGCACGTTGGGTTCCCAGGCTGCTTACTGAGGAACACAAACTGAAAAGAATGGCTTGTGCTCTTGATTTTTTGGATCGATATCATAAAGAAGGTGATAAATTTTTAGAGAAGATTGACACAGGGGACGATACGTGGGTTTCTCACAGAAACCCAGAGTCTAAACGTCACACAATATCACCAGTCAGAGTCAAGGCCAAGCAGACAATCTCAATACGCAAGGTCATGGCAACCGTGTTTTGGGATAGACATGGGGTCTTGTTAGTCGAGTTTATGCAGCAAGGGACAACAATAAATGCAGCCGCTTACTGCGCTACCCTAACTAAACTTAGACGTGCTATAACTAAACTTAGACGTGCAATACAGAATAAGCGACGTGATCTTCCAATGTCTGGAGTTTTGTTGCTGCATGACAATGCCAGACCCCATTCTGCCATTCACACCCAAAATCTGTTCAGATCTTTTGGATGGGAACAGATTGACCACCCACCGTACAGTCCAGACTTGTCGCCGAGTGATTTTCACTTATTTCGCTACTTAAAAGAGTTTCTCGGCGGCAAGAGATTCGCCACAGATGACGAGGTGAAAGAAGCATTTCAAGACTGGTTATCCTCACAGGCGGCAGACGTCTACGACTTAAGCATACAGAAGATTGTAGAACGTTATGACAAATGTTTAAACAAATATGGAAACTATGTAGACAAATAGAGACACATGTAAGGAATTTAAAAAATAAAGTGTTTTGAAAAAATCTGTAATGTTTTCTGTTTTATAAGTAAACGGACATTAGTTTCAGAATAACCCTCGTATATATATATATATATATATATATATATATATATATATATATATATACACACTTCTACATTTATGATAATTCCGAATAATTAAGTGTAAAAAACGCATAAAACCTAATTTTAATAATGAAAATTATTCTGCAGGTCTGTTTTCCAAGCACCTCGAGTCATGACTTTATAAAAATTCAACGGAAAATCAAAGATGTGAGATACTGATTCAAAGTCGGGGACAGGCGAAAAAACGGTGGAACGTTTTGTTGTTTCCTTCGAAGCAATTAGGTAGTAATAGACAGATTTTTAATATGGTTCTTTACTTAAGCTAAATTGTTGTTAATGTTTCTTTATAAATGCTAAAATGCACTTTTCTTCGGATTCAACTTCGATGAATCCGAAGAAAAGCGCCCTTCTTCTTCATTCGATCTGCATCGATTCATTCGATCTGCATCAGACGGTAGAAAAATACTTTTAGTGTCTGAATATATATATGCAAATATATAGATATATGTATATATATATATATACATATATATATATATATATATATATATATATATATATATATATATATATATATATATATATATACACATATATATATATATATATATACATATATATATATATATATATATATATATATATATATATGCATATATATATTTATATATATATATATATATATATATATATATATATATATATATATATATATGCATATATATGTATATATATATATATATATATATATATATATATATATATATATATATATATATATATATATATATATATATATATATCAGGGGTTTCCAACTGGCGGCCCGCGAAGACTTCTAGGAAAATAATTTTCAGCATCAATTTAGATATTCTTATTTAACGAAAAATGTTTTTATAAAAATCTTTATTGTTTTCAAATGCTGTTCATTTACAAAAAAGATTGATTTTCCTCGAATTCCATGAAAAGTAGGGTGTCCACTCATGTTCTATTTCATACCTCTCCCCCCCACTTCTCACTTGACCCACTTCTTATTTAAATACCCACTTATTATTTGTGTGTGTCTGTGTAATTTAACGAAAGTTGGCCAGTCATAATGAAGGTCGTTGTTGGAGGTTCATCCTCGAATTTTTAAAAATTTCATAGTATATACTATACACAAATCCTACAAATCCCCCTCCCTCAAGAAAAAAGTCCTGGATATGGTCATGATTAAATTGCGGCCCGCCACTAGACAGGTGTTTTCGATTGCGGCCCTTGGACACTTGTAAGTTGGAAACCCCTGATATATATATATATATATATATATATATATATTGAGATTATATATATATATATATATATCAATTAGTCTAGTGGTTGAATTTTACCTTTTGCCGTATTTTAATATTTATTTGTCAATTTATTCTGTTATTATGCACGAAAGAAAAAGAAAAGAAAACACGAGATCACCATTTAATAAATTATATTCCAAAAATTAATATTCGAAAATGCCCCCAAAATCAGAAAATGGAGGTAAAATATCTACAAAGATTTTATTTTAAAGGAATTTTTACGATCTTTCTCGTGATATATATTTTATAACCCTCAGATTATTATTTTAACAGCAAACTTTAAAAAATATAAATTAAAAATCTTAAAATTTTAATTTAAAAAAAATCTAAGAAGAATTTTTCAAAATTCTTTCTGAGTGCAAGCATACACTTTCAGAAGAATCGCCATGCAAAATTTCAGCCCTTTAGGTTCAGCGGTTTGGTCTGTGCGTTTTCCGTCAGTCAGTGAGTCAGTCAGTCACGGAACTGCTTAATATGTATATGTATATATATATATATATATATATATATATATATATATATATATATATATATATATACATGCATGCATATGTATGCATATTTGTATATAAGGTATTATACACATAATTTAGTATTTATGACAGCTTTTGCAACAGCAGTTAAATTGGATGCTTTAATGTGGCGAGACGCCATTCAAAAAGTGAAAAAAAAAAAAAAAACTTTCACGCCGAAATTCTGATTCTTACCTAAAAGAAGGAGCAATAATGCTCTTAATGTTTCATACGTTTCCTATTTAACGTTTTTTTAGAGATGGAGAGAGTCTCATGCAACTCTGAACATCTGTTTCCATGTTACTACGCCAAAAAAACTTTCAAGCCTCGGAAATACATATTCTGGGAAATGCAGTTTTTTATTTTCTATTCCTGCCTCATTCTAAGAGGGTATAATATTTTACGAAGCCGGAGGAGCGTGCCACATTGGATTTTATGGAACATTAAAAGGAATTTATGAAAACGGGAAAGTAAACTAGTGCTATTAGCTCGGTTATAAAAGGGAACAGTTTACTGCAAATGTTTCTAAAAGAGTAAGTTACTTTGTTAGTGTGGAGTAAGTGAGAATGTTAAGCGAAATTAAAAATCAGACAACTAATAGAGTCACCGTAAAAACATTCAATCATCATATATATATATATATATATATATATATATATATATATATATATAAATATATATATATATATATTTATATATATATATATATATATATATATATATATATATATATATATATATACATATATATATATATATATATATAAATATATATATATATATGTATATGTATATATATATATATAAAACGATAAACCTTTCCCTTCATTAACTTTGTCTTTCCGCAACAGAACATTATCCCTCAATTTGATTTTAATCTAGACATACCAAATTAAGTTATTAGTTTTCCCCCTAAAAGCCACGTGCGACCAACACTTATATAAGATCGAACCTCGTGGAACATTCGAAATCATTACCCCATAGCACACGTTAAAGTCCGGTATCTATTTTTTACCAATTAAAAGTCCAGCGCCCCTGTACATTTCGCAAGAATCAGCGTTCCTCGGCGTCGCTCTAGACACACTTTTGTATTCGCCCCAAGCCATTAACATGTAGAGTTTTAGCTCTCCGTCCGTTTCGTCGCAGCGTTGCGCTTCCTGGATTTTTCCCCCGTTGTCCGCGAGATATGTTGAGTTACAATGTTTGTAATTTCGACTAAATGATGCCCAGCAATAAAGTAATTGTAATAATTAAATGGATTATGTGTCAAATTATGTGGATGCCTGTGTTCCTTGACTAGACTCCCTGCATAAGCCTTTTCCTCCACTCGTCGACCACTTGACAATTTTCAATATATATATATATATATATATATATATATATTGACACTTGACAATATATATATATATATATATATACATACATATATATATATATATATATATATATATATATATATAT
>OU015500.1:155413327-155420827 GCA_907164885.2 Dolomedes plantarius
TGGAACCTACGGCAACAGTGTGACCATCGACAGACTCTGGATGTACCTACGTCATCTGTTGACCTACGTCATCTGTCGAGACATATTTACAGCAAAAGGAGTGCGACTTTGGGTTAAAAAACATTGCAATTAAGTTCTGGGGCGTCTACTAACATCGGCAAGAATACTATAAAACGTTCACTACATGGTAGGGAATTTGACAGAAGACACCGACCACGAATATCGTTGCTTTCCTCAAATGACAGAGCTCTGCTCTTCGTATAGGCTCAAGGACACCACCATTGCACACTGTACATCAGGGGTAGGCATTAAGTAGATCGCGATTAACCGGTCGACCACCAAGACATCTTGGGGTGACCGCCTTTACTAAGAGATAAGACGCGCATACTAAAAGAAACATATTTATGGAACACCGACGCCAGGTAAACTGGAGAATCGGCTTTTCACAATTGATGCGACTGTGTTTATTTAAGCAAAAGATTCGATGAATGTGTAGACGACACATGTACCTTCATTGGAAGCGCACGAGGACCACACCTACGCCGCTGGTTGGACCGCAACACCTTGAAAAAAATTAGAAGTAGCACGTACCCTGGAAATTTCTGCCAACCCCTGCTGTACAGTAATATGTGAACGGATAGACTGGTCTGATGAGTCCCATTTTCAACTCATTCGGATAGATGGAAGAGTCTGCGAGTGATGTACACGCCATAAATCGAGGAATCAAGCATGTCTAGAGGCACCGTACAGCCTGGTCGTCCCTCGTTAATGTTATGGGGTGTTTTCAGCTGACGAATGAGGACCCTCATACGTCTACCACTGATGTGGCAGATAACGCCATGTTAGCAACAGTTCAAATGCGTTACACCAATTTCTCTCGTAGGTTTGGCATCTTCCAACAACACAATCTGCACACACATCCACAGTCGACAAAAATTATGGTTTGAGTAAAACCCATCCTTGTCTTGGAGCCGGAAATGGCGCACTTCTCAACCAGATCTCAGTATCTGGGGTTGGATTCTACAGAGCGATTCAAATATTTCTATCCCAATCTATAAATTTAAGCTGCTAAGCCGACTTTTTGGGCAGTCCGCGAGAGAAAACTACTACGTACATTGACTTCATTTTGGTCTTAAACGAAAGATTGTAATCTGTAGATTTGTCAGATTTGGTTTTTGTAAACGCAATTTCTATTAATGAGCGATAATTTACAATTGAAAATTGCTTTCTGCGCATGCTCAGTGACATTTTTATATCTGGCTTTAGATACTAAGCACGAGGATTCTTAAACACATTAATTTTTTTCTGCGCATTTTTATGATTTTCTACTTTTGGACATGATGTGTTAAGTATAATTTGTGTATTATAGCATTTATTTACTATCTAGCCGTCATGTTTTGACGTCATGTACCAACTTGTTATTATTAAAATCTGGTTTACTAGATGTGGCTTCCAGATTTCTGGTTGCACAATTCTTTGAAAACGGCCCAGAAAAATATATATCTGTTCTTGAAACTGTTGCGAGTGAACCGAAATTCGGAGATCAGGTGTATTATAGGCCAGCAGCTGCAAATGCTCAGTGTGAAAAAAATCAGCGTCAAAAATAAAAAGTGCGTGTGTAAGACAAATTAATTGTGTTAATCGAAGTGTCATAAAATATCACCAAGTGGAAAAAAACGAAGTCAAAACGTGTGTTGTGGGAGAAAGCCTGATTTAAAGTCTAAAAGTTTGCAATTTTAATAATTTGTTAATTATAATTATTTGATGATAATAATTAAAATTTTCAGAGAATGATGATTGTTGTGCAATTTTTAGGGGACCTCTTCTTAACCTACTTCTTAAATAATTCATGTGTTCACTATGGGAATGTGATGTATCTCTTTATCTGTCATTTTTAATAAGCATTTACTATTTTAGGCTTATTGCAATATACCTGGGTGAAACCAGGCTTTTTGAGCAAGCTATTGAGAATTTTCTAACTAGCCTAAAGGTGTATGGGCTCATTACAAAAAGCCTAAAATATATTTTTATAATTATAAAGTTGTCGATAATTTTCCAATTATTTTTCATGGGACATTGCAAAATGTCGGCGCTCTCAGCAATAAGACGGATATGTCAATTGTCCTACGAGATACATATACAGTCGAACCTCCATATATCGAAATTTTCTATATATCGAACTCTTAGAAAATCTCCATGTTTATTACATAGAAAATTTGTCTCTATATATCGAAAAAATCTCTATATATCGAAATTTTTTCAAGACAAATTGGGAGATTTTATTCCTCTTTAGAATAAAATCTCCCAATTTTTGGCATTTGAAACAATATGTAGTGGACTTCAACTCTCGGAAAATGTCCCTGATGAAGTTTTTAGTGGACTGAATAAATACGAACATTTCTTTGAACTTTCCGCAAAGCTGGTTGTTCAGCAAGACATTCGTAGTTTTTTTTTTATAAGAATGTAAATGTGATCATTGTAACCACTGTCTGGATTATTGTTTCTTTAAAGGTATGTAGTACTCAATAAATCTTTCATATTAATTCATTTTTTAGTTATTCACTTTCATTTAGTGGGATTCGCATATAAATTAGAAATGGAGTTTCGTATACGAAAATTAGCTTTAATTTTTTTTCTTAGGAGAATCACGATAAAGCTAAGCTGAATTCTATATATCGAAATTTCTATATATCGAATTTTTCTCCGGCAATTTGCTACTTCGATATATGTAGGTTCGACTGTATATGCTGGTATGTGTGTATTTTGACGGCAATTCGTTGGATCTGTGTACTTATGAATATGGTACAATGACCCCAAACACAAAAGGACTGTGAGAATGATAATGGTAGCCATTTTGAAAGATCACTAATGCTTTCCAGTGTGTGTGCTTATATATATATATATATATATATATATATATATATATATATATATATATATATATATATATATATATATATATATATATATGACAGGCTTTCGGTTTGCCTGCTGTAACATCTTAATTGCAGTCTTCTCAATCTAAAGTCCATGGCATCGAGGGAAGGCAGATACTCAGAGTATGCTCAACATCGTTTAAATTAAGTAGATTTTATTCATTTCCGTTTCATGTCAACCACGCTCCAAATCGGCACATTTCAAAGCCTGCCATTTTCAAATTCGGAGACCGGACGTACGCACGTCCACCAGCACCGATTTTATCTCGCGTTCTGCGTAATTCGAAGTCAAAATAGCGCGTCTACTCTTATGGCACATGCGCAGAGCCCAATCGGGAAAGTTCTAGAAGCTTGTTTCCGCGCCCAATCTTGTACATTATCGAAAAATAAATTATTTCCACGGACATTCACTACCGCGAATCAAAAGTCTACTAATGAAACAGGGGGAAACCCTTTTTTTTCACCCCAACGCTTCTTGGAATATGAAACTCGTGGCTTTTAGCGCCACGGAAATAATCTATCCCGAAGCCCCCTTTAAATTTTTAACTTAATAATTCTTTCCCTTAATTAATTCTTGACATATATATATATATATATATATATATGTATATATATATATATATATATATATATATATATATATATATTCAAATGTAAATCTATAGTAAGCAACTTACCTCTGACGGTGAGCTGGACTTCTGTCCTGGCCTCTCCTGCTTTGCTCTTGGCCACGCACACATACACTCCGGAGTCCTGTTGCACCACGTGGCCGAGGAAGAGGGAGCCGTTCACCATGTGTCGCCGGTCGTCGCCGCCCACCACGTCGAACGTCTGTCCTGACGATCGACGGCTCCATCTATAAACAGAAAGGGTAGTGTGGGCTCATTTTTTCAATAAAGCTCAAGCCCTCTTCCAAAATGCGATCTATGAATAGCATGACTATATATATATATATGTAATGAAATAAGATCAGATTACAGAAATATTAGAAAAAGAAATTTATTTCCGAGTGGCTAAACAGACATCTTATCTAATGGAAAGCCAACACCCGAGTGATTCCCGGGGTTTGAGTATAGAGGTATCTGCGGTTGAAAAATTTGCTGACCAAAGATGTTTTTTGCAAGCTGCATCAGTTGTGCAGGACGATTACCTTATTTGGGCATAGAAAAGTAGTCGTACAGTTTCGTGGCTTGCCCAGGAATTGCTGACGCTATGAAAAATATTCCCGGGTTCTTGAAAACAGAATTTGGTAATGCGATCTTAAGCATGGGAAGGGAAGAAAATTTACAGGGGATCAACTTAAATTTTATATCTTTCATATCCCCCATTTTAAAAACGTTGTCTACCCGGGTGGAGGCTCTCATACATAACATAAAAAAAATAAACTACAAAATATTACAATTATACAGAATATAACAGAAGATTACAAAAATATCTGGCAAAGTCCACAGTGGTTCCTCCAGATAGCAGGTCCATGCGGTTTCCCTACTATCCTTCATCTTATTTGCTTCGTATGCACTTAACCATAATTACAGTATAAGTTCAAAATATAAGACTGGTATTCAAAATATAAGACGATAACATAACTTCTATGATTACATGACATATTATCTTGATATATTTGATATGAATAAAACACAATATAAATATTTACACTACCTGGAAACTATCTCTTAACACTGTCCACATATTGTATTATTAGTTCTCACATTATATTATATTAATACTGACATTGTTTGTATCACTATCAAAATTCACTGTATTATATTTTTTAACTTCCTTGAGTACTCTCATATTCATTACAATTCTCTATTCGTGCAAAATTACAATATTATAAATTTTTACATTCATTCCATATCAATTTCTCTTCTTTTTCTTCAAAGTACTTTTACATTAATAAAACAACTTCATTACATCAAAATTCGTTTCAATAGCAATACACATTTTATACCTTAAACATACCTTACTTCTGACAAACAAATCACATTTCTCTCAAACAACCGTGTATCCTCACGTTTGCTGAGGAATGCTGACTCTGAAGTTGGAAAGGAGGTTAAAACAAATTCCTCCCGCCACTTCAAAAGAAAATTTTTGTGGATGAACAAATGTAGGTAAATGGATTCAGTTTCTCAACTGTAGTTGCTCTCAAAGAAAAACCCCAAGATCCAAAAATAAAAAATTTTCCGAATGAAAAAAAAAATGTTTTCGAGTTGTGTGGCCATCACAACCTGACAATTTATTTTTAAAAAAATATAGAAAAATAAAAACAAAACAAGAACAACTCAACTGAGGAAAAGAATGCATCATGACATTAAATTAAATATTATAAAATTCAAAATTCACCTTAATAATTATAAAAATGATTTGTTATATTATTCTGAAAGTGTTAATTCAATTACAGCATAGAATTTAGATACCTGTCAAGTTTTTTAACAATATATAAGATCATTAATTAAACAACTCAAAATAACTTGTTATAACTTCTTAATTAAGTAAATGTGCATCATCTTCATATTAGGCAATATTCAAAACATTGTGTGCTTTAACATCGTCACTAGTTTCACTTCAAAATAATCAAATTCTAAAAGCATTGGTACCTATCATGACATAAGTGACAAACCTGGAGGTGAAATGGGCTATCCTCTGTGATGTCTAACGTGAAAGATTGTCAGTGATCACGAGGGTGCCTTGGTGCAAAGACAGCAAGAGGCTCATCCCTCTAGGGGAGGAACTACCCCTTGTGCTAGCAAAAGGGTTCTCCGGTGTCAACAAAAATAATATAACTCAGATCATCAACACACTTGACAAAATTAGGGGTAACCTGTGACATGTCATGTTAGCCCTAACATTTACAAAATTTTTCTTTAACTTAAGCACATCAACATCCTTTTAATAAATATTCTTTTGAAATAATTCAGATGGTAATTTGTGGAAGGCAAACTAGCATCAAAAGTTCTCTAAATAAATATAATTAACTACGAAATTTAGGTAGGTATCTAAATCCATCAAAGTTAGGTTATCTTCATCATGTGTCAACAATGTTCATTACAATATCAGTTATTAACATATCAAAAATATAAAAAAAACACCTATAATACTCAAATGTAATGTAGAACTCCACATCTGTTCCAGAAATTTTTCTCAAAATAATACTACAACTATACAATTGCTTATGAGATCCGCATTAATAAGTACACACAGAAATAGCTCAAAAAGAGAGTTTAAACAAGATAGCGCTTTTTTTTTTTTTTTTTTTTTTTTTTTTTTTTTTTTTTTTTAACACACAAAGTTTAACCACATAAGTGGAGTAAAGGGGTGTTAGGCACCCAACAAAACAAAAAGGAAACGGATCTCTGACATTCACATTATTATCACCATTATTATTATCACTATTATTATTTTCCTTTAAATCAAAAACACATCATAAAATACAAGAGAAAAAGTATTTGTTTTTAAATGTATGGAATCAAAATTTATCACCCTTCAAATTTCTTTACAATCTTCCAAACAACTTCCTTTCCTTCTCATTATTATTCATGTACTTTTCATAATCATTAAATAATCAGCTAAAAACTCTAACCAATATGTGAATTGAAAGAAACATGTAAAACTGCTCATGCTTGTTCAAAACTTATAAATCCTTCTCTTAATTGATAAAATATGTAATATTCCTCACACTTTATTCAATATATTCAAACATATCTCTCTTTATACTTTTTTTTTCCTATTTATTTATTCTCTATTCTTTCTATTTTGAGAAATTTCTGGAGTGGGAGAACATTTATTAGCAGACGGGTGTGAAAAATCATCCGTGGCTTATTATGATACCCTAGCAGCTATTAGAAGGACGCTCCGTTTATATAACAAACTACGCCTTGAATCTCTACTTTTACACCAGAAAATCTCCTATAGTACTTATATTCCTGACTAACCTTCAACATAATATAATTACGAGGATTTTCAAAACCATACTTTAATACTTCATTATATGATAAAACAAATTCTTAACTCTTATAATTTCTAAAATATTTCATAAAGATGAGAAAATATTCATGTGGATAATTTAAAACTCAAATGCAAAAAACATTGATTAAAACATGGAAGAGAAACGAAGAAAGAACATACATCATACAAAATGAAAGAAAGCAAATTTAACTTTTACGCGACTTATTTTTACAGAGTCTCTGAGAAATTATATTTATTTATCACTCATTATTGAGGCGAGAAAGGAAAAAGGAAAACATTATAAAATTGAAAAACAAGTACAATTCCGTAAACACCCGATTCGTCTGAGCGGCGGATGGCTAAAAGATATTTATTGCTGTGTAACATAACCTTCAACTATGTGTATACAATAATGCGCACGCTGGCTCTCGACCCATGTTTATAGTAGGAATGACCTACTTTACTCCGTATTTTACTAGATTTAAAACTGCGTGTGAGAAACAGATACTTACAAGAACGATCTGCAAAGAACGATCTTGGCTAGTTTAAAAAGAATAAAAATAATGTTAAATTTCTGAAGAAAAGTATGATTAAATTTACGTTTGTAATTGATTTCGCT
>OU015500.1:155425827-155430827 GCA_907164885.2 Dolomedes plantarius
GTGGAATGTGAGCAGTGATTGTCGGAATGTGCCCCGAGTGGGCAGACCTACGAGACTTGGAGACAGAGACCGACAGGTGTGGTCCAGAGAAATTCAGAATAACTGCACCCAACCGAAGGCCCACACACTCCAAGAGTTTCAATAGGCATCCGGGTTGTCCGAGTGTTGTTTCGATGAATACATCAGCCAAGTCCAACAGTGCTGCTCGGTTAATGTGGTGAAATCACGTAGAAAGTGGACCGTAAATCAGTGGAAACGGGTTCTCTCGAGTTCCAAATCAAGGTTCACCCTGTACCGTTCGGATAGTAGGGTCTGGGTCTGGCATGTTCCTAGAGCAGGAGTTCCTCCTGCAAGAATGCATTGTGCCCACAATAAAGATCGGCTGAGGTGGAATTATGCTCTGGGGATGTTTCTTCTAGTATGGATTGGGATCCTTGAACCCAATTCATGACAAGCTCAACGTCGACGCCTACTGCTCTATTATGGATGACAGTGCGCTTCCTCCGCTGTGGCAGTTTTACGGGATGGACCCATGTTACTTCCAGGACGACAACGTCAGCTGTCATGTTGCGAGGTCCACCTTGGATTGGTATGCCGACAATCTGGTTAACCGAATGAACTGGCCTGCCCACAGCTGAACCCTATCCATAACCTCTGGTGCGAGTTGATTCTCCGAATTTAGGGGTGCAACAACCGTCAAAAAATCGCTGTAGGAACTTACATGCCTTTCCAAGCCGAGTGGAAGGACATACCACTAGCCGTTATACAAGGCCTTGTGGAAAGCATTCCCCGGAAGGTTGAGGCTGTAATTGCCTGTCGTGGAGGCTCTACCAACTATTGAATAGGAATAAATTTCGTGCAACTTTTCTCCCACAGGTGTCCAGATACTTATTTGTAAATAGTGTATATGTTTGTGTATGTATGTATGTATGTATGCACGCGTGCATGTCTATATATGTAAAACAGTTCCGTAACTGACTCATTCATTCACTGACTGACATACAACGCACAGACCAAATCGCTGGACCTAAAGGGCTGAAATTTTGCATGACGATTCTTCTAATAGTGTAGGGGTGCACTAAGAAAGATTTTTCAAAAATTATTCTTAGATTTTTTTAAAATTAAATTTTTAAGCTGTATTTTAAACTTTTTTTACGTTTGTATTTAAAATAATACATTGAGGGTTATAAAATTTATATCGCGAGAAAGATCATAAAAATTCCTTCAAAATGGATTTTTTTTCAAATTTTTACCTCCATTTCCTGATTTTGGTGAATTTTTAAAGATTAATTTTAATAATTTAATTTATTAAATGCCGATCACGTGATTTCTTTTTCTGGTACTTTCAATAAATTTATCGTCCCGTGCGTAACAACTAAATAGACAACAAAAAATTTTTTTTTCTCTTTCTAATGCAGCAGACGATTGGATATTATCCAAAAAAATGCATATCCCTTACGATTTTTTTATGAATATATATATATATATATAGATAGATATATATTTTACATCAATTGTATACATTGATCATCGCATTTATTATAAATATATATATTTATTTTTTGGCATAAATTGCATACGTTGATCGTTGTATTTAATTTGAATGTACGCCGTAGCGAAGCGCGGGTTTTCAGCTAGTATGTACATATGGATACAAATTATGTTTATATTACCTGTAGACTGGTGGAGGATGTCCTTGCGCAACACACGGGAGCAATGCCACATCCCCTTGATACGTTGTCACGTGACGTACAACATGCGTTAGTCGGGGCGGAACATTGGATTGTGGATCTGGAAATATAATTGCATCACTTCATTCACTATGTATTAGGATAAAAGTCACTTATACGATACACATGATAAAAGAGAGAACTGCACATTGTCATTAATGCGTAATCAGCACTCAATAAACTAAAAGAAAATTATATATATATATATATATATATATATATATATATATATATATATATATATATAACATTTATATGTAACCGAGAATATATAAAAAGCTGGCATTCTATATAATGCCTAGGAAATCTATAGCATTCTTTACGTTTTTAGGCAAAGCATGAAATCCCAGCGGTCTTTAAATATTCTATATACTTTTCCTAGGAATTGTGTATAATAACAATTCAATATACAGAATAGCAATTAATGTTTTGTTAAAGGAAGAAAATAAAGTCATTGAAAGTCCTTTATTGAAAATAAGTATATAAAAATGGAAAAAAAAAATACAAAATAAAGTACAGGAATTTCTTCTGAAAAGAAAAATGGAAAAAAGCCAGTATTCCCCTACTTCTTGCAACAAGGAAGCTGATTGACGAGGTATTTCGTGATTAGGAACGTTTTTAATTCTGAGTAAATCTTTTTGCTATAAATGAGCGTAGTGTGATCTGACATACTTGGTTCAAAATTTCCTGAGTAGTTCCAAGTCGGTAAAAATCGTCACCTGTCACATTCATAAATACTGCCAACAAATTGCGAGACTCAAAACTATCCGTCGTCAACGTCAGGCTTTGGAATTCGCACAGTGACCCTTGAAGATGCAGGATTAAGTTTTTCAGACTCATTTTAAATTTTTTGGCCTGTATTCAAAGATTCATTCTAGATTCAATCTTACCCTTGACAGTACTCTGAGTATCGAAGTAATAGGGTGCGCAAAATATCCCCATTACCTTCCCATTTTCTCAGCTCCATCACATTTACTGGTTTGACCACAGATGGCATGGCATTTTCGATGATAGCTCTCGCATGTACGAGCACGAATGATCCTATAATAAACACAACAGTTAGCAGAAATGGAGACTTGTTTGGCACCATGTATTATCCTTCACTTTGGTATCTCTCGTCATGAACAACCATCCCATCGGTGTTTTACTCTCTCTCTCTCTCTCTCTCACTCTCTCTCTCTTGCAATGGGGTGATTTGTTCCTTCTCGTTTTGTTTAA
The DNA here is from genome assembly GCA_907164885.2 of Dolomedes plantarius. Classification (NCBI taxonomy): domain Eukaryota; kingdom Metazoa; phylum Arthropoda; class Arachnida; order Araneae; family Dolomedidae; genus Dolomedes; species Dolomedes plantarius. Next base: position 155,428,776 of record OU015500.1, read on the forward strand.
AGGTTTCGTATTATTTTTCCAGTTGTATCTCAGTCTATATGCCATGTAAAACATATTACGGTGTGGAAGACGTTGTGAGACTCACTTTATGTTTGCAGCCACAAAAACTTCATATGATGTTCCCTTATTCCCAGAAAAAAAGCCCCGTTTTTCATGAGTTGGACGAAACACAGTCCCTCAGTCCTCCGGTCAGTTTACTCGCCTTGCATCCAAATACCAAATACATTTAAATGTCCTGATTAGCCCTTCCGATACTACAATGGCTTTGTGAGTGGCGACGCTTGTCATGCATGATCTTCAAAGTCAGCCAGTAAACCTTTCGGTTACTCACTGTCGGACTCACTGTGCCCGTTGTCGGACTGTAGAATGTATGGTGCTCCACGAACCGTAAATAAAACAAACGAACAGCTTACGTAGAGCACAGTATGGGCTGACTTTTGCATTGCAAAATGAAACTCGTGTCACTGATGAACAAAGACTGGACTGGACTATATTGCTGTGATATGGAAGTACTCAATGATCTTCGATTGAGGCGAGCGTCGAAAGATATCTTCCCTGTCGAATCAAAATAAAACCGTCTATTGCGGGATTATTTTATAGTTTACAAACTTGCCTTATAGAATTCAATAGAATGCAAAGGAAATGTAAGAAATATTAACAATTTTTGGTTTTCATTACATTTTCTAGGCACTCCATACAATGATGCATGAATTCAGAGATTGAGGGTGATATATATATATATATATATATATATATATATATATATATATATATATATATATATATATAGGCTCCCAAAACTGTTCGTACACTTACGATTTTCAATGAAATAGGGGTCTATCGATTAATTAAAATGAATATTTCAGAATGGTATTTAATAAAAATATCTATAATCTGTTCTTAACAAAACTACATTAAATATTTTGAAAACATAGTAAAAATTATTTTTAAAGAAACCGGTAATCAAAAAGTAACAAAAACTTTATCTCACAAAAGTCGTCGTACACTGAAATATTTTCGGATAAATTCATAATTAAAATTATCGTCTGGCGATTTATTTTTATTTTTGAACTGTGGTGGCATTTAAAATATAGTTTGGCTTTAATTGTTGCTTGCCTAATCCGTAATATTCTATTTACTATTTAAAAATGGCGTAAAGAAACAACAGACGGCATTCGAAAATTGATTATTTTTCATCATAGTAGTGGTAAATCAGTTCGGAATATTACTAAATTACTTAATTTATCCCATTCTACTGTGCAGTATGTGATAAAACGCTTTAAAGAAGAAAATCGTATCGAAAACAAGGTAAGAAAAGGTCGTCTGGCAAAGTTAAGAAAACGTGATCAGAGATTTATGATTAGAAAATTTGTGAAAAATCCACGTTTGAGTGCTGTAATTGTTTCTGAGGAATTTAATGAAACATTTTCTACTTCAATTTCACCTGAAACTGTTCGACGAGTTCTCAGAGCAGCTGGATTACATAGGCATTCTGCCCAGAAAAATTTTTTTGCGAGTGAGAAAAGCAGAAATCTTAGGCTTTCCTTCGCACTATCAATGATAAATAAGCCCCAGACGTATTGGAATAATGTCTTATTTGCCGATGAAAGCAAGTTTAACATTTTTGGTTCCGATGGGCGTATAATTGTATGGAGAAGAAAAAATGAGGAACTTAATCCCAAGAACTTAGCAGGAACAGTTAAGGCGGTCAAGGCGGTGGAAGGTAACCTTGTGTGGGGTTGCATGTCAGCGTCAGGACTACGAAATTTGGTATTTATAGATGGCATAATAAATCATGCTGTTTTTATAAATATTTTAAGACACAATTTAAAATTATCAGCTCAAAATTTCGGTATTTGAAACAACTTTGTTTTCTATGAAGATAACGATCCTAAGCACACGGCTCTCAACGTTCGCCTCTGGTGCCTCTATAATTGTCCACAAGTTTTGAAAACACCACCTCGATCGCGAGATTTAAACCCAATAAAACATATTTGAAGAGAGAACTGGAGGTTCGAGTACGAAAACACGACATTCACACGAAAAGCGAAC
>OU015500.1:155435827-155438327 GCA_907164885.2 Dolomedes plantarius
CGCAGCTTATTTAATATATTATATATATATATATATATATATATATATATATATATAAGTATATTAAACTATTTAGTTAGTATATTTCTTTAGTATATTAAGTTATTTCGCGACTGGAATATTCCCCAAAATCTTCACGGATAAAAAAAAAATTTAGAGAAACATGTATATAAAAAAGAAAACTGCCTACATCCAAGAATTCGAATAACATAACAGGGGATGGGTGGCGACTGTGGTGGTGCAAATAGGCTCCGCGAAAATTTTAAAATTCCTGCCAGATGGCGCAATCAGTTTTTTTTTTCTAATGGCGCAGTCCGGCCTGAAGTCATTACCATAATATGTTCGCATTCCAGACTTTTCGCACTTTTTTGCAGATTTCATTACTTTTCGTAACTTATTTTGTTGTTCGTTTTCGGATCTCGGCCTCACCTCGGTATGGAGGAATTAAAAATCTGTAAAACTATTTAAATATTTCTATTAAAAGTGTTCTGCTGTAACAGCCGATGGAAATGTATGATGTAATAAGGAACAGATTAAGAAGCGATGGACACAGGGAAATTATATATATATATATATATATATATATATATATATATATATATATATATATAAGCATAAAATTATAGATCAAATCATATACATATAATTTTTCGAGCCTATTTGCTCCACTTCATTCATCACCTGCTACATATTTACGTTATATATGTGTGTTATAGATGTGTATGTGTGTACATATATAATCTAACGGTTGCAATCAGTGTATGTTCGCATTCCAAACTTACACTGTTGATTCGCTGTTTACTGTAGATTTTATTACTTTTCATAAAAAAAAACTTATTTTGTTCTTCGTTATCGAATTTCGACCTCACATCGGCCGTAAAGAAATAGAAATTTGTAAAACCCGCATCACTATTAAAATATTTCTATTAAAACTGTTTAGCTGTAACAACCGATGGTAATGTGTTTTGATATAGCCATTGGAGTGTTAGGGGATGAAGAGAGAAAAATTATATATATATATATATATATATATATATATATATATATATATATATATATATATATATATATATATATATATATATATATATATACATACATATATATATACACTGCTGGCCACTGTAAATGCAACACCCTGAAGGAAACTTGCAAATAACATGAAATTTACAACATGCATTAGCGGAATTGAGATATGCAAATGATTAGAATTTCAGCGCAGACGCACATCACGCGCGCCTGTGGCGCCACTTCAAAGCGCTATTTACGGCTTGGATATTTCGACGATTTCAAGTTCGGCAATTGTGTTTTTTTTTGTGGTTTTTCAAACAACGATCAATTAAGCCTCGTCGAAAACAGCGATCATCTTTTCATCAAGTATCCGAGTTCGACAGAGGAAGGATAGTGGCCTACCGAGATTGTGGATTATCTTTCAGGGAAATCGGTAGTCGTGTTGGACGAAACCAAAGAACTCTAATGCGGATATGTGATCGCTGGATGCAGGTGGGTACGACGGACAGGCGTGTTCGATCGCATCCACCTCGGCGCACCACTTTACGTGATGACAGGCAAATTGTGCGCATGGCAGTGACGGATCGCTCAGTCACATCACGAACCATAGCACAGCACATGCAGTCTGTAACGCATCATCCAGTGTCTGCGTGTACCATTCGACGCCGTTTACAGCAGAGTGGTCTGTCCGCAAGACATCCATTGCTTTGTCTACCCTTGACGCAGAACCACAGACGTCTCCTCCACCAATGGTGCGATGACAGAAGGATGTGTACGGCAGAATGGAATGAAATTGTCTTTACTGACGAGTCACGCTTCTGTCTGCAACACCACGATGGTCGCATTCGAGTCTGGAGACACCGTGAAGAGAGGATGCTGAACAGCTGCGTTATGCACCGCCACACTGGTCCTGCACCGGGTATTATGGTATGGGGCGGTATTGGATATCACTCTCACACACCTCTAGTACGCATTGCCGGTACTTTAAACAGCCAGCGCTACATCTCCGAGGTGTTGGAGCCAGTTGTCCTTCCTTACCTTCAGGGATTACCCACAGCCATATTTCAACAGGATAAGGCGCGACCACACGTGGCACGCATTGTCCAACGGTTCTTCGTCAATCGCCAGATTGAATTGCTTCCCTGGCCGCCTCGCTCTTCGGATCTTTCGCCGATAGAAAACATGTGGTCCATGGTTGCTCTACGATTGACCCAGATTCCATCCCCAGTTGCCACAGCTGATCAACTTTGGCAACGTGTGGAAGCTGCTTGGTCTGCTGTACCCCAAGAACTCATCCAAAGTCTCTTTGAATCAATGCCGAGGCGTGTGGCAGCGGTGATCACCAACAATAGTGGCTACTCTGGCTACTGATTTTGGCAGGAACCACACTTCACACAAGTCTATAAATTTAATCATTTGATAGTTGGTCAACATGTTATCTACAAAATAAATTTTGTTGTGATATCTCTTGTCTTTCTTGGTGTTGCAA
>OU015500.1:155455827-155503327 GCA_907164885.2 Dolomedes plantarius
GATTGTTTATCGGAGGGTCGAGCAACAAGACGTCACCCAAGACATACCATACATTTTCTATTGGATTAGATCAGGTGAACGTGCTGGACACATGATACGATGAATATCCTCCCTCTCCAGACAGTCCTGAACAGCGTTGGCGCGGTGAAAGAACGCGGTATTTTCCATGAGTAGACAGTTATCGCCGACAGCAGCACGGAAAAGGCGAACATGAGGCAGCAGAACTCCAGCAATGTACCGTGCAGCGATCATGGTCCCTGTTTCAAGCACATGGAGTGGTGTGCGGTCATTCACAGTGATGCTTGCCCATACCATGATGCTAGATGTACCATGTCAGCCACAATCCTGGATGTTTTCTGGATGATAAACACTACAAATTCACTCTATATCATTTACAGTCTACTATCAGACGAAGGACTGAACTAGCTCTCACATGTGAAGACGATATTTGCACAGTCATCCTCGGTCCAATGGCGGTGCATACGGCAGCATTGGAAACGGGCGCTACTGTGAACTCTCCTCGGGACTCACAAAACAGGTGTTCGGACGTATAGTCCTGTCTATTGCAAACGCTTTGCTACAGTTTTCCGGGTTATTGGAGTTCCTGTGGCTGTATAGAATCGACTGGCCATTTGACCAGCTGTACTGTGCCGGTTCCTTTTAGCCGTTAGAACGATGTACAGATCGTCTTTGTGCGTCTTAATGTGTGGACGACCTCCTAGCTCACGCTTGCTACACTGTTCAAGTGTTTGCCAGGCTGCCAATAGCGTGGAACCAACACTGAGGGCGATGTCGAAATCCCCAGCAACATTTACCTGTAGTTTGTCGTCATTCATCTAGCTTTCCAATTATCCGTTCGCGTGTAAAATCATCTAAACGATGTCTGATAGACATAAGCTCACTTTGAAAAACACAATGTTCTTCCGACTTGTTCAAATGTAGCGTCCAACACTCACTGGCTTCACGCGCCGAATGACTGCAAACCAATTTGTACGCCGTCACGTAACCGACACGTGTGGTAATGACAAATTTCCATCGCCACCTTGATTCTCATTGCATGATGCCTTTATGAAAATTCCCAGAAGCTACTTTCTCCGGTCATCCTACGTATTTCAGTTATTTTGCAAATTCTGCGATCGTCGTAAGGTAGACGACCGGGACATAAGTATTGAAATGTAGAGGTTGAGTTTAATACCCGATCAGAAGTAACAAGGCAACACCTAGGGATTTCAGCATTAGTAGCGCAAAAAACCATCCAAGTGGAATCTGGCGAATGGAAGAGGAAGCTTGTTAAAACGCATAACCAGAAAAAAACCATCGAACCTCGACCGAAAACATCCAGCGAATATTTCAGAACAGCGCTGGTACTTCTGCCTGCATCAATACTGTCCAAAAAAACTTCTTGCACTTGGATACCAAGGCAGACTGATAGCTAATCAGCCGCTTATCACAAAACCCAAATCGAGGAGAGTATTAGTATGCAGCAATTAATGTAAAAACGGGATGTTCAAGCTGTGGGAAACAGTGTTACGAAATGACGAATAAAGATTCCCATAATATGTCCAGTCAGAGGGTAGAAAATGGGTCTGAAAAACACCTACTGCCAGGGGGTGAAGTCCAAATTTTGATGTCCGGCGGTCGTGGAGTTTTGGTCAGGGGCATTCTCTACTGGTACGTCTTGGACATATTGTAACTAGTTGTTGTTCCTACTACCATGACAGGAGATCGGTACAATGACATTCTAGACCGACCTGTCCTTCTTACAAGGAGGTAGTAATACGGAACTGACGATTGTCTTTACCAGGATGGCAATGTCCCACGCCAATTAAGTGCAACTGATTTGCAGTGGTACCGAGACTTGGGTGTGAAAAGATTGCTGTGGCCCTCTTAGAATCCCGATAACACCCAATCGAGCATTTGCCTGAAGAATTGGAACGACGACTGAGGTTTAAAACAACAAGTCCGAGTTTAGGTACTCAACTCGCATCGGATTTGCAAGAGGAATTTGAGAAAAAAATTCACCTTCATATAATCCTGAAATTGGTCGAGTATTCCTAAAGGAGTACCTGTCTGTAATCACGTACAAAGATACACACCTACATATTGCTAAATTAATGAAATTCTCTTCATATTATTTTTTTATTATTTCCTCAAGTGTCAAGACAGTTTTTGGAACATAAATATATATATATATAGACAGATATCTATATATCTAGATATTTAAAGTGAAAGATCTTTAGTTGACTATCCCTCTCAACTGCTCAATTCTGTTCAGAGCTGATTTAGAAGCTGATAAGTCTCCCTAGTGATAATGCTATGGAACGAAACCCTTTTTGAGGGCTACCTCTAACAATGACTCATTTTTTTCCGGAACCATGACTGGCCGCCATACAGGACTTTTACTATATATATATATATATATATATATATATATATATATATATATATATATATATATATATATATATGAAAGATATAAAATTTAAGTTGATCCCCTGTAAATTCTCTTCCCTTCCCATGTTTAAGATGGCATTACCAAATTCTGTTTTCAAGAACCCAGGAATATTTTTCATAGCGTCAGCAATCCCTGGGCAAGCCACACTGTACGACTACTTTTCTATGCCCAAATAAGGTAATCGTCCTGCACAACTGATGCAGCTTGCAAAAAACATCTTTGGTCAGCAAATTCTTCAACCGCAGATACCTCTATACTCAAACCCCGGGAATCACTCGGGTGTTGGCTTTCAACTAGATCAGATGTCTGTTTAGCCACTCGGAAATAAATTTATTTTTCTAATAGTTCTGTAATCTGATCTTATTTCATTACAGAATTTATAGCCGGTAGGATGTTCTGCAGTGAGGATACCAGTTTTAAAATTTTAATTTCAATATGTAAACGGAGTTTTAATTAATTTTACCAGCACCCGTCGTAAAACTTCATTCGCCCTTTCGTGCGTCGAAAATAGCAGCGAGCAGAAGTGGATTACTGTATTACTGACCTTGGTGGATTTACGCTGTTCGGTGACCTAGTTTTGAATAAGCAATGAAGAAAGGGGAAAATCCGAATTTGAATCAAACCGTGGACTTAACGGGTGAAAATAACGAGCCATCTCACGTCCGCTTTTCCGATGTAAATGTGTTTATTAAGCCCTATTCAAATGAAGTGCCAATCGAAAATTACATCGCAGAATATGAGCAGGTTTCTGAACTGTTAACATTAAATCCTATACAAAAAATTATATTCTTTCGCAAGCTGTGTACCGGAAATGTGGAACTATTTCTTCAATCCAAACCCCTGTTTAAAAACTTCGAAGAATTAAAAACAGAACTGCTTAAAGAATTTAAGACGGAGATAAGTAAGGCCGAAATACATCAGCAATTGTTAAGACGGAAAAAAGGAAGGGAAGAAACTTACGAAGCGTATTACTACACTATCCAGCAAATAGCTTCGAAAGCAGCGATGACCTCGGAAGAGCAAAAATTTTACATCATAAAAGGAATAAACGCACGCCCAGAAGTAGATCTCCAACTTCGTTCGACAAAAAATTGTGATGAACTAAAAAACATGTTAAAACTATTGGATAAGCAAAATTCAGAGGAAAGGACTTTTTATACCCCCAAGCTACCAGTTTTCCATAGACCTCCAGCCTGGAGTCCACGCTTCCAACAACACCCAGGAAATTACCGACAGTTTCGGCCAAATTTTGATCTTCAACACCAGGAGTGGAGACCGAGGAATAATTTTTATCCGCCCCGTTTCCAGCAACGTCCCAGACCAGGGTTCAACACCAGTGCACCTTCCTTTCAGCCAAGAATGACAATGCAGAATCATAATAAAAACTTTAATGTGAGAACCAACGACAGTGACTGAGTGCCAGTAGTAGAGAGCCTGTTGTGTGGACAGAAAGTCCAGATTTTATTCGATTCAGGCTCAACTCTAAATATTTTACCAGGATCCACATTAAATAAAAATCACCAACTAAATTTCAAAAATTGCAACATTAACATTACAGCTGTGGGACGAAACGTCCAGGTAAGTCAGTATATAATGCTTCCGTTAAAATTGGGTGAAAAAATTGAAACATTAAAATTTTATTACTTACCCAATGTACAATTACCATATGTTATATTATCTGGTCATGCTATTGGACTCTTTAATGTCACTATTAATTTTAAAACTAGAGAAATTTTTCAGGATAATAAATTACTTAAGCATTTTAATTGTACCAGCTGTCATAATAATAATCCTAATAAGAGAAGTGGTCATGGAAATAATGAAAAAGTATCTGCATTTTTAAGTAATAATAATGATTTATGTAATGTGATTTCTTGTAATAATGATAAGTGTGATATTGACAATTTAATTCAAAAATTTGATCATGTTTTTGCTAAGAATAAGTTTGATGTGGGAGAAATTAAATTAGAATCGCCAAAAGTAGTCTTAACCTCAGAACTTCCTATAAGTCAAAGACCATACAGAACGTCGCCTAGAGATGACGCAGAGATAAAGAAACAATTAGATGCCTTGTTAAAAGCTAAAATTATTAAACCTAGTTATAGCCAATATAGTTCACCTATTACTCTCGCATTTAAGAAAGAAGATAATGCTAGGACTCGACTATGTATTGACTATAGGAAAATTAACCAAATTACAAAAACCGATTGTGAACCCATTCCCAGAATAGACAGTGTTCTAGACAAATTGACCAATGCTAAGGTATTTTCTACGTTAGATCTATGTAGTGGGTATTGGCACCTGAAATTAGAGGATGAGGAAGCTGAAAAGCTTGCTTTCACTTCTAACTATGGCTTGTACCAATTTACCAGACTGCCGTTTGGATTTAAGAATGCTCCCGCAATATTCCAAAGAACAATTAGGCGTATACTTCATAAATATCAAGTTAACTTTGCTCTAAATTATTTTGACGATATAATTATTTTCTCAGAGACATTAGAACAACATATTCCGCACTTAAAGACCATTTTTGAAATTTGTGAAAAGGAAAATATTAAACTTAAAAAATCGAAATGTCATTTTGCTAAAGATACTATTGATTTTCTTGGCTATGAAGTTAAGCATGGATCATACAGCCCAAATAATACTAATGTAGAAACAATAAAAAAATTATTGGCCCCAAGGAACGTTAAAGATTTACAAAGATTTCTAGGCACCATTAACGTATATCATAAATTTATTCCTGATTACGCTAAAATTAGAATTCCCTTAAATAACCTTTTAAAGAAAGACCAGAAATGGGCATGGACGCCTGAATGTCAACAAGCTTTTCAAAAACTTAAAGATAGTTTAATCTCAAAACCCATTTTGGCCCTTTATAATTCAAATTATCCTTGCCATGTCTATGTTGATGCGTCAAAAGAAGCCATAGCCTCCATAGTAAAACAAGAACATCCTGATGGAACTCAACATCCAATTGCATATCACTCCCGACGACTTAGACCATATGAAATTAATTATACGATAACGGAATTAGAATGTTTGTCCATAATTGATAGTCTTGATAAATTCCATTGCTACCTTCATGGGTCACATTTTACTGTACATACAGATCATCACAGCTTAGTTTGGCTTAAAACTTTTAAAAATCCTACAGGTAGACTTTTCAGATGGTCTCTAAAAATTTCTATGTATGATTTTGACATAAAATATAAGAAAGGTACAACTAATGTTGAAGCTGACATGTTAACAAGAAACCCAATTGCTTTTAATATAACTACAACCCCTCCAGAACCCTTGTTAGATATAAAGGAAATCATCCATTTTCAAATGTTAGAAAATATAACAGCACCCAGATGTTTTAATAAGGATAATATTGTAGTAGTAAAAAGACAAGGTTTAATCAAAATTGTAGTACCAAAAGCGTTAAGAATTAAATTAATAGAGAAAGTACATGAAAAATTTGGTCATCCAGGAATAGCTTCAATGTTAAGAATTATTTCACCTCAATATTATTGGACTAAGATAATTAATGATGTTGGAAATTATGTTAAACATTGTGAAACTTGTCAAGTAAACAAGAAGTCTCATCAGAAAAAATATGGTTTTATGCAATCTCTTCCTCTGTGTGAAAAACCTTTTGAACTATTATCAATTGATACTGTAGGTGGTTTAAGTTATTATAATTCTACTAAGAAATATTTACACATTGTAGTTGATCATGCCACTAGGTACATCTGGACATTTCCCTCTAAAAGTGCCACCACGGAAACCTATATAAATTGTTTGAATTCTATTTTTCAAAATCATGTACCCGAGAAAATTTTAAGTGATAGGAATTCCGCCTTTACCTCATCAAAGTTTAAACATTTTCTCAGACATAATAATGTTACACAGCTCTTGACATCTGCTCATAGACCGCAGACGAACGGAAAGGTCGAGAGAGTTAACCAAACCATAGTAACTAGATTAAAATGTAAAGTTAGTAATAGCCCTAGTAATGTGCCATGGACAAAAATCTTAGACTCTGTCACCCAAGAATATAATAATACCCCTCATTCGGTAACTGGATTTCCCCCAATTTATTTAATGTATGGCGAATTGCCTTATAAAATTTCTTTCCAAGATAATGATATACCCTCCTATAGAAGAAGCTAGAAAAATTGCACAAGAAAGAACTAGACAATATTATCAGTCGAATAAAATAAGATATGACAGAAGATTTCAACAAGTTATATTTAAAGTCGGAGATTTAGTTTTATATGAAGAATTTCAATATCCAAATACCCGAAAACTTGCCCCACCGTATTCAGGCCCTTATACTATTCTAAAAAAATGTTCAGATGTTCTTTTTGAAATTGATAAACCCAATGCTCTTTATAAAACTCCCACTGAGATTGTACATTCTACTCGCCTTCGATTTTTCCGTCCAAGAGAGAATTTTCAGTTAAATGATATTAAAAACCCAAGCGAACAGAAACCAGAGGATACTGATGGACTCCCATCAATGGACTGCCAATATTGTGAGTCTCCGAATCTACAACTACTTTTTAAGGACAACTAAAAATGGTATAGACTGATCATGTGAAGTTTATTTTGAATTTTGTAATTATCAAGGTGAATTTTGAATTTTATAATATTTAATTTAATGTCATGATGCATTCTTTTCCTCAGTTGAGTTGTTCTTGTTTTGTTTTTATTTTTCTAATTTTTTTAATAAAATTGTCGGGTTGTGATGGCCACACAACTCGAAACTTTTTTTTTCATTCGGAAAAATTTTATTTTTGGTTTTTGGGGGTTTTTTTTGAGAGCAACTACAGTTGAGAAACTGAATCCATTCATCTACATTTGTTCATCCACAAAAATTTTCTTTTGAAGTGGCGGGAGGAATTTGTTTTAACCTCCTTTCCAACTTCATAGTAAGCATTCCTCAGCAAACGTGAGGATACACGGTTGTTTGAGAGAAATGTGATTTGTTTGTTAGAAGTAAGGTATGTTTAAGGTATAAAATGTGTATTGCTATTGAAACGAATTTTGATGTAATGAAGTTGTTTTATTAATGTAACAGTACTTTGAAGAAAAAGAAGAGATATTGATACGAAATGAATGTAAAAATTTACAATATTGTAATTTTGCACGAATAGAGAATTGTAATGAATATAAGAGTATCCAAGGAAGTTAAATAATATAATAGAGTAAATTTTGATTGTGATATAAACAATGTCATTAATATAATATAATGTGAGAACTAATAATACAATATGTGGACAATGTTAAGAGGTAGTTTCCAGGTAGTGTAAATGTTTATATTGTGTTTTATTCATATCAAATATATCAGGATAATATGTCATGTAGCCCTAGAATTTATGTTATCGTGTTATATTTAGAATACAAGTCTTAAATTTGAACTTATACTGTAATTATGGTAAAGTGCATACGAAGCAAATAAGATGAAGGATAGTAGGGAAACCGCATGGACCTGCTATTTGGAGGAACCATTGTGGACTTGCCAGATATTTTTGTAATCTTCTGTTATATTCTGTATAATTGTAATATTTTGTAGTTTATTTTTTATGTTATGTATGAGAGCCTCCACCCGGGTAGACAACGTTTTTAAAATGGGGGGATATGAAAGATATAAAATTTAAGTTGATCCCCTGTAAATTCTCTTCCCTTCCCATGTTTAAGATGGCATTACCAAATTCTGTTTTCAAGAACCCAGGAATATTTTTCATAGCGTCAGCAATCCCTGGGCAAGCCACACTGTACGACTACTTTTCTATGCCCAAATAAGGTAATCGTCCTGCACAACTGATGCAGCTTGCAAAAAACATCTTTGGTCAGCAAATTCTTCAACCGCAGATACCTCTATACTCAAACCCCGGGAATCACTCGGGTGTTGGCTTTCAACTAGATCAGATGTCTGTTTAGCCACTCGGAAATAAATTTATTTTTCTAATAGTTCTGTAATCTGATCTTATTTCATTACATATATATATATATATATATATATATATATATATATATATATATATATATATATAGAGAGAGAGAGAGAGAGAGAGAGAGAGAGAGAGAGAGAAATAGAATAGATATAGATAGATATAGATATATTATGAACGATCCAATCATTTTACGTTCCCAATTAGGGCAGAAATAGTGAAACTAAAACTCGGAGGATTTAATATTTTACTTTTCGCATATAAGAAGCCGTAGGTATTGGCGAGATCGATCCAACGCCGCGAGCAGTTTCAAATACATAAAAAACAAATTTCTTCCTTCCTCATTTTGCCTACGGCTCAGATTTCCAAAGCGAGAATTACTTTACGTAAAGATTTGTATATTTACATATTTTTCATTTTTCTTATATATCTACATATATATATATCTACATATATATATATATATATATATATATATATATATATATATATATATATATATATATATATATATATATATATATATATATATATACACGCGCATATATATACAGTGGGAATCTCGATCTATCGTTTTCGAAGGGACTGACTGAAGTAAACGATGGATGCGGGAACATACAAGAAAGTATTGACATACCTTAAAGTTTGAAATCCCTAAAATATATTTACTCACATACATAAATGCATACATACCTGTAGTGTAATTGAAGATAAGATTACAAAGTTGTACTAAAATCCAAGATAATAATAATAAAAAAAGAAATACACGTAGGTACACAGGAATTTTAAATCAAATAAAAGTATTTAATCTTCATTTGTTTTTTGGCGGTTTTCTGTCCACGAGTAAAAAATATGTTTTCTGTGTTGCAAATTGCATTCTTTTCGGTATCGGTTATTGTGTGAGTATAAAGAAGCGGCAGCCGTGAATCGTTTGTAACTAGAACCATTGCAGTGCACTGGATGGGGTCCGACATAAGACCACCTGGAAGTTCTGCTTCCAGGTGAAACCCTAATCAACCAGTGTAGAACTGCAGCAATCATAAACTTTTCACACCCTATACCAAACAACAGGACGCCTCCATCCCAAAGCCAAAAGAAAAGCCAGAGTGCAGTAGGAACCGCTCAGGTCGGCTGACTATGAGCCATTGCTGATAAGAACAGAAATGTTGAATAGTCGGAGAATTCGGAATGAGTTTCCGAAAATAGGATACTTCAGGGGCTAAAAAATGAAGGGACACCAACGATGAACAAATAATGGGAGTGGTACAATTGTGTGAAACCAGGCTAAACAGGAGAGAACAAAAATACGAGACCGTGCATCTCTAATGTTCTGGGCATTGTTTAATTACACAGTCATTCTAGCTCGATCCAGACATTTATATTTCAGGTTCAGTTATTATGAAAAAACGATCGATACGATAAATTATTCTGCTGCGATATTCTGAACGAATATTGCGGGAAAACGACAGATCGAGGAACGATTCATGCAGTCTGTTTTTGATTGTTTTCTATGGAATTTATTCGGGACTGGATGAAATAAACGATTTTTATAGACAAAATACTGTAAATAAAATATTCAAATAAAATCTAATAGAACATACTAAATAAAATAGTCCAGTTAATATAGTACAGTTTGAGGAAAATTTCTTTTATTGTATGTTAATATTTTTTGGATATTGTCCAATAGTCTGCCGCATTAGCAAGAAAAAAAAATTTTTGGTGTGTATTTCGTTGTTATGGACGTGACGCAAAATTAGAAGAAAAGAAACCACGTGATCAGCATTTAATAAAATAAATTATAAATATTAATCTTTAAAAATTCATCAAAAATCAGAAAATGGAGGTAAAGATTCGAAAAAATTTCATTTTAAAGGATTTTTTGTGATCTTTCTCGTGATATAAATCATGGATTTTTATTTTAAATGCAAACTTTAAAAAATATTACAAAAACAGCTTAAAAATTTTATTTTAAAAAATTTAAGAATTTTTCTAAAATCTCTATTCGTGCACACCTACAGTATAAGAAGAATCGCCATGCAAAATTTCAGCCCTTTATGTCCAGCGGTTTGGTCTGTGCGTTGTATGTCAGTCAATCAGTCAGTCAGTTACGGAACTGTTTTATATATATAGACTAGCTGAAATCCCGCGCTTCGCTACGGAGTACATTCAAATTAAATACAACGGTCAATGTATGCAATTAATGCCAGTATATATATATATTTATAATAAATGCGACGATTAATGTATACAATTGATGTAATTAATATATGTATATATATATATATATATATATATATATAATTTTTTTTCTTTTAAAATCGTAAGGAATATTTTTTTGTCTATTTAGTTGTTATGCACGTGACGATAAATTTATTTAAAGTACCAGAAAAAGAAATCCATTGATCGGCATTTAATAAATTAAATTCTAAAAATGAATCTTTAAAAATTCAACAAAAATCAGAAAATCGAGGTAAAGATTCAAGAAATATTACATTTTAAAGGAATTTTTATGATCTTTCTCCTGATATAAATTTTAGAACCCTCAAATTATTATTTCAAATGCAAACTTAAAGAAAGTTACAAAAACAGCTTAAAAATTTAATTTTCAAAAATCTAAGAAGAATTTTTTTTAAATCTTTCTTAGTGCACCCCTACACCATAAGAAGAATCGTCATGCAAAATTTCAGCCTTTTAGGTCCAGCGGTTTGGTTTGTGCGTTGTATGTCAGCCAGTGAGTCAGTTACGGAACTGTTTTACATATATATAGATGATATGCCTATATTTGCTTATTTTTATGCTTTACAGACAACAAATTATGCAATTAAAATTAAAAAGCATTGAACTTAACACTTTATTTCTTGAGAAAGGCGTCTAAAAATAAAAATATATTTGCAAGATCGATCGGGAGCCGCAAGCACAGTTCAAAATATTGAAAAACAAAATTTTCTTTTTCGTCGTTTTGCCTGCGGCTCGGATTTCCAAAGCGCGAGTTTCCCGTGCAGACTTGCTGTATATTTTTAATATTTTTCATTTTTTGATTTTTCACCTTTCAGCCGCCTAAAATACCCATTGGAGCATTTTTGAACAAATTGCCGAGATCTTGAACTAAAATAGCCACCCACTTGTCAATTATTACCGGGAGAGTTGCTTGTTAGTGACCTGTTAAAATAACTCAGATTTGTTTAATATGTATATATACAGTGGAATCTCGATCGATCTTTTCGCGAATATTTGTTTTCTCATATGTGTCGTTTTATTTCATCCTTTCTCGACAATAAAAATTATGCCTTATGTTCGCGCATGTATAATTCCCCTCATGTATAGTTCAGTGCAATATACAGGGGGTTAACAAAATAATGGAAACACATATCAATATTAGTGGTGTTTTTTAAAGTGCTTCGTATTCCTTAAAAAAACAAGTCTAGTGACCAGTATTTTTTATAGAATATAGTGTATACATTTTTCTAGTCTAAGGTAGCAGTAATGAAACTATGGGCATCAGACTCTTTGGTGAATAGCGTAAGATGTCAAACATTGTAGACCGTGCAGAGAGGGCAAATTGTTGAAGCGTGTTTAATTGGAGTATCTGTCAACCATTCCCCATGGTTTCGATTGTGTACCGAGCTATGATATCGGAAGCCATGATGGCATACAGAGTTCACAAAGAGAACTATGTGAAACAGAAAATTGGACGAAATGTAAAGCTAAGTGAAACAGACTGACGGGTGTTGAAGCGGTTTGTGACAAACAAATGCACCCGAAGTCACCGTAGAGCTCTACTTGAATCTTCAGGCTGCAGTATTAGTCATTACAAGAAAGAGAAAACTTCACAAACAAATCATTTACAGCAGAGTAGTAATTCCCAAGACATTTGTAACAGACGTGAATACGTCTTCTACAGTGGTGCCAAGAGCACAAATCCTGGGCTAGTGATACGTCCAAATATGACATTTGATTAGACGAATAATTGTTCACTTTGTTCCCCAAAACCGCGTGTTTGTCTGAAGAACACAAGGGATCTATTGTAACTCTCAAAGGCAGATTGACTGGGAAGGACAATATCGAAATTTTAGCCGAACAGATCTACCCTATGGTACAAATATTTTTCCTGCAGGAGATGGCAATCTCCTAGATGATAATGCCCCAATCCACATACATCTAGACGTGCAAAGTCGTGGTTTGAGAAACATAAATACCAAGTCAAACACCTTATCTGGCCCGCACAGTCTCTAAACCTCAATATCATCGAACTGCTGTGGTCTGTTTTAGGGAACAGAGTCAAGAATCAATATCCACCAATAGCATCTCTACAGGAACATTGACGATTTTTCCATTAACAATGATATAATATTCCCTTAACCACTATTCATGACTTGCATAATTCAATTCTTTAGTGTATTCAGGCGGTATTAAATGCTATAGATGGTCCTATACCATATTAATAAAGAATTTCATTTATTCCTGTATATATATATATATATATATATATATATATATATATATATATATATATATATATATATAGAGAGAGAGAGAGAGAGAGAGAGAGAGAGATATGGACACTGACGCAGAAATAAAAGAAATTTCTCCACATAAATAGGAGAGGCACGGAAGTGTTCCATTCTCTCTGGGAATACGAAATCTCGAAACAGGTGAAAAGCATTCGGCATGTTGGCCGCCATTCATTCGAGTGTTCAAATTTCTTCTTTTTAATTCATCTCGATTCTCCATATGCGTTTATTCTTTCTCTGACTCTCTCTCTATCTCTCTCTCTCTCATACATACATACACATATATATATATATATAGGCTCCGTTGTGACTACGTTGTCCTTGGCCCGAACAACTTAGCCGAATTGTACCAAAATAAAAAGGCGTTGGTACGTATGTTTATAAATACATTATATATATATATATATATATATATATATATATATATATATATATATAAAACATTAAAAACCCCATACCATTTTAAAATCTAAAATTATTCTAAATTCCCTTGGGCGTACGAGCTAATTTTCGTTTTCTAATCTAAGTCCTAAAAGGCCTCTAGTGGGAAATATTAAATGGCTTCCTTTTTCAAACCTGCGTGGTGTCACCCAAGATTTCATATAGACTCTGCGCAGATTACATAAAATCACATGTGACTTATCGACAACAGCAAATCCCTAATCACTATCATGATCACATGACAAAGTTTATATAAGCCGTCCGAACAACAAACCTGGTCGCTTTTCGGATTTTGTAACTGCCTTGGGAAGACGTATTCTCCGACAAAATAAATGTAATGCTATAACTTGCTGCGTCGATTATTATTAGAGCCACGACTACACCATCAGCCCTTAAGATGTGATGGACGCCAGTCCTCTCCTTGGGTTGTCCAGTACATTACATATATATATATATATATATATATATATATATATATATATATATATATATATATATATATATATATATATATATTATTTTACATTATCTATATATATAAAATAGTTCCGTAACTGACTCACTGACATACAACGCACAGACCAAACCGCTGGACCTAAATAGCTGAAATTTTGCATGGTGATTCTTCTTATGGTGTAGGGTTGCACTAAGAAAGGGTTTTCAAAAATTCATCTTAGATTTTTTTTAAATTAAATTTTTAAGCTGTTTTTGCACTTTTTTTAAAATTTGCATTTAAAATAATAATTTGAGGGTTATAAAACTTACATCACGAGAAAGATCATAAAAATTCGTTTAAAATGAAATCATTCTCAAACCTTTACCTCGATTTTCTGATTTTTGATGAATTTTTAAAGATTCATTTTTAGAATTTAATTTATTAATTGCTGATCACGTGATTTCTTTTTCTGGTACTCTAAATAAACTTATCATCACGTGCATAACAACTAAATAGACAAAAAAAAATTTTCTTTGTAATGCAGCAGACGATTGGACATTATTCAAAAATAAATACATATACCTTACGATTTATATATATATTACATCAAGTGTATACATGGATCGTTACATTTTTTATAAATATATATTTATTTTTTGGCATTAATTGCATACATTGACCGTTGTATTTAATTTGAATGTACTCTCCGTAGGGAAGCGCGGGTTTTCAGCTATATATATATATATATATATAAATATATATATATACCGACATTGCATACGCGTGTCATTCTGAGGTCACACCGAAACATTTGGCAAAAAACACAAAAGAAAATTCAGAAAAATACGTTGTTACGTGTTCAAACATTGAAAGCTACCACAAAAATAAGTTTAAATTAAAGAAAAAAAAGATTAATGTACAAACCACCTCTTCAGCCTGGAGCAACGCAGAACATTTGTCTCCCAGCTGACAAGCAGACGATGAAAGGTTCGCGGTGATATCCGATATCGCCCGAATGGAATTCCTTATGATAAATGCGCCCCCGAGAAAGTTATATCTGTTCTTTCTTTGCGCATGATGAAGTGACAAAGGATGAAGAAGATATCAAAACGGATGGGATGTAGTGGACGAAATCTGTGAATTTGCGGTTTGTTTATAAACGTCGAGGAATATTTTAAGTATATATATATATATATATATATATATACTTAAAATATTATATATATATATATATATATATATATATATATATATACAGATGGGGTACAAAATATTACGAATACCTGAGATAGGTGAAAAGTTTTATTAATAGGGGGTTTCACCACTCTGTGACGAAAGTGCACATTGTATGTGACGTGGGAGGGATGTATAGATGTTAAGCACAATATGTAATGGACTATGAAGCCATTTCCTCTGGAGAGCGGTCTGTTTTTTCGAAAGTGTGGCTGGAGGCAGAAATAAAGCACGAAGTTTGGAGTCCATATATACCCCCAAATGCTTAATTTTTTTCAAGTCAGGAGACTGAGATGGCCATATATATATATATATATATATATATATATATATATATATATATATATATATATATATATATATATATATATATATATATATATATGAAATGTCGCGAATGGACATCTTATGAAATAGAGCTTACATCGTGGTCGGAAAATAAGAAAATCGGCTTCAGGAAGAAACGGATTTATTAAAGAATAAAGCAACACATCTTATTCGCATCGAGTCAGTCCAGCGTCTCCTCGTAAAAGCGTGAAAAATAGAAGTAGGTCAGAGAGGTTGCCAGAATTGGCGGAGGAAGTTAGTGTGTGTAAAGGCGAGGCGTTTTCGCCAAGGAGTCGAAAAAGGGGTTACTAGAACAGAGATGAAGGTGAGAATGGGCGATTATAGGTAGTTATTAATATTATCATATATACATATATATATACACTGAAGTGCCACTGAATTGGGGATACCTACCTAGCAACGAGTTCGGCCTCCTCTGGCCTTGATAACGGCTGCCACACGACGAGGCATAGATTCAACAAGTTTCTGGAAACTTTCCACGGGAATGGCTTGCCAAATATTGGCTAAAGCTGTCCATAATTCAGTAAGGTTCTTTGGTGCTGTGTGATGGCCTTTCACGCCTTGTTCCAAAACATCCCAAAGATTCTCAATAGGATTTAAGTCTGGGCTTCTAGGTGGCCAATTCATGACAGAGAAGTCAGAGGAATGCTCATCCAACCAGCCAGTAGCCAACCGGGACTTGTGAGAGGTACAGTTGTCTTGCTGGAAAACTCCATTACCGTGCGGATAACAGAACAGCATAAACGGATGGAGGTGATCACCCAGAAACTATACGTGCCGAATTGCATTGAGGGAGGTTGGTACACGCACCAAAGATCCCAAACTGTGCCCCGAAAAATCACCCCAGACCATGATTGAGCCACCATGCCCTTGTACAGTTCCAGCCAGGCATGCAGGATCCATGGCTTCAGGAGCCTGACGCCATATTCTCAGCCTCCCGTCGGCGTTAAGTAGTCGGAATCGAGACGCATCACTCTATGCTACTCGTTTCCAGTCCTCTACACTCCAGTATCTGTGCTCTCTTGCCCAGGCAAGACGTGCAGCCCGATGGCGAGTATAGAGCAATGGTACTCTCATAGCTCGACGGCTCCCGAAACCCATACGGTGAAGCGAGCGTTTCACAGTCCGTTTACTGACTGTACGACTGGCACCGTCATTAAACTGGGTGGTAATCTGAGCTAATGTTTGTCTTCGCTGGCTACGTACAATACGCCTGAGCCGTCTCTCACCACGCACTGTCAAGGCTAATTGTCCTTTGCAGTTTGCCCGATCGCAAGTTTTTTTTCCACTTTCCACGTATTCTTGGTATACTCTTGACACTGTCGACCTTGAAAATCGTAGCTGTCTGACGATTGCGGAAATTGAATGGCCCATGCGTCACAAACCTACGATTTGTCCGCGATCGAAGGCGTCTAAATCAGGCAGTTTACCCATACTGGCCATTCCAACAACTAATTCAGAACAACCACAGTACGCGCTATATATGCAGTTACCACAGCGCCCTCACTTGCGCATTCATGATGCGCAGCGGTACACAATTTGCATAGGCTTTGCTATCCCAAATTCAGTGGCACTTCAGTGTATATATATATATATATATATATGAGACGATATATGTGTGAGAGAATAGGACGATGAATTAGTGAGATGTGCTATTTCATCGTCACGGTCTTTGAACCAGCGTGTTCACAGTGTAAATAGAAGCTTTGTCGTCTTGAAAAAGCGAAATGGCCAGGTGATGGGTTTAAGGAGTACATAGCGAGATGGAACATACCGAAACCCCCTTAAACCTCAGTGTCTAACGAAGGCCCCCTTAAACCTTAAAAAGAAATGACCAAAAATCGTCACTGAAAATTTCAAAGATAAATTTAGCGGAGACAAAATTTTTTTTTGAGGGAAACTACTATTTTTACGAACAGTTGGTGAAATGCCTTCGCAGGAGATAATCGTGTACTTCCCCCTTCAAATCCGGAGGGCTGATAAAGCGGGCGCTCTGCAAGGAATAATTTGTGGACAAAAGGATGGACATGATCTCCAGAAGGCCGAGATACTGAGTTCCTTTGATATTTCCATGTATAATAACAAGAGTTGCAAGACTGTGCCAAGTTATCACCCCCCCCCCGTACTATAAAGAATCCACATCCATACTTAACAGTTGGCAAGAGGCAGTTAAGAGAAAACACTTCTTTTGGCATTTTTGACTCGTAATCGTGCCTGTTGGTCTGAAATAGGGTGGATGCTGATTGTCAGACCAGATGACTTGTTGCCACTCTTTTGGGGCCCCGTTTCCGTGAGCTGTATACCACTGGCGTCACCGGAAAGCATTGCGTGATGTAGAAACGGTTTACGAATTGCCACTCTATCATAAATGTTCACAGCATGGTGTTCCCTTTTGACAGTTTTGGTTGGAACGTGGTCCTGTAGATGAATGTTCGTATTGGATGTTATATCTCATACTGATTGCTTGTGATTTCGGCCCACTATGCGCTTTACGTTCCGTCTATCCTTCCCCTTCAGCTTTCTCGTTCGACCATTATTATGCTTAGCAGACGCCATCTTACCGTCTTTCGTACACGCTGACGCCTGATACCGTGCCGTAATGTACTTGCTCACACTAAAAAGATTTGCTGTTACCGTCTCACAGGCTCCAGCTAGACGATCTCCAACAAACCTCCTTCGAACTCCGTCAGGTCAGACACTGCAGCGTTTCTCAGAGAGTACAATAGACGCATGAAACGCATATAACTGCTGATACTTTTCCCTTCAAAGCATCTAGGTGGCAGAACTGTGTGCCATGTGGCACGCCTGACCTTCAGGTGTGAAATGAGACATACTACTTCATAGGTGTTCGCATTATTTTGTACCCCTTATGTATACATACATACATACATACATACCCCTCACATACACACAAATATATATATATATATATATATATATATATATATATATATATATATATATATATAATAAATTAAATATTAGGTCATCCATACTATCATTTAAATTCCCTTTCCTAAATCCAATCCCCAGTAACATTACTTTATCGCTTAAAAACCCATAGCAACAGAACTTCCCATAAAACCGCATACGTTGCATTTCTACACGTGAATACTTCTGGAGAAAGGCGTGGGTACACATCGCGAGCCCCAGAATTTGCGCTGACCTTTCAAAAATAACAGCCACATGTACCTCGCTTCTCGCACGTAAGTTTGAAAGGTGATATTCTCTTCGCTTCCGAGCATCTGAAATGGACTGATGTATTTTTTGTCGCTCTAATAAAACGATTCGACCCGACTGCTTTCCAAATTTGATTTAATTCCTTTCAAGCTGAGTCTAGCTCCAGTCATATAAATATGAGCTAGTTTTCCTTTTCAGGTTGCATTTTAAAGAAGAATGTAATGGATATATTACATATATATATATATATATATATATATATATATATATATATATGTGTGTGTGTGTGTGTGTGTGTGTAAGTAAGTAAGTTTGAAATTTAAATGCTAATCAGAGAAACGTTCAAGTGTGCACGGTCTATTTTGGCTGGCATCTGTATAAGCTTCATTTCTACCAGAGTGCATTCGAAAATTCTATAAGAAGAAATAAACTTCACCAATACGGTTATTCTTCGAGTGTTTTTCTGCATTTTAATGAGATTCGGCGAACAGCGTTCTTTATCGTTATTTCTTCGGAACAGAAAATATCCAATCCTTAGTTCAAGTGTATAGAAGGATTCCCTTGGATTCGAAAATTGACGTCAGTCGGAGAAAATAGAAAGAAGTTTAAAAAAGAATTCAACTATAGGAAAATAGAGATATTTTTCAAGAGGGATGGGTAGAAAAAAGTAGGTGAATGAGGCATTTTGACTTACATATACAGAGTTACCGGGATAAACTATCCAAAAGTCATGACTTATTTTTACGAATCTACTCATTAGAATATTAAAAAATATATTTAAATAGAAAGAAGTTCTCACCAAGTTTTTATATCAATCATACACTTATGATCATAGTATCATAGATTTAGATGTGTGAACATTTTGTAGCACGACTAACATCTAAAGGGTAATCCAGTTCTATCCAGGTGTTTCGTAGCATATCAGGAGTTATTACACGAATTGCTTGAATGATACGCTTCATCAACTCATCCACAGTTTAAATTTTTGAATTACACACGACGGATTTAATGAATCGTGAAGTTAAAAAGTATAGTAACGCCTTATGTGCTAAGAAACATTTCGAGAGAACTGGATTACCATTTAGACGTTAGTCGTGCTACAAAAGGTGCACACATCGGAACCTATGATACTATGATCGAAAACTATGATTCATATTAAAAATTGGTTAGATGTTACTTCTACAATTTTTAAAATTCTAATGGATAGTTCCGTAAGAATAAGCTATAACTTTTGAATACTTCTGGCCCTGACACTTTATATCTACACACACACACACACACACACACACACACACACATACATATATATATAAATATATATATATATATATATATATATATATATATATATATATATATATATATATATATATATATATATATATATATATATATATATATATATATGTGTGTGTGTGTGTGTGTGTGTGTGTGTGATAATAATCACATTTGGAAAATTTAGCACAAGGAGATTGACGCGTAGAACTTATGGGAGATGCAGTCGGTAAGAGGAGTGATGCAGTCGGGCGAAGTGTTCAAAAAGGAAAACACTGATGATATTTAAGAGATTGAGGAGCCATAGAAGAGGAACACACATTTCCGACGATATCCAGGAAATCACCTTTATTCAATTATGAAGCATCGCGAAGGCTGCAGCGGCCACATGACTTCTCCGGCGTCCATGCCAGGACGGGTCGTAATAACAGCAGTGCTTACATTGGAGAGTTAAGAGAAAAGCGTTGTAACCACCGGACTGTGGACAGTAGGTCCGACAGCAACAAGAGTTAGAAACGAAGAGTGAAAAGTCTTCTGTTCATGCAATATTAAATGGGTGTTTTGCGATATTTACGCCAGAGGGCCTAAACTACTTAATATTTTAATTGGGCGTCTTTAGGTTCGTGGAGTTCACGTGTCCACTTCAGTTTATCGGAGACTTTACTGCTAGATCCCGCGCTTGCTAGAACCGCGAACTGTTGACCTGGGCGTAGGATAAGTGGCCATAAATTTCTTGCAAAGTGGGGTTTTTGACGTTATAGAAGACATAACTTCAAGTGGTTCGAGGGCTATTCAAGAATTTTGACACTATACTGACATTCGGAATCTCATAACTTCTAACACTCATATCTGGGGACGTTATTGAGTTCCGATACTTCACATGCCTGCTTAATGATCTGCAGGGCTACGATAAATTATCTTATTTTCCTTTTAGGTTGCAATTTTGGAAAGGGGTCGTGCTTTATTAACAGGAGAATATGCTTTAAATTAAAGTAATTTAGGAAGACGCGTTTTCTTGTTACTTACACACACACACACACACACACATATATATATATATATAAATGTATTTATATAGACTTATATAGGTGAAACTTTACGCAAGACAAGACCCATAAGTGAAAAATCTTTTAAAATGTTGGCTTTCACCTTTATTTTTATGGCCCTCCTTAAACAACTCCCTACCCAATCCGTGCCAGGCGTTGAAATATAAACCTTTCAATGCATTGTTCGATTTTGAACATTCCAGACAATTTTTCCCGCATTTAATCGAGGGGGGGAGAACTTTTCATACCCCAGGCATAGGTTACGGTTTCGATCAATCACATCGAATATAAACATACAACGGGTATAAACAGCTCAAGGGAACCTTATTGAACGTGTTTATTTATGAACTGCTTACTATATTCGCGGTATCGATTTCTAAGACTGTAGGTAGAGAGATTTTTTAGAAGGTGTTTCGCATCAGAAGATTATATAGAAATGCATAGATTTACTTTCTTGTCTTGTACACTTACACATGCAGCATATATATATATATATATATATATATATATATATATATATATATATATATATATATATATATATATATATATATATATAATTCAGCCCTACTATTAAAAATAAATTTGTATTCTTGCCATTTTTCCGAGACTAAATTTGTGCACGGTGCCGGCTTAATGACTTTTATTACACAGAATCATCTAAAAGTCTTCCAAATTAACCTTTAAACATTGTCGTAGACTTCCAATTTTAGCGAGATGCTGACGCATCACATCGCTTAATCAGGTGATGGCCGAGCCGAGCTTATACAGTCATGCGTTTTGGCGGGAAGTAAGAGACGTATTCCGAATGTCAAGCGGAGCGCATGTCGCATTGCCGAGTCGTTCCACTGATGATATTGACAATGAAGTGACCACATACTAATTGAATACAGACAGTCCTAAGGTTATAGGGAGATTTATTAGTCCACACACACACACACACACATATATATATATATATATATATATATATATATATATATATATATATATATATATATATATATATATATATACATACTTGCATATGTGCTTTTAAGAGTTATCAACATCAAATTACAGTATATAATATTGGACTTTCAGAAAACATATTTTGTTCTTTTGACTGTTGCATTAATCCCTCAGAACTGAACTGCCTCTCTGTAATCGTGAAAAATTATATAACGTTCTCCGAATGACGTTTCTTAAAGGCTATATATATATTGATCTTGAATGTGGCAAAACTCACTAAGAACTTAATTTTCTCTCTCCAAATATCGGGTAAAATGATGGTACATTTTTTAATTCACGTCTCTAGAGTCTCAGATGTCGACGGAAATCAGCATGAAGATAAAATATGTTGAGTAGAGGGAGTATTAAAACAAAAGTAACGCCGTAAATCTTAATATTATTCGATCCCCAAGGGTTCAACTTTATTCAAGATGACGGAAAACAAAGAATTTACGTACATATAGACCGTTAATTGGTTCCAAGAGGCACAGTACGATTTTTTTTACTTCTTATTGATTATTTACTCTTGATTTATTACTCTCTATATATTTTACTTATTATTAATTTACTTATTATTTTTTTTATTTCTTATTTTCTCTTTCCTGACAATCTGTACTGGGCAGTTTAAAAATGGATGGGTTTTTATTTTAAATTTAAAATCACCAAACAGACAGCCGTAATTTAAAACGATAACTAGATAAAATAAAATGTACTTTTACACAACCTTCATTGAAAGGCGTTGATGACCTAATGCGATACTGGTGGGGTAGAGGATTCTTTCTTTTTTTTGTGTCTCAACACCACCAAAACCTGTTCTAGGTTCAGATTTAGAGTGTTTCACTACAAACCTATCAAGAAAATTTTACTTCTGGTTTCGTTTCTAAATGTTATGAATTGAGACATTGTTTGATACAGTGATTTCCGCTTATAAGAATCACGTTTGATATTACTGTTTTTGATTCTTATAAGCGGTTGATTCTTATAACCGAAATTTAGGTTTTTGGACAGGAACACACACACCTATATATACAGATATTAGAGAATTTACCATAAAATACTCTTTAATGTACATTAACTATCTTTTATTAAAATTATTTTTTATAGTTTTAAAAATAAAACTTAATTTTTAGACCTATAAGTAGATACACATGATTATAGTAAGAGAAGAAAAAAATACAATATTTGTTACAAGTTACAACATACCTGCTTAACAGTTTTAACATTTCAACTGCAGGAAGGGAGCAAGAAAAAGTTTTCTACGGTAGTTTGACGTAATGAAGTTTTCTGAAGGCTGTTTATACCTCTTTCAATACTTATAGTCTCAGAAGAAGATTTACTCGGACGGGTAAAGTTGCCCCCGGGTCAAGCTAATAGGACAGTTTTGTGGTAAAGCGTTTAAGGGGAAACTATTATGTTATGTCTAATAAAGAAAGGGGTAAATTTTGCGACTATATTCCTTCCCATCTTATCAATCTTTCTTTAAAAAAAAAGAAAGAACTTGCCTTTTAAGGGTTTAAGTAGCTTTATGGAAAAATGAAAGGAAAGCGAAGAGTGTAAACTGATTCTTAAAACCGGTGGATTGATTCTTTAAAGCGAAAATTTTAACATGGAAATAATTCATTTGTTTTTGTTTTCGCGATATTGATTCTTATAAACGGTTGATTCTTATAACCAGTGATCACTATAAGCGGTGGTTACTGTATATCCATATCAAACCAAACAAGTCCATATTTTGGGTTACTAGAGCTTTCTCAGGGTGATACTTTTGGACAATATTTTGTAACTCAACGCATTTAGAACACGTTTCAGCATGTGTGATGACTACCAAGCAAATGTCGAGTACCGAGGCATTTTTTTTCGCGTTGAAATGAGACGAATAACAAATTATGACTTCACGCCCGCACCCCCCATATATATATATATCCATATATATATATATATATATATATATATATATATATATATATATATATATATATATATATATATATATATATATATATATATGTGTGTGTATATATATATATATATATAAATGTAGGACCTCTGATCACATCATCTTCTTAAATCCTTAAGTTGCAGTCTTCTTCATGACAAAAGTGATGGAACTTCATTTATAATTAAATCAATTTATTCTTCAAAGTTATATACAGAACCAACTTGAACCAGCAACGCAATGTTCAAGTTCCCTCAAAACCCTGAACCTCTCACTCACGAAACAAACGCGTCCTGGCGCCTTTGATCTCTACCTTATTCTGCGCTACTACCAGAATCGCGTACAATGTTTTAACTATCCAAAGCGCGTGACCATTGCGTGGGAGTGCAGTGTGTGATGAAATTAGTCAGTGAGCTTTCATAATCTGATAACCGGTGATTCAAAATCGCTTTACGATCAAATCATCTTTACGATTCTGTGAATCGTAAAGCTATCTCGCTCACAAAAATTATGGTAACACAGGCTTCCTGCATTTCTTTACACACATTACTGATATCCACAGGATATATATGTAAATATATCTTTTTGTAGCCTCAAGATATTTGAAGGGGACATTTCAATGTACACTCTTTTGAATTAATGAAAGATGCAAAAGTGTTCATATGTGTACGTGTCAGTTACTTACTTACACACACACACACAGTTACATATATATATATATATATATATATATATATATATATATATATATATATATATATATATATATATATATATATTTATATATATATATATATATATATATATATATATACATATATATATATATATATATATATATATATATATATATATATATATATATATATATATATATATATATATATATATATTAAAGAGCGCTCTTAAGAGTACCCGCAGGGCATGAAAGCGAGACTACTTCAGATGATGTGTACGAAGCATGACGTCGGTACGAGACCAGATGTCATGAGCGGCCGCGGGATGGATGGCGTGATTGCCATGGTCACGACGGCGTCCTCTTAGGGAACTCTTTTTTGGAGGGTAGGGGTTCTGGGACATATGGGCCATGTGAATGTTCCTTCTCTTTCCATTTGTTTTTCTACCGAAACGCTAGCTCATTTTTGTTAGTTAACGAAAGTATACATCAGAGAGCTAAAATGGTTCAACATATATATATACACAGTGCTTCAAATAAGTTTTAAGACTCGTCTCAGAGCGCAGGTTGTAATGGTGCTGTGAGTGTAAATGTGCATGTGTCATAACGTCCATCGTCTGCTGGTACACTGTCAACAAGTTGAGCGCATTTCGTTAAGTAGTTGAGAGAAGGCGAGCATTTATTGCAGAAGTGAATTTTTTTCATGTTGATTTTTTAAGATGGAGCAAAGAGCTGTAATTAAATCTAACGCAAAACTTGGTAAAAGTGCTTCGGAAACATACCAACTCATGAAACAAGTTTACGGTGACTGTTATTTAAGTAGATCAAATGTTTTTGTGTGGCACAATTTTTTTTGGACGGAAGAGATACTGTAGAAGATGATCAGCGTAGTGGAAGACCAATTTCATCTAGGAAACCTGAAGTTATTGAGAAAGTACAAAATTTCGTAACAAATGATCGCTGTGAATGACTGAGAATGATGGAAGACTCTTTAAACATCAGCAAAGAAACAATTCAAACCATTCTGCATGAAGATTTGAGCAAAACAAAAGTGTGTGCTAAATTTGTTCCACACACTTTAACCCCCTGAAAAAAAGCAATGAGAAGTGCACACTGCAGAGACATCGTTTCAGCCGCTGAAAACGATCCAAACTTCTTGAAGTCCATTGTTACAGGTGATGAAACCTGGTGTTTCCAATATGATTCTGAAACAAAGCGACAAAGTGCGGAAAGGAAGTCACCAAATTCAACAGAAGCCAAAAAAGCAAGAAAAGTTCCATCCAAAATCAAAACAATGTCATTACATTCTTCGATATTAAAGGCATTATTCACAAAGAATTTGTTCCAACTGGACAAACAATTACAGGTCAATACTACTGAGATGTTTTAAAGCGTTTGATGGCCAGAATTCGTCAAATTCGTCCAGACTACACAAGGACTGAAAACAGTTGGTGTTTGTTACACGACAATGCACCCAGTCACACCCCCCTTATTGTTCGTCGACTTTTGGCAAAAAATAATGTCAGCGTGTTGAACCATCCACCGTATTCACCTGATTTAGCACCCTGTGACTACTCCTTATTCCCAAAACTTAAAATGAAGTTAAAAGGGTGTTATTTTGAGGATATTTCGACCATACAAGAAGTATCGACATGTGCTTTGGAAGCCATTCCACAAAGTGATTTACAACAGGCGTTTGATTCATAAATAAATCGCTGTAAAAAGTGCATTGAAGCCACAGGGTCCTATTGTGAATAAAAAACCAAAACAGGTATTAATTTCTTGTTTCCATTTCTTTTTACAGACCCAGTCTTAAAACTTATTTGACGCACTGTGTATATATATACACAGTGCCCACTTAAATGTGAAGAACGCTGTACATGCAACTAAATATGTTTTTACACGGTAAATACGTTCCTCAAAAATCCGGATAAAAGTAAAACATGCAAAAAAATATACGGTTCCTGTAGTAAAATGGGGAATACGTTCCATGTCATCCAAAAACCGTGTAAGATGAAATAAAGGACGATATTTAATTTGGAAAGCCGTTTAAGAAAAGTAATGAAACTACTTTATAAGTTCTGATATACATATGTACCTACCTGATATACAATTTCATTGCGAAATTTAGCTCAAAAAACAAAATTCATAGATAAAATTAGTTGAGTAAACAAACAAACAAAAAAAGAAATCTGAAAACTAGAAATAAGAAATACAATGCTTATCCTCAATTAAGCATAGAAAACAATTAAATATAGGAATAAAAAAAATAAAATTTAGTATTTATATTATTTATTAAAATAAATATATTTAAAGTTAATTTTTTTTTATCTGAAAACTTCATTGAATTCTAAATAGACTTAAAAACGACAACATAATAGAAGTAACTTTAGACTTGCATCCACTTACAGTAAGGAAATATTTGTCAAAACACACATTTCCTTTTATTAGTTAAAATAGCAGTGCCGCTAGTTTTTTTTTAATTTTGGTAATAGATTTTTTGATATGCAAATACATATGTACTTACAAAACAATGATTTTGAATCCGTGTTTGACTAAAGAAAGCGCGTAAAAAATGAGATTTTTCTTCTTGAACAGTGTAAATTTAAATTCGTGTAAAAAAAGAACGTGTAAAAAAACAGTTAGGTGTACCTCAACTTTCTTTCTAGACATACATATATTACTTCGGAAATAATTTAAAAGATGATAGTTAACCATTTGTGGGTTTTCTTTACAAATTATTGTTTCTTAATTAACATTACAAGTTTCATTCATCAATATGTAAATGCCAATGATTAGTTGTATTAGAAACTACTAGAAAAATTATTTTATATCAAAACATTTCTCTGTACTGCAATAACATTTCTACCAAATACAGTCGAGAAAAATCCCCTTTAAAATATAAAAAATAAAAATGGAATTTAGAATATGCGTTCTATAATTAATTGAAATCTGCTGGATACATAAATTTGAATATATATATATGCATGCTTATTAATTATATTACTTCGGAAATAATTTAAAAGATGATAGTAAAAGATTTGTGGGTTTCTTTACAAATTATTGTTTCTTAATTAACATTACAAGTTTCATTCATCTATATGTAAATGTTAATGATTAGTTGTATTAGAAACTACTAGCGAAATTATTTTTTATCAAAACATCTTTCTGTACTGCAATAACATTTCTATCAAATACAGTCGAGAAAAATCCCTTTTAAAATATAAAAACATAAGAATGGGATTTAGAATATGCGTCCTATAATTAATTGAAATCTGCTGGATACATACATTTGAGTATTAGAAAAGAGCATTTTCAATAATGTTAATTAAGGAATCTAAGAAATACGGAAAACATTTTAAAGTTGGAATTAAAAATATTTTCAAAATCCCAATTATATTTTATATTATATAAAATGTAAGGCACAAAAATTAACCTCCACAGAGTAAATTGTAATTATAAAATTCAGTTAATGAATATACCCATATATATATATATATATATATATATATATATATATATATATATATATAAATATATGTATATATACATATATGTATATTCAAATAAATAAATATATATATATATATATATATATATATATAACATTAAAAACCCCATACCATTTTAAAATCTAACATTATTCTAAATTCCCTTGGGCGTACGAGCTAAATTTCGCTTTTGATTCCTCTAATAACATCGAGAGAAAATATTAAATGGCTTCCTTTTTCAAATATGCGCGGCGTGCCCCAATATTTTAGATAAGCTCTGCGCAGATTATATAAAACCACATGTGACTTATCGACAACAGCAAATCCCTAATCGCTATCTTGATCACATGACAAAGTTTATATAAACCGCCTGAACGGAAACCTGTACGCTTTTTTGATTTGTAAGTTGCCCCGAGAAGTTGTATTGTGTATCTTAAAAATAAAAATGTAATTAAATTAACGTTGTGGTGTTTTATGTGTCCGAGGGTGAGATGAAAAGCGGGAAAGAAAATTAAACATATGTGATGCACGGCCGGGCGACAAGTCATCCATCTTTACCTCAAAAAGAAATACCACTCAGGCCTTCCTTCGTCGGCCCGCGCCCGTGCCATTACATAAAATCGGCAGGATTCGAACCTGCGCGGGAAGATCCCAATGGATTTCCACGAAGTGAACTTTCATTGAATCTGAAAAAGTCGCTGACTTCGGAGTGTGGATTACCTGCTATTAATGATTTTCAACGACGAGTTGTCGACCACCAGTGTTAGTTTTGTGTACTGCAATATGAA
Organism: Dolomedes plantarius; assembly: GCA_907164885.2. NCBI lineage: Eukaryota > Metazoa > Arthropoda > Arachnida > Araneae > Dolomedidae > Dolomedes > Dolomedes plantarius. Next base: position 155,484,576 of record OU015500.1, read on the forward strand.
TATTTTTCAGTCGTCGAATCATGTGAACTTCCGAAGTTTCGTGGCAGAGATTTCGTGAAAAAATATTTTCAGATTATGTGAAACGTCGATTTTCACTAATCGTTGACCTGGGGATAAAGATATCCCGAGAAATTCTGCGAAAACATATGCTGTGTGCAGTGGAATAATCTGTTGGATACAACGTGCGAAGTTTTGAATTTAATTGACTGGAAATTCACTTTTATGAGAGACTTTCATCTAGTGTCATCTCCAATTGGGATACTGAGTTCTAGGACTATTTCGAAATAAAAACTGTCACCTTGGGATAAAAACGATAAAAACTAAGCCAAGGACTTCACCAAAATAAGTTCAGAATAGAGCTGCAGATGTTAAATATACGAAAAATGTGTATAATTAATTTGGAAATAATAATGGTGAAAATTAATAAGGATAATGGTAAAGAGTGTGAATAACCGCTTCAATTGGTAAGCTAAAATTTACGAATTATTGTTAAGGGTGAAAAATTTTAATATTAATAGATACTGATAAAAATTTATTATAAATGTGTTTCGGTGAAAGTATTTTCAAATTATTGATTTAATTAAGTACCTATGATAAAAAAATAAATCGATAAAAAGTAAAACGAAAGTAAAAATCATTGGTTTAAAACGTGTATTTTGTTTTTGATTTTAAAATGTTTCATTTTGATTTGCATTTTGATAGAATTTTAAGAGTATATTTTTTCATATTATAAGATATTTGAATTTAAAGAAATTTTTGAGACTTATATGTGATAAATTTATTATGAGTGTGTGTTTTTAGTGTAATTTTATAATATTTCCATGTTCCTTTTCTGATAATGAATATTTTAGTGTTTTAAGATAATTAATGATCCTTGGTTACATTAAACTGAAATATTAAATGAGTAAAGTAATGTTATGAGTATCTAATTTTGCACGCAGTTTTGAATCGTCGCGGAGAGAAAGAAAAAAAAAAAGTAACAAATCATTTCCGTTCTCGAGCGCCGTTGTATTACATTTCGAAGGTCGCTTCCGCAATAAATTTGAATGCTCAGCATTAGTTTTGTAAACACGATCATTAAAAGAGCCAAACTTGTTTTGATTCATTTGACCTAGAATTTTTTCGACTCTAAATTTAAACATCTGATGCCTGTGGTTTTGATTTTGGAAAATATCTGCAGGGATAACATAGTAATTTTCAGACATCAAGAAATTTTATAATTTAAGTACTTTGACATATTACATTTGATGTTGAAACCTCGTAAATTGTTCTACGAATTTAAGTAAAGGAGATTTCCGGAGGTTTTAGTCGAAAGTTAAAAGGCGTTTTACGGGTTTCATATAAACGGAACGTCTTTATAACATGACTTAGGGTGCCAAAAAACCACAATTGGATAATTGAAAAAACCATTGTATGTTATATTTGGTTCATCCGCCCCAGAAAATTCTCGAAATAAAAATAATGAAGAAAAATAAATAAATAGAAAAGAGAATATTATAATGAGAAATATGTTGTGAGATATTGAATACAAATGATGAATATTTAGGAACTACAGCGAGGATTCATACCAAAATGTTATATAAGAAAGAAAGAATAATTTAAGAGTTAGAGATGGATATTTTTGTGGATAGTATCTTGTATTCAAATTTGAACATTAAATTTAAATTACTGAAAGTAATGGATAAATTTGACATTTAAATATAAAAGATTTGTGGTGCTAATATCGATTTCATACTTTTAAAACCCAAGGTATTTTATTATTGTGTGTTTAATAATTTCATATGTTGTGTATTTTTGATTCTATTGATTAAGGAAGCCAGAGATCCACTTTCATTTTTTTTTGTGCTTCTTTTCTGTGTTTTTTATTCCAGGATCTCGTAATTACATTTGTATAATTATGTTGTTATTCTACAAGAATAGGAGATTTTTTTTTCTGTGTTTTGTGTTTACATTTAAATAGGGATTTTTTTTCGTTGTTTTGTCAGTTGTCCAAGTGGATCACTACTATATTTTAAAGTGTATTTGTACAATGTGTATTTACAATATATTTTTCAAGTAAATTCTTTTTGTAATTTTAAAATTTTTTACAGTAGACTTAATTGATTCTCTGCTGGGATTTTTGTTGTGTGGGGACTGCAGACCTACACCTCATTCTTTTCAGCTGGTTATGTAGATTTTTAAAGTTAAATTTAAATTTAGTTTTTTCCTCTCTTCAAGATATTGATTCTTTTTATGGTTTCAGAGAAATATGATATTTGGTAGACCGACGTTTTATCACGTGATCTTTAAAATTTTTTTTTGCAATTTAACTTTAATTGAAAATTATTTTCAAAATCCCAATTATATTTTATATTATATAAAATGTAAGGCACAAAAACTAACCTCCACAGAGTAAATTGTAATTATAAAATTCAGTTAATGAATATACCCATATATATATATATATATATATATATATATATATATATATATATATATATATATATATAAATATATGTATATATACATATATGTATATACAAATAAATAAATAAATATATATATATATATATATATATATATATAACATTAAAAACCCCATACCATTTTAAAATCTAACATTATTCTAAATTCCCTTGGGCGTACGAGCTAAATTTCGCTTTTGATTCTAAGTTCTAATAACCTCGAGAGAAAATATTAAATGGCTTCCTTTTTCAAATATGCGCGGCGTGCCCCAATATTTTAGATAAGCTCTGCGCAGATTATATAAAACCACATGTGACTTATCGACAACAGCAAATTCCTAATCGCTATCCTGATCACATGACAAAGTTTATATAAACCGCCTGAACGGAAACCTGTACGCTTTTTTGATTTGTAAGTTGCCCCGAGAAGTTGTATTGTGTATCTTAAAAATAAAGATGTAATTAAATTAACGTTGTGGTGTTTTATGTGTCCGAGGGTGAGATGAAAAGCGGGAAAGAAAATTAAACATATGTGATGCACGGCCGGGCGACAAGTCATCCATCTTTACCTCAAAAAGAAATACCACTCAGGCCTTCCTTCGTCGGCCCGCGCCCGTGCCATTACATATATATATATATATATATATATATATATATATATATATATATATATATATATATATATATATATATATATATATATATATATATATATATATATATATATATATATATATATATATATACACCGGGTGCGTCATAAATTCGAGGAAAGTTCAATAATTCGTAATAAAAGAAGCAGTGCTCGGAAATGTTTTTTGTTTGCGCCGATAGGATCAGAGGGTTATTGAATTTCTTTTCCATGTAAAGAGAAAAGTTTCAAAAATCAACAGTCAAATTAAATCCATATTGCGCGGATGGTCCACGAAATTTGTGGAATACAGTAAACATTTCGTCCTATCTCAAAAGCGAATTTAAGTCGATCACATTATCCAGAGAAGTGGCTATTTCGGCCACCCAGAATCAAAAATCTTGTCAATGATCCCAAACGACGGACAATCCATACGAGAACTTGGACTAAGAATGATTTTACAAGCAAGAAAGAAAAAAAGGAAGTACTCAGACAATACAACATTTCGTTTCTCAACTCCGAGGCAGTTTAATAAATAGACCTTATTGATTGGCAGAAATACAATTTGACGGAACCCCCAATAACATCTCACTTGGCAGAAGATTATTTGAGAAATTTGATTTCCAGTGAAGAGTGTGCAGGTCAACACATGGGAAGCTTAAAATTTCCTTACCGCACCCAAAGTATCATATTTGGGTGAAATAAACAACATATATGTGTATATATATATATATACACATATTTTACTTACACACACATGTGTATATATATATATATATATATATATATATATATATATATATATATATATATATATATATATATATATATATGGGACCCTGAAAGGCCGCTGCCTAGCGCACTCCCCACCGCCGAGAGCGATACGGTCGGACCAGGAGAAGGGCAGATAAGATTTGGAGGCGAACGAGAGCAGAGGCTCGCGTGCCAGAGTTTAGGAAGGAGTTCCTTAGAGCGAACGGGGAAGAGACCCCCGGAGATTGGGTCTAGCTTGTAGCTACGTTCCGAAGGGAGGCGATAGTGAGCTCCCGTGTTGAGGGACTGAGTGACTCCAGAAGTCCAGGTCGATTGGGTGCTTGGCACTATTATTTTTACCTTAAGAGGTCAACCGTTATATGTTAAATGTAATTCTGAATCGTCTTGCCAACTTTAAATAAATATTCGTTGTTACTGTTCGTGAGAGACTATTTATGAGTTATCATGAGTCTTGTATTGAATGTGGGGTGCTAGATTGCTATATCAGACGACTAGTTTAGCTTAATCTAAAGGAGGCATCCCACATATATATATATATATATATGCTATATATATGCATATATATATATATATATATATATATATATATATATATATATATATATATATATATCCAAATTAAAGATCAAAAACGCTGCGTATACCTCAATTCTCGTTCTAGAAATTGAAAGACTCCGTATTGTTCTTTTTGACTCTTATACCTGAGCCCTTACAACATTTCCAAACCCCTACCATGATATTCCTGATTGATTTCTAGACATGTGCCTTTATCCGTATCCGAATACCACTTCTGTTTGCTCAAATACATATTTGTTTTCGCCTGCTGCCACTCCTCCAAAATATAGGAAGTCATTTTTTCCCGTTCGTTCCTCGTTCTTATTTCCGAGAATTTCCTAGATTTATACGTTGCTGAATCTCCGTTATTTATTTATTTTCTTTTTAAACTCGGTACCCTGTTTGTTTCTTCGGAATTTCGAACGAGATGGATAACAAAATTTTCTATTTTCCTCGCGCGATTGCAAAGAGCCAATTTTATTTTCACCTCCAGGATGGATAATCTTATTGTTGGCATGCGATAATCTTATTTTTCTTCGGAAACGCAATTCTCCCGGAAAAATCGCGCACGGAAAATCCGAAAACTTCTTCAATATTCCAAGTATTCGGTATATATCCAAATAACAATTGCTACTTTTTTCTAAAGTTACGATTAGGTGTCTGTAAATATACTCCTAAAAACGCACGTACACACACAAACAAACAAACAAACACACACACAAACACACACACACACACACACACACACACACACACATATATATATATATATATATATATATATATATCGCGACTGTGTAAATGCGGTATCAGACCTTTCGAGAACATTCAGTGGAGTTATGTGCCGAACGCGAATTCAGAGATTCAGAGAGGAAGTTATTCACAGTGACGCGGGAGCCGGAGACAAGGAGATACTGCATAAGAGGATACTTTACTTTATCATTTGGAGATACTGCATAATGGAGATACTGGAGTTACTGGGCGCAGCGACAACCCAAGTCTGACCTTCCTCGTCGATGCCGTGAACCCAAGAAATTATTCTTTATATATATATCTATATACAGTGGAATCTCCATCTATCCTTTCCCCTTACGGTTCGGAACTTAAGAGTTCTTCTGATTTTCCTTATATATATATACAGTGGAATCTCGATCTATCGGTTTTAAAGGGACCGATTGACATGAACAATAAATGCGGAAAAACGATAGATGCGGAAACATAACAAAGCAGTAGGATCATTGGGACTGGATAAAATGAACGACACATACAGAAAAATGATGGATCCGAAAACGATCGATAGTGATTCCACTGTATATAAAACAATTCCGTAACTGATTGACGCACTGACTGACTGACATACAGCGCACAGACCAAACCGCTGGACCTAAAGAGCTGAAATTTTGCATGGCGATTCTTCGTATGGTGTAGGGGTACACTAAGAAAGATTGATGAAAAATTCTTCTTAGATTTTTAAAATTAAAATTTTAAGCTTTTTTAGTGCCTTTTTTTATGTTTGCATTTAAAATAATAATATGAAGGTTATAAAATTTATGTCACGAGAAAGTGCTTAAAAATTTCTTTAAAATGAAATCTTTTTCGAATCTTTACCACCATTTTCTGATTTTTTGTGAATTTTTAAAGATTGATTTTTAGAATTTAATTTATTAAATGTTGATCACGTGATTTCTTTTTCTCTTACTTTAAATAAATTTATTGTCTTGGGCATAACAACGAAATTGACAAAAAAAAATTTTCTCGCTAATGCGGCAGACGATTGGACACTATCCAAAAATATATTAAAATACAGGAAAAGATATGTTCCTCAAACTGCCCTATATTAACTGTACTGTATTCTTTAGTGTGTCCTATTAGATTTAATTTGAATATTTTCTTCTACATTATTCTGTCTATAAAAATTTCTCTTACGAATTTTTTACTGTTATTTATATACATATATATATATATATATATATATATATATATATATATATATATATATATATATATATATATATATAACAGTTCCTTAACAAGCTGGCTGATTGACTTACTGACTGACATATAACGCACAGACCAAACGGCTTGACCTAAAGGGTTGAAATTTTGCATGGCGATTCTTCTTATAGTGTAGGAGTGCACTAAGAAAGGTTTTTGAAAAATCCCTCTTAAGATTTTTTTTTTAAATTAAATTTTTAAGCTGCTTTTATAACACTCTTTAATATTTCCATTTAAAATAATAATCATAGGGTTATAAAATGTATATCACGAGAAAGATCCTAAAATTCTTTTAAAATGAAATCTTTTTCGAATCTTTGCCTCCATTTTCTTATTTTTGGTGAATTTTTAAAGATTAATGTTTAGAATTTAATTTATTAAATGCTTATCACGTGGTTTATTTTATTTTTGTGGTACTTTAACTTTGTTTCATGTGCATAAGAACGTAATAAATTTACTTTTTTTTTCTAATGCGGTAGACGATTGGACATTATCCAAAAAAAATAAAACATAGTAAAAGAAATGTTTCTTAAACTGTACTATATTAACTGTACTATATACTTTACTATGTTTTATTAGATTTAATTTCAATATTTCCTTTCATATACACTCATGGACAAAAAAATTAGCGCACCAAGAAGGAGTCGTCAAAATGAAACGAAATTTTACATACGTAATGACTAGTTCGATATAAGTAAATGATAAGAAAATCAAAGAAAAAAGATAATTTATTTCAGAGAAAATGGCAAAAGAACGGAGGAGTCAATACTCCGTTGGACCCCCTCTAGCGCGAATGCACGATGCGATACTATCGGGCATTGAGTCAAACAAGTTCTGTATGATGTCTTGAGACATTTCGTTCCATATTTGCTGTAACCTTGCCTCTAGTTCGTTCAAACTCGTGGGATGCCCAACTCGTCGTCCCAAATGATCCCAGGTATGCTCGATTGGAGACAAATCTGGGGATCGGGCAGGCCAAGGAAGGGTAGTAACAGTGCGGAGACAGTCTTGTGACACCCTTGCCGTATGAGGCCGAGCATTGTCTTGTTGAAAAATGGCTCCTGGGAGCCGTTGCATGAGTGGCAACACATGTGGTTGCAGGATTTCATGAACATACCGCTGGGCTGTCATGGTGCCACGGAACAATACTAGGGGTGACCGTGTATTGTAGGCAATGGCACCCCATACATCACACCATCTGTGGGAGCGATGTGTCGCTGTACAGCAAAGGCAGGATTGAAGCGTTCACCACGGGCTCTCCACACACGAACACGATTGTCATCACTGCCGAGATTGAATCTGGATTCGTCGCTAAAGACGACCTGGTTCCATTCCGCTGCAGTCCAGTTTCCTCGTGCTCGGCAAAACTCCAAACGGAGGCGTTCGATGGGTGGGCGTCAAGGGCAGCACACGTAATGGGCGCCGCGATACCAACTGTCCTTCAGCCAGGCGCCTTCGTATGGTTCGAGAAGACACAGAGGCCTCTAGTGAAGGTGCTACCTGTGCCTGGATGGCGGCCGATGAAGCAGTTGGCTGTACGCGTTCATTACTTACGATGTGGCGGTCTTCTCGACGACTAGTCTGTCGAGGGCGTCCTGAGCCTGGTCTTCGTGTACATGACATCTCTCGGGTCCACTGGTCCCAACACCTCCTCACAACACAATCAGAGAGGCCTAATTGACGAGCTACTCGCCTAGCTGACCACCCAGCTTCCATCATCCCGACGATTCTCCCCCTCTCAAACTGCGACAGCTGCTTATATTGTCTTCGAACACGGCGTAATGGCATGTCTATCTCAGCTCTTCCTTTGTAAATGATTCAGCACACTCAAACAAGCTTTGGTTACCTGTTTTATACTCCACAGAGTACGATGTTCAACGCCCTCTACCGGCTATACGTAATGCGCAATCACGCTGCATTTCTAATCATTTGCATATCTCCCCGACATGTACCTTCATTGCAAGTTTCGTTACGATCCCGCGATTATTTCTTGGTGCGCTAATTTTTTTGTCCATGAGTGTAATACTAGCTGCTTGCTCGGCGTCGCCCGGATATTCATTTATCTCAATTTTTTTATTACACAGGAAAAAAATGGATTCTACATATAGTGTCACATTTAAGTAATTTTATTTACGAGTATTTAAATGTAAATACAGTATACAAATGATAAAGTAAAATTCCAAATTTACTCTATTATTAATTTAACTCCAAACTTGATTGTAAACAACATTTTTAATTTCTTATATTCCCCTCAGTGACTCCGAAACTATGGATTCGAAACTACTCTCGGTTATTTAGACATTTTATATTCACCCTTTCTCCCCTTGCCCGCCCCAATTCTTAGGAGGGCTGAACTCTCACTTAAACGGCATCGGAAGTGGTCCTATTCATCTCAGCGACCCCGAAAACTATGGATTTGACACAATTCTAGGTCATTTTGGACATTTTATATGCATCCTTTCTCCCGCCACCTCCCCCCGCAATGCTGAGGGGGCTGAACTCTCACTTAAACGACATCGGGAGTGTTCCTATTCATCTCAGCGACCCCGAAAACTACGGATTCGACACTACTCTCGGTAGTTTTGGGCATTTTACTTCTCCCTCCCCCAATGGTGTTGGGAGGCCAAACTTGCATTTAAACGGTATCGGGACTAACCGTATTCTTCGCAGCGAACCCGAAAACTATGGATTCGACACTATTATCGCTCATTTTGGACATTTTATATTCACACTTTCTTACACCCACCTCACCCAACAATGCTGATGCGGGGCTGCACTCTCACTTAAATGGCATCGGTAGTGTCCCTATTCATCTCAGAGACATAAAAAATTATAGATTCGACACTACTCTCGGTCATTATGAACATTTTATATTCCCCCTTCTCCCCTCCCCCATGCTGATGGGGGATGAACTTGCACTTAAACAGCATCGGGAGTATCCCTATTCAACTCTGTGACCTCGTAAGCTATTGATTCGACATTACTCTCGGTCATTTTGGACATTTTATTTTTACACCTTTCTCCCCCCCCCCTCCCCCCTAATGGTGGTAGGAGGCTGAACTTGCATTTATACGTCATCGGGAGTGTCCCTATTCGTCGCAGAGAACCTGAAAACTACGGTTTCGAAACTATCCCCGGTCACTTTGGATATTTATATTCACCCCTTCACCCACCCCCCCTATGCAAATCGGAGGCTGAACTTGCACTTTAACTTGCACTTTATTTTTCGAGATCGTCTCAGCGATCCCGAAAACTATGGTTTTGACACAACTCTCGGTATTATGGACTTTTTATATTCACCCCTTCTTCCCTCCCCCTCTCCCCTATGCATATAGGGGGCTGTGCACTTAAACGGCATCAGAATTGTCTCTATTCGTCTCAGCGACCCCAAAAACGATAATTTTGACACTACTCTCGGTATTTTGAAATTTTACAATCACTCCTTATTCCCCCTCCCCCTCTCCCCCAATTCTGATGTGGGAGCTGAACTTTCACATAGACGGCAACGGGAGTGTCACCATTAATCTCAGAGACCTCGAAAACTATGGATTCGACACTTATATCATTCGTTTTCGATTATTTTTACATGTGACCCTTTCCCCCCTGTTCCCCCTATGGGTGCTAGGGGTGTCTTACCTCTCCAGTGATTCTTACCAGATTGTAAGTGATATGTGTACCAAGTTTGGTTGAAACTACCCCAGGTGTTCCAGAGTGATGCTGGAACATACACACATGGACACATACACACATACATCCATATATATATATATATATATATATATATATATATATATATATATATATATATATATATATACATATATATATATATATATATATATATATATATATATATATATACATACATATATATACAGTGTGTAACAAAATTATAAGACCACCCAAAATATCACTCATTTTAATATTACACTGCATAAAATGGATAATTTTAAAATTTGAAGCAAATGAAAAAAGTTATATTTTCTCAACTAAATCGCTTAAGGGAAAAAAAGATTGAGTTAATTTCACACAGCAAATGGTTTTTTTTGAAATCTCGGTGTAACAGAAATATAAGACCACTTATTTTTTTATTTAAAATCGCTTGTGTTTTTAAAACTATTATATTTTTTCTTTCAAAATCGTAGATAAACTGTAACTTTACATCACAAAAAAAGTCCAAACTATAATATTGTAAAAGAAAATAGAATTTAATTTGCTTGTTTTTATAAGGAAATTCACAATGCCGCGTGGAAGAAAATTATCTGAACTAGAAGTTTGAAAAAATTGCTTTTATCAGGGCTCTGGAAAATCGGAACGTGAAATAAGTATGATACTTAAACGTTCTAAAACTGCTATCTATAACGTTATAAGTAAAAGAGATTTTTATGGAAAATATAAAAGATCTGGCAGAAAGAGTAAATTATCAGTTCGCGATAATAGACGAATTTTCAAGCTTGCAACGAAACAGAACTTGTCTACTCGTAAAATAACACAGCAGACAATTAAAACTATTTCACATATGACTGTCTGGCGCACTTTAAGATCAAATTCAAATTTTGCTCTTCGGAAATTAAAAAATAAAACCAAGACTGTTAAAGCATCACAAAGAAGGAAGGCTGAAGTGGGCAAAGGATGTCATGATCTGGGATGCTGCTTAGAAAAATGTTATTTTTTCCGACGAAAAAAAATTAATTTGGATGGCCCGGACTGTAATATTTCCTACTGGCATGATTTACGAACGGAACATCGGGTTTTCTTCAGTAGACAGATGGGTGATGGCTCTGTGATGGTGTGGGGAGCATGTAATGAGAAATGTGATCTGCAGCGAGTTTATGGAAAAATGTACTCCATTTGTTATCAACAACTGCTTTACCAACATCTTATACCTTTTGGCCCATTTTTAGGAGGATCAATCTGGAAATTTCAGCAAGACAAGGCGCCATGCCATGTGTCTAAATCAACTAAAAACTGGTTTCCAAAAGAAAAAATCGAGGTCTTAAATTGGCCAAGCCATAGTCCAGACCTGATTCCCACCGAAAACTTGTGTGACCATTTGGTTCGTCAAGTGTATGGAAATAACCGTCAGTATGATTCTGTGTATGAATTGGAACTTGCTATCATGGATGAATGGGACAAAATTTCCAAATATTTCCTCATAAACGTAATTAATTCAATGAAAATTCGAGCATTTGAAGTTATTCAGAAAAATGGTGGATCAACATCATATTAGTTTTATTAAAAAATTAGTTTCAACTAGTGGTCTTATAATTTTGTTACAGATATTTGATTGGAAAAATTTGAAATTGTTAATAAAATAATTAATATATTTAAATATCTCTTAAAAATAATATACATATCTTTTATATTTCATTTATAAACATCAACCTAATTTAATTTTTAAAAAAAATATGCTATTTATAGTAAAAATTCACAAAATCCACAGTGGTCTTATCTTGTTACACACTGTGTAACACTGTTATTTTGTTACACACTGTGTGTATTTTGTTACACATTGTATCTCTTTACAATATATATACAGTGGAATCTCGATCGATCGTTTTCGGATCCATCGTTTTTCCGTATGTGTCGTTCATTTTATCCAGTCCCAACGATCATATTGCTTTGTTATGTTTCCGCATCTATCGTTTTCCCGCATTTATCGTTCATTTCAATCGGTCCCTTGAAAAACGATAGATCGAGATTCCACTGTATATATATTGTAAATAGTCTGTTGTTAGTTGAGAAATACAATTAAAGCATAAAATACAAAAAGGCAGGCAGTCTTATATTTAAGGCAAATTCCTTACAGTATCTTCGAGTAAATACTCCTTTCTGTTCGAGCTACCCCATTTTTACTCTAACGCCCCAATTTCTTCAATATCGTCTTCCCGGGGGCACGGAAAAACGCGACGTATCTCTGGACATTTGAGTGATGGCGTGGACTTTCTTCGATGAAGTGTCTATGCAGATGACTGATAAAATGTTACGGGGAGTTTTTATTTTAATAAAGTGAATCCGTGTTGTATTTTTTTTTTTTTTTGGGGGGGGGGGGTATTTCTTTGTGGAGTTGACTAGAACTTTGTATAAAATTTTGTTGGGTTACAGGAACTATGAACATCAAATTAATAAATATATTAACAAAAAAGAAATCAGTTCATTGTGATTCTCTACGGAAACGTTTTAGTTCGAATAGTGATTCATCTTCCTACTTTTTGTAAATCTAATATGCACCACTGTACAGACATCACACGGATTTGTCACTGGAGAAAATCCCACTTTTTCTGTATTATATATATATATATATATATATATATATATATATATATATATATATATATATATATATATATATATATATATATATATATATATATATATAGATAGATAGATAGATAGATAGATATATAGATAAATAGATAGATAGATAGATGTATGTGTATGTGTGTTAGTATTATTTATGACAAAAAATATTCCTCATACCTTAACGTTTTAAAATTCCCTCCCTATCTTAATTTAATCTATTCATAACTAATTTTACTAACCTCTGTTAAATTTTTCATAATTTTTATATCTCCCCTCATTTGCGATCCGAGGTAGGTCATGAGAAATAGGTAAGTAGCAATATTTAGCCTTATAAGGAATATATAAGGCCCTATAAAACCCTATAAGGAATCACCTAATGATTAAATTGCTGACTTAATAAAAAGTCTGACCTCAAGGATCGGTCCATTTCAAGAATTACAGCTTATTAAGTGACGTAAATTTGCCCTTCTAAGTTTACACACTTCAGATAGAGGGTTAATCTGTCTTGGAGTATCAACTCAATTCTCTCTATCCCAGAATGATGTAATAAATGTGTTATTAAATATATGACTATGTGTTTTATTAAAGCTTGAATCACAGCGGCTCAATGACTACAAAAACTGCAAAATGTATACAGTTGTAAAATGTTGAAATTTTACTTACACACACATAAACACACACATTATCAATATATATAAAACATTCCGTAACTGACTGACTCACTGATATGCAACGCACAGACCAAACCGATGGACCTAAAGCGCTGAAATTTTGCATGGACATTCTTCTTATGTTGTAGTGATGCACTAAGAAAGATTTTTGAAAAATTCCTCTTAGATTTTTTAAAATTATGTGTTTTTGTAACTTTATTAAGGTTTGCATTTAAAATAATAATTTGAGGGTTATAAATTTATATCACGAGAATGATCATAAAAATTCCTTTAAAATCTTTCCTTTAAAATCTTCCTTTGAAATCTTTTTCGTATCTTTACCTCGATTTTCTGATTTTTGGTGAATTTTTAAAGATTAATCTTTAGAATTTAATTTATTAAATGCTGAACACGGGATTTCTTTTTCTAATACTTTAAATAAATTTACCGCCACGTGCATAACAACTAACTAGACAAAAAATGTTTTTTCTTTCTAATACAGAAGACGATTGGATATTATCCCAAAAACATAAATATCCCTTATGATTTTATTTATTATACATATATATATATATATATATATATATATATATATATATATATATATATATAGATAGATAGATAGATAGATAGATATAGATATATACAGATGAAGTACAAAATAATACGAATACCTGTGAAAATGTATGACGTATTTCCCACCTGCAGTACAGCCGCGCCACCGGCAACAGAAGTCTGCCACCTCGTGAGCGTGAAGAGGAAGGTATCAGTCTCTCAACAGCATTCATCTACGTTGCATGCTTCTATCGAATTGTCTGTGATAAGTTGAAATGTCAGACCTGTCAGAGTTCCAAAGAGGAATGATAGTTGGAGCGCGTTTAAGTGGAGCATCGGTTACCTAAACTGCAAACCTTTTGGGGTTTGCAAGGAGTACGGTATCAGCCGTTATGGCAGCGTACACAAAAGACGGTAAGACGACGTCTTCAAAGCACAACAGTGGCCGAAAGTCCAAGCTTGCTGATAGGGATAGACGGGTCTTGAAGCGCATAGTAGCCCGAAAGGACAAGCAATCGTTATCCGAGATACCATCCGAAATTAACAGTCATCTCCAGGAACCCGTTTCAACAAAAACTGTCAAAAGGGAACTTCATGCTGCGAACATTTATGGCAGAGTGACAATTCGTAAACCTTGGTGACAGCAACTAATGCTTTCAACCGACGCCAATGGTGCAGAGATCACAAAGGCTGGTTCCCACAGCAGTGGCAACAGGTAATATGGTCAAATGAATCATCATTCACCCTATTTCAGACGACCGGACGCGTTTATGTCTGGAGAACGCCCAAAGAAGCGTTTCATCCTGAATGTCTCTTGCCGACTGTGAAGCATGGGGGTGGCTCCATTATGGTATGGGGTGCGATATCTTGGCGAGGTCTTGGGCCACTTGCTTAATATTCCTTTAAATATTGTCCAGGATGTTTATGCATCTATCCCACGTCGCATTAAATCTGTACTTCAGCAAAAGGGTGGTCCAACCCCCTATTAATAAGGATTTTTCATTATTTCATAGCTGTTCGTATTATTTTGTCCACCATCTGTATATATATATATATATATATATATATATATATATATATATATATATATATATATATATATATATATATATATACATATATATATATATATATATATATATATATATATACATATATATATATATATATATATATATATATATATACATATATATATATATATATATATATATACATATATATATATATATATATATATATATATATATATATATACATATATATATATATATATATATATATACATATATATATATATATATATATATATATATATATATATATATATATATATATATATATATATATATATATATATATATATATATATATTACATCAAGTGTATACATTTACCGTTGTATTTAATTTGGATGTACTCCGTAGCGAAGTGCAGGTTTTCAGCTACTATACTTATAAATATGCAACGTTTACTATATATATGCATAGTTTGTCCGCGATGGCTCTCGACACATTATTCTAAAGCGAACTGTTAACTGTTCGAACAGATTATTAAAGCCTATCCCCGAGATATCTCGTTGTTTGACAGATGGCACGGTGAGTTCCAATTTCTGGACAAATAATGTCCTTTCATGTGTTTTTCTTGCAATCAAATGACCTCCATTTCTCGAGACATCCAAATTTCCGCGGTTCCGTACGTGAGCGTTTTATCGACCTTGTGTACACATATCGGTTTTCTTTGAGGACGTGGAAAAGAGGCGAAGAGTAGAGATTGAATAGTGGATATATTTCGGCTCCTTCTTTATCCGGGACTATATATATATATATATATATATATATATATATATATATATATATATATATATATATATATATATATATATATATATATATATATATATATATATATATACATATATATATATATACATATATATATACACTATATATATACACATATATATATACATATATATATATATATATATATATATATATATACATATATACATATATATATATATATATATATATATATATATATATATATATATATATATATATATATATATATATATATATATATATATATAGGGTGGGCAAAAAGTCCGTATAAACTTTGAAAATTCAACCAGAAAAATAACCAAAATAAAAAAAAAGGTTTGAAGGTTTGGCATCTCTAGGTCACGGGATTCTTTTTTGAGCCCGGAAAAAAAAACTCAAAAAACAGCCGACACGTGGCGTTGAATTACACAAGTCAAAAAAAATACGCAAATAACGAAAATAATGCTTCTTAATAGTTTATTACAGCAATTGGTGTTAAACATGACCCCAACCACAGTACTTTACCATCCGTGGTAAAGTACTGTGGTAAAGTACTGACTAACCATCCGTGGTAAAGTACTGACTAACCATCCGTGTACTTTACTATACGGATAAGGCATCCCAGGCTAGTCACACATCCAGCAAAGGCAGAGTGCGACAGGTCCGGATGTATACATGACAAACTCTCAGCGGATCGAGGAACTACGGTGATCTGGTTGTGGATTAGGAGCGCACGTTCTTATAACCGTCTCATTTGCATATTTCCACAGAATTCGTACGTACCAGCGCCATCTGTCGGCTGTTTTTTGAGTTATATTTTTTCCCGTCTTAAAAACAATCCTGTGACTTAGCGATGCTAACCCTGCAAACCTTTTTTTATTTTGGTTATTTTTCCGGTTTTTATGAATTTTTAAAGTTTATACGGACTTTTTGCCCACACGATATTTATATATATATATATATATATATATATATATATATATATATATATATATATATATATATATATATATATAAATAAGAATAAGATGAAAGAGAAAACCAGTAATAGCTCTAAAGCTACTTGAAGCCAGGAACATCCAACATGTAAAGAAAAGCATGAATAAGGTTTTTGACAGCATTTCTTCATCAGCGGTGTCAATACTGTCTAAAAACCAATGGATTGTTTCTGATGAGTATGACGTATTAAATAAACACACTCAGACACCGTACAATCCATTATTAACAGAATAATTGAATAATAAATGAATTAAGTTTGAATAGAAGTACTTTACCAAAGAACACCAAGCCTGGCGCTAGTCAGAGTGGAAGTTAAGAACTTGTAACCGCAAGATGACTGACGTCATATAACTTGCAACCATTGAGGTAGTGGATACTCAGTTACAGACTTACTTAGGTTACCATATTTTAAGACTATTATTCCTTTATTTATTTAGTTTTTATTATTGTTACTACTATGAGTTAATTATTTTTTTATTTTTCATATGATTTTTATTTTTGTTTTTAGTAGTTATTATTTTTATTTTAACCTATTGTTATGTTTAACTTATTAATGCAACAGAACAAACTATTCATTAAAACAAAAACAACCAATTATGTTTTTGGATACACTTACTGGGTAATTATTACGAGTTAGCACAGCTTTCAGGTCTATAATATGCTTAATCCTATTGTCTTTAGAACATAGCCTATTTATACGAACTAACTGATTTACAATAATGTTATTAAAAACAGATTTATGTAAACAGGTTAGATAATCTTGAAATTTAACAATATTAAAATTATAGTCAGATCTTTTGTCGTATAAGTCAAAAGTAAATTTATTGTTAGTACTTAATTTAATATTAATATCTAGAAAGTTTACATTAATATTATCATGGTTACTTTTAATTAGTTCCAAATTAGGAGGGTAAAAATTTAAGTCTATAGGGTTATTACTTTTATTAATTACTATTATATCATCTATATATCTAAATATATTGTAATTGCTATTTTCTATATTATTAATTTCAAAATAATATAAGTATAAATTAGCTAGCATACTTGACGCATTACCACCTTGTGGTACACCTTTGGACTGTAAGTATATACTATTATTATGAACTATGTAATTATGTTTAGTTACTAATTCTAGGAGCCTATTGAAACGAGTTAGTTTAATTTCGTTGTTTAAGTATTGAATATTATTTTGTACTAACATTATGATTATTCTATTTAAATACATTATATCAATATTATTAAATAGATCTTTAAAATCATAAGTTACAATACATTTACAGTTATCTAATGTTTGTAGTTTTCTAATTAGACTATAGCTATTATCAATTATACCACAAACACCAGATGTTATATTTTTATAGATTAATTTAAGGTATTTTAATAATAATTTACTTGCATTTGTAGCATAAGTATTATGACCACAGGTTACTGCTCTAAAAGCAATAGGTGTTTTATGAAATTTTGGAACTAAAGTTATATAAGGAAAATGATAAATGTTAGATGAAATACCTAGTAGTTTATATTTAGCTATGATTTTCTTAATTATAATATTAGTAGTTTCTTTTAATGGCTGAAAAAGATCACTATTTTCTAACTGTTCTTTTAAACATATGGCAAAATATTTTTTACAAATTATAGCATAGTTGTTGGCTGCTTTATCTACATAAGTGACTATAAAGTCATCTTGTAATTTTGTAATAGCAGCTTTAAAGTGTTTATAAGGATTATTAATGTTATTACAATTATTGGGTAATTTAGCTTGTACTAGTTTTAGTAAATTAATTTTCCAAGGGTTGAAAGCTTCAGTAGGTACAGAATAATTAATTGCTATTTTATAAATAAATTTATCTAAATCAGCATTTAAGAAACTAATTATTTTCTTATTATTATTAGTACTAGGTATTCTAAACTTAGTTCCCAAATTCATCAAATCTCGCAGTGCATCATCTTCCACAATATCCATATTGCCTGTTATTACATGACCATGTGTCGTAGCTAAATAACTATTGTAAATGGGCAGA
>OU015500.1:155508327-155525827 GCA_907164885.2 Dolomedes plantarius
TTATCGTTAAAAGACGAATACGGAAATAATACGCTGGAGGCAGACCGAAAGCCTTGTCACCCAAAGATGAAAAGAGAGCTTTTAAGTAGCATCAACTGAAAAATACTCAAGTAAAGAAATTTTACGAACAACTTGATTCAATGTGTGCAAGAAAACAATCTGCAATACAATTACTCGATCTCGGAAGTTCCAATACAAAGCAAAATTGTGTCAACCATCTTTACTGACAAGACACTAAAGTCTTAGCGTTTGCAGTTTGCAAGACAAGTGATGCCTTGGGACGACAAATGGCTGCAGGTTATTTTCTGCGATGAAAAAACAGTGGAACTTAGATGATCCTGATGGTTCTAAGTATTATTGGAATGATTTGAGACAAGAAAAAGAAATTCAAAGAAATTTTCTGAAGCCGTCAGTTAGTTTGCGATTTCATCATGACATGGGCCAACTTTTCATTTAACGGCGTGGGACCACCTGCATTTCTTTTAGGACAAAACTGTGGTTTCAGAAGAAAAAATATCGAAGCTTTGCAATGGCCACCCAGTAGTCCTGATCTAAATCCTATCGAGAACTTGTGGAGAGATCTAAAAAGATGACTTTACAAAATTGGAAGGCATTTTTACCCAGCTTCAGAACTCAGAACTACGATTGAAGATGAATTATACAAAATCAGTCCCGAAGTATACCAAAAATTAATAATTTCCATGAAAGATAGAACATTTGCGGTCATTAAAAGCAAATGTTGGTTGCACACCACATTAAGTATCTGTTTCTTCATTACTGTACTGTTTTTATTTTCCTGTCCTTAAAGTTTTTACACAGGCGGAAATAGTGTTTTTTTTGTATAATTGTTTTATTTTCGTATTAAAATACTTACAGATAATTTTTTTTTACTTTTTTATCAGCTTTTCAACTTTATGATACACATTATAGAATATTTTTATTTTCATCTGATTTGAAATTTATGAAAAAAATAATTTTTTTGCGGTCTCATTATAAGTAAGTTTATTATAAGTTATTATAAGTTATACAGAAAGTTTTTACACTCACTGTATACATGTACAGTAACCACCGCTTATAGTGATCTGTGGTTATAAGAATCAACCGTTTATAAGAATTAATATCGCGAAAACAAAAACAAATGTATTATTTCCATGTTAAAATTTTCGCGTTAAAGAATCAATCCAACGGTTTTAAGAATCAGTTTACAATCTTCGTTCCCCTTTCATTTTCCCCAAAAAGCCACTTAAACCCTCAAAAGGCACGGAGTTCTTTCTTTTTTTCTTAAGGAAAGATTGATAAGATGGGATGGAATATAGTCGTAAAATTCATCCCATTCTTTGTTAGACATAACATAATAGTTTCCCCTTAAACTCTTTAGCACAACATTATCCTATTAGCTCAACCCAGGGGCATCTATACTCGTCCGGGTACGATTTCACTTTTCTCTACTGACAAACAAAAATAGGGACTCTTTTTTCCCACCTCCCACATCCTGGTTGCGGCTTTCTGGACCCTTAAACACATAAATCTTCGGCGAAGTGTCCACTATCACTTAGGCAAACGTGACATTAGTAGATTCAACACGTTATCAAACCGCGAAACGTAAGCTAGAGGGTGAATCTTCGTCTGAGACTATTAGTATTGAAAGAGGTATAAACAGCCTCCTGAAACCTTCATTACGTCAACCTACCATAGAAAACTTTTTCTTGCTCCCTTCCTGTAGTTGAAATATTAAAACTCTTAAGCAGGTATGTTGTAACAAATATTGGATTTTTTTCTTCTATTTCTGTAATCATGTGTATCTACTTATATGTCTAGAAATTAAGTTGTATTTTTAAAATTATAAGAAACAATTTTAATAAAAGATAATAACGTAAATTAAAGAGTATTTTATGGTAAATTATGTAATATATGTATATATAGGTGTGTTTGCCTGTCCAAAAACCTAAATTTCGGCTATAAGAATCAAAAACAGTAATAACAAACGTGATTCTTATAAGCGGAAATCACTGTATATATATATATATATATATATATATATATATATATAGAGAGAGAGAGAGAGAGATAGAGAGATGGATATAGAGACAGAGGGAGGGGGGAGAGGGGAAGAGCGTAAAGCCTGGATGACAAATGTTTTTAAATTCGGCAAAATCTTCCGGTCTCCTAATGACCACAGATCCGATCGAGCGACAGAAATGAACCGATATCTAATAGAGGCATCTTCCTAATGGTTCGACTTCATTCAGTAAATGACTTCCGTCTGTCTTCACCCCCTCCCCTCCCCCCAGCAAAAGGAGGAAAGATTTCGAGATCCAAAGATATTGTTCACGAGGGACTCGTTGCACCACACACACACGCGTTTCAATCACGTTGAGTTGAATTTTGCTTCGATAAAATTCATTTAGTGCAATAAACAAAAATTTATTTAGTGTACACAAATATGTGAACCATCTAGGAATGCGCATGTTCTCTTCATATATATGTAGTGCAATTCGGTTTATTTTCTTCTAGACCAGACTTAGACATTAATACCAAGAATAGTATTTTTTTAGTTAAACGCATTTGTTAGTTGATTAAGCATAAATATGTACAATTTTACAATATGCCTAGAGAGACACAGTGTACTTCCAACCGGTTATATCGTACCAAACAGCTGTGATACCTTTACACTAGCTCTCAGCCTGGAACATGACTTACCGTCACTTGGACGCTATAACCAATCAGAAACCTAGTAACAAGTTTGTGGAAGGTTGGTTTGGTTTGGTTTGGTTTGGAGTGCTACGGACAACTTTTTGCTACACGGGTGCTAATTATACGGGGACCTACAGTTTAAAGCCGATTCCGAACGACTACAAACATCCATGCAAACAATGGGACTCAAACCCACAGGATCTGAACAGAATGTCAGCGCCCTAGCCATTCAGCCGGCAGGCTGTTATTGTCTTAGTCAGCTCGTACTCGTTGCTAGGCCTCTTATACTGTTCCTAAGTTGAAAGTGTGTCTATGCGGTTTTCCTTGTGGAAAGTATCGATATGAAAAATCTTATATATATATATATATATATATATGACACGAATTCTATTTTCAACCGTCTTAAAATCATCTACATGCAGTCATCGTGTCCGTTATTTAGAGGGCGAGTGGCAGGCAATAACTTAAACAACATTTCATGATCTCTTAATCCTTCTTTATTGATTTTCTTCAATTAACCACGCTCCAGGGTATTTTCTTCGCGTAGCCATTTTGATAACTTATACGGCACGCAGCCGTGCGCTTCCGCGGTCAACGATATTCCACAGCAATCTGCCGCCAAAACCCACTTTCTCCAGTGGTCTTGCCGTCCAGCGCATGTGCAGACCCCTCCCTTCGAGCATCTGGAAGTCCCGTTCTGCTGACGTTCACTTTTACTCCGCGCCAAAAGACCTGTACTATTCAAAAAATAAACCCTTTAGCTAGAATCCCTCACTTTTCGATCAGACTTTCGCCTCTAAAATGAGAATTTCCCTACTGAATACACGCGCTTTGCTAAATTGATTGTTAATTTCTTACTATTTTAAAACCCTCCCCCCGTATGTCTCAATTATGTTTTGACATATATATATATATATATATATATATATATATATATATATATATATATATATATATATATATATATATATATATATATATATATATATATATATATATATATATATATATATATATATATATATATATATATATATACAGGTGGTTATCAAAATAATGGAAACACATATAAATATTATTGGTGTTCAGGAAAGTACTTCGTATTCCTTAAAATACAAGTATGGCCCCCAGTATTTTCTATATAATATATATATATATATATATATATATATATATATATATATATATATATATATATAATTCTACATTCAGGTAGCAGTAATGAAGGTATGGCTATGGTGTTTTGGGGGATAACTAAGTTGTTAAACCTTGCAGACCTTGCAAAAAGGGCAAATTGTTGGAGCGCGCCAAATGGGAATATCTCTTGCGTCAACCATCTGGATTTGGGGTGTTTCTAGAGCTATGGCATCGAATGTCATGACAGCATACAGAATGCACGGATAAACATCGTCTGCGAAACAGAATAGTAGAAGAAAGGGAGAGCTGAGTGAAAGAGACGGATGAGTATTGAAGTGGATTGTGACTCGTAAAAATAAAACAACTGCAACCAAACTGACCATAGAGCTCGATCGGCATCGACAGGTTCCCGTATCAGACATTATAAGTAGGAGGGAACTTCACAAACAAAACATTTACGGATGAATTAAAATTCCCAAGCCACTTGCAACAGATGTGAATGAAAAACGTCGTCCACGATAGAGCCACGAGCACAAATCCTGGTCAAGAGATATGTGAAAGAATGTTGTGTGGTCAGAATAATCATTGGTCTCACTGTCCCCCTCAAGAGGACGTGCACTCTACTGGAAAACGACCAAACAAATATATCATCCTGATTGTCTCGTGTAAACTATTAATCATGGAGACGGATCTGATATAGTTTGGTATGCTACAGGGGTGTAGCTACCGTGGAGCAGTTGGAGCGGACTGCTCCAGGCGCACGAACCATGGGGGCGCAAAATTTGAAAGAGTGAAACAAAAATTTGTGAAAACTTCTGTATAAAAATTTTTCGATTTGTCAGATTTTCTATAAAATATACAAAAAATAAATGAAATATTTTTAAGTAAATAAAGCTATAAGCACCTAAATATATTAGAATGTAGTTCAATTTTCATAATTTTTATTTCAGAAAATTTTCATTATAAATTTAAAACTTTATATACCTCTAATTATATATGTAATAGCCGTTGTCTCTGTAAAACACTTCCGGGCTGTACTCATCTTTCAATTGAAGCCCTGAGTAAACAAACAGCCGGGTAGGCTTAATTTCAATTTCAGATGTGAATCAGAAATTTTTCTTACCTAAAAACTAATATCTTCTCCATCAAATCACGTTTGTTCAGCCTACTTTTCTATAAAACATTCAGAACTAAAAAAATTGGATGCTTTTAGCTGTATATTTAACAGTTTTTAAAAATCTGTTTACTTTTGCGATGAATTCTGAAAGTACTCAAATTTGAATGTGAATGAATCAAGTAGCTCAAGTATTCATATCGCGTAGTGAGCTGTGAAAAACTGGATGGCAGTCTACTACTCCAATCGCATGAAAAACTAAACAAATAAAAAATAATGAAAGGATTTGATTTTACAAGGTGTCGATTAAATGCAATATTGTTAGATAATTCGGGATATTTTTTAACTTTCATATACTTTTTTCCATTATGACGTCATTATTAGGATTATGACGTCAAAATGACGGGTTGGATGGCAGTTTACTACTCCAATCGCATGAAAAACTAAATAAATAAAAAATAATGAAAGGGTTTGCTTTTACAAGGTGTGGATTAAATACAATATTGTTAGATAATTCGGGATATTTTTTAACTTTCATATACTTTTTCCATTATGACGTCATTATTAGTATTATGACGTCACAATGACGGGTTACCTTCTAGTAAACCTATAAAAATGTATTATGATTGCTAAGAATGTTTAAAAGCACTACTATAGGCACTTACTATACGTATTATAAGTTGTGTTGGACTGCAAAGAAATTACATGTATACGGTGAATCCCCTGAGCGCCAAATATATATATATATATATATATATATATATATATATATATATATATATATATATATATATATATATATATATATTTTAACCTATGGCTTTATTTGGAAAATTAATCCATATTTACAGGCAACACAAACAGCAAAGAACTAAGCATTGAACAGATGCATAGAGCACACGTGATATCACACACGTGATATTTCACACGTGTGATATCCTTAAATCTCACGTGCCTCCTGGGTGGTGCTAAATGAGTAACAATTCTGGCTGCAGGCTCACTGCGCCAAATATAAATTTTTTATATCCGGTTCTACTAGTGTGAGGGATAACATAAGATCACTCTATCCATTATGTTAGGGTGATTCTGCGTTTGCCTCAGTAAATAACTCATCCGACTGAAATCGAAATTAGAATTCAAAATATTTCTAATAACGCTCCAAAATTTACTGGAATCATATGAGCAGTTCCTTGAAGATTCGATGTTTTCTGACATTATTTCTTTTAAAACTAATTTCTCCTTAATAAAAGTGAGGAAGAGAAGAAGCATTTCGTTGGAAAACGCATTTCAGCACTGCTGTTTCATTTGTTAAAATACCTGGAGTATACATGCATTCGACATTTTTGTTGGTAAAACTCCTCGTATTACGGAGCAGTTGACACATTTGAATCCATTTCAATTACATCTACTGAATGACAAATGTAAACAGAATGTAACAAGTTATTTAGGAAAGAAATCAACTGTCAAATATTAAAACTAATGTTGCATATGACAAATTAAAGTACTTCCGATTTCACTATTCTGAGTTTAAACGGAAGAGTAATGTTATAAATAATGTTTGTACACAAAGCAGCGTTCAATACTCAGGGATACGTAATTTTTGTATTTACGAAGTAGATGCGAATAAGTGTGAAATTTGCCGCTATGAGCGAATAAATGCAAAAATAATTTTTTTACTACTTTTCGGCAAAAACTCGGTAATAACGGCTCTAAAGGAAACAAAATTAGTTAATAATAGTAATTTATTGAGATAATTCCTTAACTAAGACCATCACGGTCTTTAACTGAGAGATCTCACTCTCCTTCGGATTTGCTCCGAGTCTCTCTCTCCACTCAGGGTCAACCTCCTTTGTCCTCCCACACACCGATTCTGGTGGTTTCAAAATTCCTTTCTCTTTCGCTCCCCACGCCTGGACACTCCTTGGTGCAGGTGGCCAAGAAGGGATCAAAAGGCAGCCCCTTTTCTTAGAAGTGTGGGTGGTAATTCTTCCCACACATCTATACACAAACGGGGAGTTGCTAAAGTTGTCAGTAAAATTGTGATTTTTTTAAATAATGACGAAATTTTTTAATATATATATAATGCGAAGGAATGCAAAATTTTATATATTGGACTTTTTTTTTGCGAAATTAACGTACCCCTAGCAATAATATGAATACTTAGTCAAACTTTATTTGAGTTAACCGAAAAAGATTGAAAAATCGGCACAGTACAAAAACATATGAGCAAATATAACATTTTGTGATTGACTTTCAATTACAAATGTTATACTTGCAATATTAGTGCAAATCAGATGCACTAATATTGCAAATAAACAGATGTAATTATAGTTGTATTATTAGCATAACTATAACTATCATAATTCATTGAATCAGAATCCCGTAAACACCACCGAAATTAATAACGTGTTTACTCGTGTTTGGAATTTGGGTGCAATGTGCAACCAAATTCCAAAATGTAATCATAATAAATAGAAATTAAACTAAATTATAATAGCAGTTTTCAGTTTTACCTTAAAATTTTATAGTTTTGTCGATAAAATAAGTTTTAGTTAGAAAAACGGTTGATAAAATAGTTACATTCGGGCAAAAATGGAGGCAAGTAAATAATTTTATTAGTAGTAAAATTAGAGTGCAAATATTAAGATAATTGTAAAAGCTCAGCACAGGTGTACGTTTAGTCAAAACATTCGAAATTAAAGAGAAGTTAAGACTTTATGAGGGACTAAGTCTAAATGGAAATTTTGTCTGTCAGTTTATAAATATTTTTGAAAAGTTCTTTCATAAATAGTATCACTAATCATTTCAATATTAAATTTCAATATTAAGTTAGTTTCAATATTAAGATTCAAGGGTGCTGTGGTCCAGTTCGCAAGAGCAGCGAGCCAGTGATCTGAACGTCTCTGGTTCGGTGCTTGTAGCTGCAAATTCCCCGCCGTGTACACTAATGGCGGCCGGTGCACGTAAAATCTGTCGTGGCTGCAATGTCCTCCAAGTTCTCACATGACCTCTGGAGGTGTTGGGTCAAGTGCGTCGGTCTCGTCACTTGCCTCGGTTCTAAATTACGGGACCGGCCCTTTAGCGAAGTCCACTCCGCCCAATAGCCTTAATTGGACTTGAACTGATAGATACTATCGACCAAGGGTCATCAGAAACAACACTAATAATTTCTAAAGCTTTCTTTGAAGTTCATCTTAAATTGTAAGAAAAATTTAGAACGGATCAATGGAGATTTTGAATGTATTGAACAATTTCATAAATGCATTTGAAAACTGTTCATAGAGACAATGATACATTATACATCGTGCCCCAATGCCTGAACTACATCAATTAGTTTGAATCTGGGCTTGTGGCGTCCCTGTGGTACAGCACTTTTTTTGTGCTGAGGGTGCTCGACTCGAATCAGAGCGTCGCGCCACGAAAAACTCCTCCGTTTGTGTCATCCCATCATAGGGGTTAATGCTGTCCACCTGTATGGTGCCCCCATAATAAAATGGACAGTAAACCGCGGCAAATTATAGGCGAATGTTTGACGATAAGTGTCTCCGCTTTAACAGAAAAAGAAGTTTGAATCCAGTTGCCGTAATTAATTTTTATTGTGAATTTTAAGAAGCAGTGTGTTATGGAAAAAATGCAAGTAATTAGGTTTGTCGAAACAAAATTGATTTAATTGAAAACTGTTAAATAAGTATACGTAGTTTACCCTGCAAACCAGTCAGAAAACACACATAAAAACAGATGATGTCGAGTGAAAATGTCCCATTCCTATCTGATCTAAATATCTTACACCAAAAATATTTTTAAGCTTTTTCTGTAACATAAAACTGAGAACTAAAAAAATGATGATTTTTATTGATTTTTTTATGCATTATATAGTATAATGTTCATTTAGTGTTCAAATAGTGTAAATGCTAATTTAAATGACTCCCATGTATTCCCATTGGAACAAAAAGGCCTTTTAAGTTCAAATATATATATATCTTTCATTTATCAATAATTTTGTGAAAGTCTGTCTAAATTTTAATTTTTATATTTCGAGCCTGGTCGATCGTAAGCTGCGACTAGAGTCTGATAAAAGCTTCTGATCAGCCTCTGGCCAGGCCCGCTTTGAATTTTTTCCCGGTGTTGGACACTACTAGATATTCTCAAATGTTACCAGTTGAGGGTCTTATCAGGGACGGGAGATGGCCAAAGCATCTTCAAACCCTATGGCAAGAATAATTACAATCTTTAAACGGGCGGGGGTAGAATTCTCTAACGGTCAACTTACCGGTTCCTTCCACTACAAGAATAAAAAAGATGCAGGGGTCCGAACATAGATTTTTTTTAGTACATAACAGCCTTAACATCTGTGCAGAATAGAGGCAAACATTCTTGTAGTGTAAGAATTTCAAGATGATTCGTGAATAATGTGTTACACAATTTTTAAAACTTATTGAGACTGTGGACTGTAATTCATTGTTCTGTATGTGGGACTTCGTACAATTTAAGAACTATTACTAAATTACTTATCTATTCGTACAGCGTGTTGTTGGGTTCACCGACGAATAATTTTAAAAGTAAGTGATTTATTTATAAATTATTATGTTAACGGATATTGCAACATTAAAAATAATAAGTACTACCTAATAGTTAGGTATTATAGCTGAAAGTTGGCAGCAAACATTTTCAGCAGCAGCATGTTATAAAAATACAAATATGCATGTGGAAACCGCATGAGATAATTTTTACAAAAATCTGAAATGAAGAAAGGAATTTCGATTATAAATAATTTTAGATCTAATTAAAAATTGCGTGCCAATGACAAAACAAAAATACACAAAAAGTTTTCAAAATTAGTGTTTAAAGAAACTCAAATCATTAGAATCATAAGTCTTAGGATGCTTAAATTTTGCATGGAAGTTGCTATTATGCCCTAGGTGCTCGTTAAGAAATCTTTTTCAATAAATTAGAATTTGAAGGGGGCTAATAGGGGCCTAATCCCCTCCCCCCAAAACACAAACACACACACATTGTATGTCTAGAACCATGAGACCTAGGAAGCTGAAGTTTTGTATGGTAGTTTCTCTTAGGACCTAGGTGCGCACAAAGAAATCTTTATTTAATACAAAATTTAGGGGGTTTAAGGGAGCTTAATTCCCCCCAAAACAACAACAACAAAAAAACCCTACCTCTGGTACATATTTTCTAGAAAGTTAAAATTTTGTATGATGTTGCTCTTAGGCCCTAGATGCTCCCTAAGAAATATATAAAAAAATTCTAAGGGGAGTTTTTTAAATATTTCTTTAGCGGTAGGGGATGTCACAACACCGTCTTAGCTCTTTGGCCACTATATCAATTGAAAGAACAATAGCTTGTCAACATGATCTCGAGAAAGTGATTGACCGATTTGCAAACGAGAAAGCGAGAAAAAAACAATTTTGAAGATTTCTTATGTGGAAACTGGAGATGTATAAGTACATTTTGTCAATATAATTTATAAAATATGTAGTTAATACTAGCAGACACTCCGTACTTAAAGAATTCTAATTTATTTTATTATTATATTTATATTTATTAAATTGAATTTCTTATTGTTGAAATGTCTTGAATTTCAAATAAACTGCTATCAAGTAAGATTTTAAATCGAAATAAGATTAGATAGAAAAGAAATTTACAAAAAATGTAACGTACGTTACATTTTTTTTTTACTTTGTGGACTTTTAAGTCACGTTTATAATCCAATATTTGCTTCTAAGCCTAAAACAAAGACGTACAATGGCGTAGTGACTCTTTAAATTGGGTGGACATCTGTCCTTCAATTTCAGGATAGATGGCCACATAAAATCGAGGAGAGATGACCACAGCTAATCAATATTTAAAATTTATACGGAGTGAGGATTTTAACTAAATATAATTATATTTAAAATAATTATATAACTTTAATGCTTATAATCATATTATAGGAACCAGTTCCTAATGTATCCCTGACAAAAACAGTTAGAAAACGTACCAAACAGGTAGCTATGCTTTTGACATCACCAGAAAATATTGACAAACGTCGGAAACTTTCATCCCAGAAACAGATAAAGTTGATAGATAAGCTAAAAACCAGTAAAAATCCTGAAATAAACTCGAGAAAGAAACAAAAACACGACACTTCCAGTAGTGAAGAAGATGCAATACATTTGAAATTATCAGATTCTACAGATTCCGAGGGAATGGAATTTGATGAGGAACACTGTGTTGGTTGAGGAGAAGAATACAATACCATAACCATAAAGGGTGACTGGATAAAATCTATAAGGTGCCTGAAGTGGTTCTATGAAACGCGTACAAACTATCAAATCCTTTGCCAAAAATGTGTTGAAATTTTACGAAAAGTGAAGGTTTGAAATTATACTTCAAATGTAGTTTATTCGAATTTTTTCACTCATTTTCTGCGATATAATTGCATTTTTACAAATTGCTATATGTTTTTCATGATTAACTATATGAAATGTGTTGTTTTTTGCTATTTTAACTTCAGTTTTTCTTTCTTGTATTGTATGGCCATCTCTCCTCGGCTTGAAGGAGAGATGGCCATCTGCCACTTTAATTTCAAACTATGTTTCCCACCTTTTGTTCTCAATGTTTAATTATTTTTTGCCCAAAATATGATGAGTGTATGTATAAGAATTTTAAATATGCATAAATATTTCTTGTGTTTGCATTCTAAGAATTTTTATTTCAATCTTTAAAAACTATGGCCATCTATCCTAGAGTTACCCTATATATATATATATATATATATATATATATATATATATATATATATATATATATATATATATATATATATACATACATACTTACTCAAGTAAAAAGGATTTAATGCCCCAAGTCAAAAGAAAATACTTTATATACAAGAAGAAAATGGTATAACGAGATTACAACTTTACCTCTTCGCCGAAATTTAAATATTTTATGCTCGTCACTCTGTTACAAGCTTTAAAAAATGTCATTAAACAACGTCACGCGGGGGATTTAGACCGGAGCATGTTGTCGGAATCTTTCCGAATTAAGACAACCCACTTTATCCGCACGAAATTTCATCCGGTTTGAATGTCACTCATTTTACTTAATCTCATAAGCCGTGATAACCGAAAAAGGAATTTTATAATTACCCACGGAAGTTTATATTTACTGTGAAATGTTCTGGGATTTTGAAAACATTCGAAAGGGAAGGTTTATAATTCAAGCTAGATCATGTTTCTCGTATTTCTTAGATAGTTTAATTAACATAATTAGAAGTACATGTTCTTATTTTTTAAGTAATGTAAAATTAAGAAATTTTGAAAGACTGCAATTTATTTCGCATTTAATATTCTACGGAACATCCGTTTATTGAGATTTAAAAATAGTTTTATTTCGAGTATATTTGAGGGGTATATATATATATATATATATATATATATATATATATATATATATATATATATGCACCTAGAAGGAAACGAGCTACTATCACGAAAGTTAACATAGATGTTGTGTATGAGGAGAAAAGCAAATTATTACAAATTCAGAAGAACAGACCGTTTTATTAAGAAGATATGGCATGAAAGATGTTATAAATCAGTGAGTAGTAAACCGACCTATGGCAGCTATACAAGCCGAAACGCGGCGTGGCATCGAATCAATGAGGTCACCTATGACCTCTTGCGGAAGATCATGCCATAATCTTTGCAACTGGGCAGTTAATTTACCAGTATTCCGGGACGGCTGCAGTTTCCTTCCAAGCACGTCCCAGATGGGATCTATTGGCGAGATGTCTGGTGACCGGGTAGATCATGGGAGTACGTCATATCCTTGAAGACATTTTTGGGAGAGTCGCGCAGTGTGTGGACGATCATTGTCTTGCTGATAAATGACACCTGGGCAAATTAATAGCATAGACAGTCAAACTGGCGTTAAAATCTCGTCCACGTAACTGCGTGCCGTCAAAGTGCGAATTTTGGCATTAATTGCATACATTGACCGTTGAATTTAATTTGAATGTACTCCGTAGCGAAGTGCGGGATTTCAGGTAGCATATATACTGGTGTAAGAAATTAAGATAATTTGAAGACTTGGTCGATTATCTTTAGAACTACTGTACCGATTTTAATGAAATTTGATATATATATATACATTGACACAATACAAAACAAATAACCATTCGATAATTGTAATACACACGCATGATCGTGCGTAATACTTGTTGGAGTCGGAAGGTATGAAACAGCGGTTTGCAGAATATACAAAAAATGGGTAAATAGATGGTATTATTTTGCAGCAATCGGTTAATTTCAAATTGTAACAGTAAAAATGAGTAACCACCAACGTTTAGATCACGGAATGAGGTGGCGAATTGTGGGTAGGCTAGAAGCAGGCCAATCTCAAATCCAAATTTGTAGAGAGTTCAATTTAACGCCCAGCATCGTGTGTAACTTATGGAAAAAGTTCCAGGATACCGGATCCATCGAGAGAAAGCCTGGGCAAGGTCGTCCAAGAGCCACGACGGCCAGAGAAGATCGTCATTTGTCGATTATAACGAGGCGTAAGAGGTGTGCTACAGATTCTCAGTTCTCTCGTGACTTGTATGCAGCCACAGGAACCCGTGTATCAAGGGTGACTGTTTCCAAAAGACTTCATGAGAGAGGGTTTTTTACAAGAAGACCTGCTGTTTGCGTCCCCCTCACTTCTACGAACAAGATAATCCATTTATCATGGTGCAGAGAGCAGAGAGATTGGAGTATGGATCAATGGGCCTCATGAGTCCCGGTTCAGCCTAAACACCGATTCTCGCCGCACGTTCATATGGAAAGAACCAGGGACCTTCTACCTACCCTCCAATGTCCGCGAAATCGACCATTACGGCGGAGGAGATTTAATGGTCTTTGCAGGCATCATGTTGGATGGCCGCACACCTCTCCATGTCTTTGAAAGAGGCACTGTGACTGGTGTGAGGTATAGGGATGAGGTCTTGGAACCCTATGTTCGCCTTTTGACGGGTGCAGTTGGCCCTGAGTTCATTTTAAGGGGATGGTGGACCTTTCACAGCGATTTTTGAAATATTTGCCACAGAGATATGAAACTTTGCTTATATATTCATTAAAGTCTAACAATATTAAACACCTTATAAAATTTCATAGATATTTAAAAAAAATATTTTATAATTAAAAAATTGAAATTAAATTACCCTTCTTTAACATGCTCCTTGCGACTCAATTTTAAACTTTTCCCCTTAATTTTGCATTTATATTGCTTATAAATACCTTCTGAACAGAGTTATGTATTTTTTTGTACTTTCGTTGAATAGTTAATTTTCAGGCAATATTTTTATGCTTGTACTCTGAATTTTCTTGAAATTTTTGTACTTTTGTACACTTAAGTGAAACTTTGATAACCTTAATGACCACTAATCCTAAAATGGATACATAACATTATTTTCATGTATTACAGGAGTCTTTATTATAAATTTCATAAACTTTCGTCAAAAATTATGACGCGAGGAGCATTTTAAAGATTTGCAAATCTGGAAATTACTCATTTTGAGAAAAATACATTTAAAACATGTTTTTTCACCTACCTTTAATACTAACTTTTGTAAAATCACCAAGTTTTCATTTTACTTTTCACTACATATTTTAAATGCATTTCATTTCAATATTTACATGTTTTTAAAATATTAATACACCCCCCCAAAAAATTCCCATTTTTGCTCGATTTTTGGTAATTTGAAAGTCCATCATCCCCTTAATGGACGATAACGCGAGGCCACATAGAGCTGGTGGACGAATTTCTAGAGAGTGAGGATATTCGCTTGATGGATTGGCCAATCAGATCTCCAGACCTTAACCCTATAGAGCATGTCTGGGACACTCTGTGGAGGGCCATTGAAACTCGCACCGCCCTCCGAGAACCATCCAGGGAATGAAAACAGCATTGCTGAACGAGTGGGACCAATTGCCACAGGAAATGATAAACTGCCAAGTATGAAATCAAGCTGCGAGACCTGTATATCTGTAAGAGGGGATCATACCCCTATTAACCCATCTTTTAACCCATTTTTTGTTTATTCTGCAACCGCTGTTTCATACCTTCGGACTACAACGAGTGTTACGCACGATCATGGGAGTGTATTACAATTATTGAATGTTATTTGTTTTGTATTGTATCAATATATGTACATATCAAATTTCATTAAAATCGGTACAGTAGTTCTAGAGATAATCCAGCAAGTCTGCAAATTCTCGTAATTTCTTACACCAGTGTATATAACAAGATGCCAGAAGATAGCGCAGCTTAAAATAAACTAGTCATTATGTTTCCGATGTAATATATATATATATATATATATATATATATATATATATATATATATATATATATATATATATATATATATATATATTAAACGTAAAAGCTACGCTCGATAAATACATACATACATATATATCTATGGTGCCTGTCATAAAGGTCTCAGGTTTAAAAAAAAGTGATTTTTAGATTATTGTTTGTATTGATAAAAAAAAATCTTTTGACTTCTATAGGAGGCTTGACTCTATCAATTTTGCATACAAAAGTACATTTCTTTGTACAAAAGACTCAAGTCGAAATTACTGTAAAGTAATTGGTATAAATGCCAATAACTTGGTATATTTAAATCACATTTTTCGGCTTAAGCCCTTTATACGGGGCACCCCCCCCCCCCACACACACACATATGAAATTATAAGATTTGAAACACCTCATAGAAAACTTAGAAAAAAAATCATTTGAATAATTTCCAATATCTTGAATATTCGAGCAGTTTTCGGCTTTACCATACATGATTTTCTCATGGGAATTTCGCTTCCGAAGAAAAATGAGATTATTGCATGGGAAAAATAAGATTATCCAGCCTGGAGGGGAAAAAAAGATGTTTGTAATCGCATGATGAAAATAGAAAATATGGTTATATATATATATCCCGTTCGCCATTCTGTACAAACAAACATATTTTTTTAAAGGGGACTCAAGAACGCATAAATCTACGAAATACCTAGAAATAAGCACGCCGAACAAACGGAAAAAATATTTTCACGTCTTTTACAGGAAGAGTGACTATGTACGCCTGCAAATACATTAAAAGAAATATGAGTTTGAGAAAACAGAAGCAGTAATCGGACATAGTAAAAGGCGCACATTTCAAATTTGATCGGGAGTATCATGGTAGGGGTCGAATATAAGTCAAAAATAAAATATAAAGCAATTTCGAGTCTGTCATTGTCTAGAACAGAAATGAAGGTATATACAACGCTTTTGATCTTTAACACTAGAAAGACGGGATTTTTTTGACGGTTGGATATAGAATGAAGAATTTAAAATATTTAATATTTTTTAAACGGTTAAATACCTTAAATTTTGAAATATTTCATACCAATATATAATAAATTAGTAGTATGTAGTACTTAGTTATATTTTTATGCAGGTATGCCGTATTGTCAACCTGGTATGGTTTATTTTTAAAAATATATGCATGGTTTGTGCAGTCCTTATTTTTCAACCCCAATATTTCCTTAGAGCCAATATATCTGTTATTTGCAAGAGGGGGTAGGGACGAAAAGTAACAAACATTTTTCAGTATAGTGCAATCTCGATCTACCGTTTTTCAAGGGACCCATTAAAATGAACGATAAACGCGGGAAAATGCGGTAGTATAACAAAGCACTATGATAGTTGGGACTGGATAAAATGTACGCCACATACGGAAAAACGACGATTCGGGATTCGATCGATCGATTTCCACTTATTTTAAAGATTTCTGTCTGTTTTCTACACTGCCATCAAATTGACGGCTTTCAGTCTTAGCAGGTATACAACACATTTTCTTCTCCTCTTTACTATAGAACAGAATTTTGCAAATGTGTGCGCATATTTCACTTAAAATTTGAAAAGGTCATAAAATTTCTGAAGTCTGAGGACGTAAACAGAGACAAAGCACTCAATAGTATGTCCGAAACCGCCAAAATGACGGCAGCCATATTTCTTGTGTTAACATTTAGGTATACATTATATATATATATATATATATATATATATATATATATATATATATATATATATATATATATATATATATATATATATACATATATACATATATATATATATATATATATATATATATATATATATATATACATATATATATATATATATATATATATATATATATATATATATATATATATATATATATATATATATATATATATATATGAGTGTGTGTGTGTGTAACATACCGACCCTATGGGAATAATGACCGGAGTCGGCATTTCACTCCGGGAATAAACGTAGTCGCAGTCAATAACACAAATATCTTTTCACGTCTGCAAATAATTTTTATTTCTTCATTTTTTATCATCGATGACGACAGTTTTACTAGGCAACAGAGCCACGCCAGTATCATGCTCTTCGAGGCGTGCTTGAGCTTTTATAAACTTCACGAGCGCCGTGCCATATGATCAAATGTCGGTAGCCATTAGCTTAAACCATGACTCTGATGTCAGA
>OU015500.1:155530827-155563327 GCA_907164885.2 Dolomedes plantarius
AAGAAGAATCGCCATGCAAAATTTCAGCCCTTTAGGTCCAGCGGTTTGGTCTGTGCGTTGTATGTCAGTCAGTCAGTGAATGAATGAATGAATGAATGAATGAGTCAGTTACGGAACTTATTTATATATATATATATACATAGACTTAACATCATAAATATCTGCGAAATACTCGGAAATAAGCACGCGGAATGGACCAAATATATGACTTCATCTCTTTTGGAGGAATGGCTATAGGCGAATAGAATCATGTATTTCAGTAAACAGATGTAGTATTCTGGATATAGCAGAAGGAACATATTTCGAAATCGATCGGGAATATCATGGTAAGGTAAGGACAGAACAGTTGAAAATATAAGAAAAACCCATTTCGAGCCTGTTATACTCTGGAACGGAAATATGGGTATGAACGACTTATGGATCTCGAATCAAAACGGCAATTGAGTGGCAATAATAAGAGAGGAACAAGGATGTGTTTCAGTAGCGAGAAAAAGCTTTCCATATATATATATATATATATATATATATATATATATATATATATATATATATATATATATGCATATATATATATATATATATGCATATATTCTATATATATTGAACCTTCTCTTTTTCGGCCAATCATGTTTCCGAATAAAAGTGACCGTTTGGAGGGGTGGCCGTCGAAATACTCGGCCATAGAAATACGGCAGATGAAGACCAAAAGATTGAGTCTTCATCTACCGTATTTTCCAGCGTATAGCGCGTACCGGCGTATAACAAACGCGCACCTTTTTCTTGACTAAGAAACCTGAAATGTATATGCGCGATGTTCTTATTTCTTGAAGTCATTCATTCGAATGATTTTCCTGGGCTTTTGAGCAATAGTATACTGAATTGACAATCGATAAGGTGAACAATATGTGTGTGGGGGAAATGCTTGAGGGAGTAAATAATTCTGCAAACAGGGGGTAAGAACGTACGTCTGACCCGAATGAATTCGCGGAATTAGATGTCGGGTGTTTTCTCATTCTCCAGTTATTTGAATCCGTTATTTATAAGTGAACACCGAAGGGTTTAGCAAAGTGCATTTGTTTTAGTTGAAATACAGTTGATCTAGTGTTCCTTTTAGTATTAAATATGGGTCCGGACAAATGAAACAAACACACAGTGCTGGTTGTAAATGCAAAATAATTGAATTTGCGGAAGAAAATGGAAATCCTGCTGCTGCACGGATGTTTGGTGTTGGGGGAATGCTCCATACGTGCGTGGAAGAAAAATTAAATAACAATAATTACTATGCCAGCGAATAAATGTGGTTTACGTAAAGGAGTTACAAAATATCCTATCCTAGAAGAAAGTGTTGCGAACTGGGTGCAAGAAAATCGCCAAAATGGATTACGGGGACAGTGGACTTTCGAAATTGGGAAATTTGTCCAAAAATTTGATTTTTTTATTTTATTGAATTGTGTAACTACGAACGAGTAGGAATGTGTTGCAAAAAGAATTTTTAATTTCTGTGATTACTTACCTACTTATAGGCATTTGTATTTAGTTTAGATATTATGTGGTTACTAATAGCGATAACTTTAAATGTATTTTACTCAAAATAAATATTTTCATGTAATACGAATATTCAAACTGCTCCGGCCGCATTTCTAATTACCGTATTGCTTTCAAATTTAAGTTTCATATACTTAACTGTATATCAAATAAATCTTATTGAAAAAAATTATACTTCGTAGCTCAGAATTTCTAAATTTTGTACTTGAAAAGATGATTTATAGATATTTTGCGTAATAAAAAGGGTGTTTTCACTATCATTACTTTTTTCTCTTTACATTTTTAATGAGTGCTTAAAATAAGCAATAAGTTTCATTGTTAGTTCTATAAGGTATCCTGTAAATAAAAATTACCATATCATATGTAAAAGAAATGCGCATGGAAAACTTTTAATTATTCTAATTTTTGATGTAATTAATAATTCATAATTCATAAATTATTAATATTTCATCTTTAAATTTTAACCATTTTTACATATCTATGGTACTAATCACATATTCAAATTTCAAGTAAATCTATTCAAAACAAAAAAAAGTTAGGTTTGAAGGTCCACTGTCCCCTTAATTGTAACAAGAAAAAGCGTACGTGTATTTGCTTTAAAGTGGTCTAAAATGAATGAAGACGAAAGTGAAAACTTCAAAGCAACTTTGTGTTGGTGTTGTCGATTTATGGCGCGAGATAATTTAGTTCTACGAGAAAAAAAAAGTATCGCAAAGGCTTCAGAAAGATTTGGTCAACAAATTGATAAGTTTCCTCAATTATGTTATTGACCAACGAAAGAAAAATAAAATATTTACTGTCACATATTGGAAACATGAATGAAACTCCAGTAATGCTTGATATAATAGGAAATAATTCTACTGATGTGAAAGGAATAAAAATAGTTCACATAAAAACGACAGGTCACGAAAAATCTGACTTCACCGTAATGCTTTCCTGCTTAGCGGACGGTACAAAATTAAAACCCATGGTTATTTTTAAAAGAAGGACGATTTCGAAATGTAATTTCCCAAATGGTGTTTTCATTCCTGTTCACGAGAAAGGATGGATGGACAAAACGGTGTAAAATTATGGATAAGAATTTTTTGCCAAAAGCATCCTGGTGCCTAAAAGTATTAACGCCATTAGTTCAGCCTTCAGATGTGTGCATCAATAAACCATTGAAAAGAAATTTAAAACGACAGTGGAACACGTGGATGATCGAAGGTGAAAAATCATTTACAACAGGAGGCCAAATGCGTCATGCCAGTCTAGAAATAGTGTGCGAGGGGATAATAAAGGCACGGAATGAAATTAGACCTGACATGATTCAAAAGTCATTTAAAAAATGTAGTATATCCAACAATATAGATGTAATGGAGGATGATTATTTATTTATGGATCATAGTAACAGTGATAGTGAAGAGGAAAAAGAATTCGACGATGTGCCTAAGATATAACGGAAGACGAATAGGACGAACTATTCATCTTACCCGAGAATTAAAATTTTGAAGTTCATAATTAGGGATACGTAATTTTCGTATTTACGAATTAGGTGCGAATAAATGCAAAATTTGCCGATTTGAGCGAATAAATGCAAGCATAATGTTTTTACTACTTTTCGGAGAAAATTCGGGGAAAAACACCTTTTTAAGCGCAATTAGGTAATAATAGTAACAATTTATTAACATAATTGCTTATATAAGATCATCCACGGTCTTTAACTGAGAGATCTCTCGAATTTACTTGTTACTTATTGTTAAGGACTTAAAAGAATGTGGAGACTACTACAATTAGCTTTAAATTAAAAATTTTGATACTGACCTACCCAAGTATGTAAAATTATGATTTATTTTTAATAAATGCAAAATTTTTGAATTGATATAGATATATATTTTTTTGCGAATAAATGCGAACTTTTATATATAGAAATTTTTTTTCGCGAAATTTCGATATTTTTTATGCGAAATTTACGTATCCCTATTCATAATATATGTCATTTATTTTAAATAAACAGCATATATGTAAATGTAAAAATTATTTTTTTTATGTTTATATTTTCCTTATTTTTAAACCTATACTGTATATGAATGCATATTTTACATATGGGATTCACATATATATATATACGATATACAGGGTCATCGAAAAATGTGTCTGTTATTGAAAGTAAAATAAAGAACCTTATATTAGTAATCATGGTGTTTATGTTTTCACCAAACGATACAGAAACGAATCCAGTTTTGGACATTATATAGTAGGTTTCGATATGACCACCACTCGTCGTTCGGCATACATCTAGGCGATAATCTATCAGCCTTCCAGGTACGCTCGAGTATAATAGCTACAGCTCCTATTCCAGCATTGATTCTGTCAGGAAAATCACGTAGTCCCGGATCTTCTCAGCTTACACAATGTTTTTCAGGTAACACCATAGAAAAAAGTTTAGAGGGCTCGAATCGGGGTTCCTTGGTGGTCAACAAATATGACCGTTCCTTCCTATCCAGCGTCAAAACGTATGTAGGAGGACGCGTGACGTCACAGCGTCGGCGCAAGCCCCTAGCACTGACACGTTCACCATGAGGTAGGAAAATAAATCTCCCAGAGTCAACATACTATCTTCTACGAAAATCCGATCGGACAATTATTGTTGCCGCTGTGCACAACTGAAATCACGGACACCTTTCTCGATGACCCTGTATAATATACATATATATATATATATATATATATATATATATATATATATATATATATATATATATATATATATATATATATACAACTCTATAATAAAAAAAATCGACGCAATAAGGAGTTGTAAGATTCTAATGAAATTCCATATTCAAAGATATATATATATATATATATATATATATATATATATATATATATATATATATATATATATATATATATATAAACCTCATGGCACAACAGTCCGAATAGCTTTTCGGCACTGTGGACTAAGTTCTCCGGTGCCTAACTATCCGCTTTCATGTCCGTGGGCTTGTGGTGCCATACAGTATATGTCTCGGTCAGGTGGTCAACCTGCCGTGGGACCCCCAGAGTTAGTTCCCAAGCATGTTGGGTCCTCAATGCATCGACCCACTCAAGGAGTGAAAGACATGAGTCGACCTTGCTCGGTCGCAGGGTCGAACCCTGGACCCGTGGTGTAGCAGCTTGATATATATATATATATATATATATATATATATATATATATATATATATGACTTATAAACAGGCTCTCTCAATCATTATGGCGATGTTGATGATTAATTACAAATTTTAGGTCCGGCGAAGTCAGGACCTAGTTAATGAATGACTGGTGCACTCAGGCACTCGACAGCTGAGATCCGGAGACGGTCAAAATGTTAACTGCGTGTGCTTAACTGTGTCCCCTATCGGGGAAAAGACGTCATAAATACTCGTTTCGGACAGGTGGTTATTTTAGAACCGTGGAAACGTTTGCTACAGATCGATTCAGTCACTTCTCTGGTAGCTAAATCTAACCCTGTATATGGTTTGGCGCTGTATCCTACATCGTCCATTTTGGGTGTTTCTGGGTGATTTACAGATGAGTGCAACAGTAAAATGGAAAACGTTACAAAACTATTGTCAGAATGTTAGAGCATTTATTTATAACAATAAGACTAGATATTTCCGTCCATACACACAATATTATATATATATATATATATATATATATATATATATATGTACTATAACTTAGCACATTGTTAAGTTATCGTTATCACTAATTCAAATGAAAAATAAGATAGTATATTACAGGAAGAAGGCACATCCAGCCAAACGAGATTAATAGAAATTCTACGTGTGT
This sequence comes from Dolomedes plantarius, assembly GCA_907164885.2. Classification (NCBI taxonomy): domain Eukaryota; kingdom Metazoa; phylum Arthropoda; class Arachnida; order Araneae; family Dolomedidae; genus Dolomedes; species Dolomedes plantarius. The sequence goes on from OU015500.1 coordinate 155,536,196, forward strand.
GCGTGTGTGTATGTATGTGTGTATGTGTGTGTGTGTGTGTTTGTGTGTGTGTGTTTGTGTGTGTTTGTGTGTGTGTGTGTGTGTGTGTGTGTGTGTGTGTGTGCAAGTAAGTAACGAGCAAGCCACATTAGAAGACAGTTGTGAATCCAAGGAAAGCAGAGATAGAGCAGATACGTATCCAATGAATTTATTTTTGGTTTCAGCATCGTAAGGATAGGTTTCAGGAATCACATAAAGAAGATATCAGCTCAGGATTAGTGGCCACTGGAGATTAGTGGCCACTGGTATCTTGCCGGAGCGCAGGATGGAAAGACCCGCGATTACATAGGAAGAAATTATGACAGCAGCTGCTGCATGGCAAGTTAAAAGAAGAGAACTAGAAGAGCTAAAGCAAGAGAGTCCTCCATTTTGGCGTATATGTAATGGACATTTCCCTGTTTCACCACCTTGAATAAAAAATTGTAATGAGCAAAATGAATAACGTGGTCTAAAACCAGTGATATACTTGATCATAATTAAACTCGGCCTATTCAGAGCCCTCTTTAGCAGTAACTAAAAGGCGGGTTGAGCTGAAATTTTGCAGATAGACAATTCAAAGGATGCGCTGAAAGATTAAAAAAAAGTCCGCTAGGGGGGCATATTACATGGAAATAATTTAAACAAGATACAAATTGCAATTCAAGCATAATTTATTTGTTACACACTGTCTAGCGATTTAAAGAAAATAGTTGAATGTGGGCTCCCTTATTAGTATGTAAACTGTGCAGGCGAAGAACAGCGTGTTCAACAGCGGGCCGCAAATGGTCGCCAGTAATCTGTGGAACATACAATGTTACTCGGTCCTTCTGGTCAGCCAAAGTTGTAACATTCTCCTATAAACAACGTTCTTTAAATGGCCCCATAACCCATAAACACGGAGTGAGATCGGGAGAACGGGCCGGCCCCACAGAGTCCATAATGGGGAGGGGCACCATCCTGCATAAAAGTAATAGACTCAAGGCACTGTCGCTGCTGGAGTTGAGGTAAAACGAAACTGCTGAGCTTGTCACGAGATCTGAAGGCTGTTACAGAACATGTGGCAGGGCCATTATCGCTAAGTTCTTCGAAAAGGATGGTCCAAGGATAAATTGGGAAGTGAATCCATACCAGACGGTAACTGTAGACGAGTGTTGCCGAATTGTTTAGAAGGCACGTGGATTTTCCGAGGCCCGAATTCGACAATTCTGGGTGTTGACTGTTTCGTTCAGATAAAAATGAGCCTCGTCACTCCAGAGAATGTTCCACGGCCAGGAGTCATCGATTCCATTCGGGCAAGAAATGTCGGGGCAAAAGATAAGGGACAGTCATTGTTAGTAAGAAGCAATTGCCGGTTGTGGCTGCTCGTATACGGAAAAAAAATTCACTATTTTTCTCAGGATCTTCTGCACTGTGCAATACGGTACGTCTAATTGTCGTGACACTCACTGCACGTGCACCGCTGACTACATGATCATTTTTCAGTGACTGCTCGACAACGGCCGTTGCTACTTCTGAAACGACTACTTCGCTGAAAGGCTTTCGCCCTCTGCCACGTTGAACGCTTAAACACACAGTGTTTTCGAATCGAGGTATCATGTCTCTCACACCTTGGGGAGACACTGGACCCTGACGCAATTTCATTTGACGTCGAAATTCGCGAAGTGCTGCAACAGCATTTCTCTGGATTTGATGAAAATGTTTTACGGTTAACGCCCTTTCTTGTCATTTAATTGCCATTGTAACTGAACTAATGATACTCACTCGATCTCGTCCTTTTTATACCCAGAATTCACTTTGGATTCGTATGCCTATACGAATCAGATTGTTTTCTTCTTTACTTGCAGTGCCACATTTATCAACTTTTTGTCTTTTTTGTAACTGTCATGATCCTTCAAAACGTAAAAATAACAGTTTTAAGGATCATAATGCTTGAGAATGTAAACATAAAAGTTTTAAATGACTTCCTTACTGTGCACAGTTATTTATTGCATGACTTTTCAAACATTTAGGCTGTAATGCACTCCATATCGGACAGTTTTTAAACTTTTTTTTCGGAATCTTTCGGCGCATCCGTTGAATTGTCTAACTACAAAATTTCAGCTCAATCCGCTTTTTAGTTACAGCTACAGAGGGCTCTGAATAGGCCGAGTTTAATTATGATCAACTGGTATATCATTGGTTTTCGACCACGTTTTTCATTTTGACCCATTACGAATTTTTATTCAAGGTGGTAAAACAGGGAAATGTCCATTATACACACACACACACACATATATATATATATATATATATATATATATATATATATATATATATATATATATATATATATATGTATGTATGTATGTATATATGTGTGTGTGTGTGTGTGTGTGTGTGTGTGTGTGTGTGTGTATGTATGTATTGAGCGTAGATTTACCTTAAAAAATACGAATATTTTAAATCGGGAACATATTGACATGTATATTATACTAATTCTAAAAACACCAAGAAAACTCTCATTTCTGAAATAAACCGTTCTTGGGTACAAGTATTAATAATATTCACAAATACTTGCGTCAACTCAATACAGATCTCAACTCCAGCTTTCGATCATCTGGCTGCCTTTCATCGAAAATTAATGACCAACATTAGGATGAAACGAAAAGTGATGAATGAACCTCCCCCGTGTCTGTGATTAATATCCTCAGCAGGCGTTCTTTAACTCGACTGGTGTCTAATCTTGGTGCTTTTCAGTTTAGCACAGCAGCAATTATATAATGTATATTAACACAGTAAATAAATTGGAAGATTCAACTGGAGCCGAGCATTAAGCTTCACACAACTATTTCAAACTAATACCGCGTATCGCGAATATATATTTAAACAAACACATACATACATATATATATATATATATATATATATATATATATATATATATATATATATATATATATATATATATATATATATATATATATATATATATATATATATATATCTGGAAAAAATTTCCAGATATTAAACCCAAAATTTTTTGCTACTAGTTGGAATTTACATCAAATAGTGATACAATACAGTACACAGTACAAAATTATTATTATATATATACAGTAGAACCCCGATTTTACGTTGTCCGTTTCGTACGTTATCCCGCTTCCTACGTCATTTTCTGCTGGTCCGTGAAAATTGCCTATACCGATAATGTTAAAATATCCCGGATTATACGTTACCCCTTTCCAGAAAATCCCGCTTAATACGTTTTTTTTCTGAACACAAGATCAAAATCATTTTCCCTCTATAAGGTTCACACAAACTTCGAGTTCTTTCTTTCAAGAAAAACTTGTTTCTTACCAGTTTGAAGCGTTCTGGCATTCTTTCTGTTCCGTGTTACTGTCCTTTTGTCTGTGTGTGGTAGGCAGGAGGAGTTTCCCCCCAGCGCCAAAATCAGAAGGGTGGGGGAAGAAGAAAAGCACGGGACACCCGCAATTGGTGGCAATGCCTTTCGATTCTTCGATCACTCTATGTCAACAAAAGAGAAGTAGGTGATGGATCTCTTTTGTTTCGATTGTCCAATGTCCACACCTCACATGGATGGGGGGGGGACTAACACGAGACCATGAAACCCACTAAAGTTAGAACTGGTTTCAGCTGGTCTGTAAAAGTTCGTTTGAGTACCATAACCATTTTTCTCATTGTCGAGCGTTCTTAACCTGAAGGGAGGATGTCTAAACGAAAATGTTTCTCTCTAACCAAAAAGGCCGTAATCGTCGAAAAAGCTAAAGAATTTCATGGCACTAAAATTGATCTTGCTAAATCTTTGGGTATTGCATATTCAACTTTGCAAACGATTTTAAAGCAAGAAGCTTCAGTAGAGTTAAGTACTGAAAAATTCGGAAAATCTACAAAGAAACGAGAAACTCTTAAGACATCTCCATATGATAATTTGGAAAAAAATTTAATGGAATAGTTGAAGGAAGCCTGGGCATTAAAAATACCAATAAAGGGATCCATCGTTAAAGAAAATGCTCTTGAAATTGCTGAAAGGCTTAAACTCCAAGGCTTCTCTGCATCGAATGGCTGGATAGACAGATTTAAAAAAATGGAACAATTTATGTTATAAATCTCTCTGTGAAGAATCCGATGGCGTGGATATTGCAACTGTGCCGCAGTGGAAAGAGAACATTAATAAATTTGGCAAAGTGGAGTACAATCCAAGAGACGTATTCTACGCCGACGAGACGGGACTATTTTTCAACTTGTTACTCGACAAAACATTGACGGTCAAAGGCGAAAATTGCCACGGGGGAAAACTTTCAAAAATGCGCTTAACTGTTTTATTATGTACTAATGCCGACGGAAGTGAGAATTAACGCCTGTTGTGATCGGTAGAGCAAAGAAACCACGGTGTTTCAAAAAAGTGAAAAGTTTACCCACGGATTGCGCTTCGAATAAAATGGCGTGGATGACTCAATCGCTGTATGAAGATTTTCTTCGGAAACTGGATAAAAAAATTCGACTACAGGAGCGAAAAATAATTATTTTTATTGATAACTGCGCCTCTTCATTTGGATCTTAAACTGAAAAATGTGAGAGTAGAAATTTTTCCAGCAAACTGCTTCAGCCAAATTCAACCTTTGGTTCTAGGAATTATCCTATAATTTAAATCGCATTACAGGAACACAACTGGTTAGGAAATCTCTTCTTTTTATTGGTTCCGGTGACCTGCATAATGCTTCTACTGCAAAGATAAATATTCTGGAAGCTCTGAATTTGATTTCTGCTGCATGAGACAGTGTCGACAAAAAATGCGTTACCAATGTGTTTAATAAAGCAGGTTTCTCGGAATCCAACAATGAAATTAGCCCTTCACCTTCAGATTACAATGAAACTGAAGAAGAAGATTGCTTGGCTGAAGGTGAAAATCTTTCGGAAGTCGATGACGCGTATATCGACTACGACGCACATCTCATCACTTCACAAATTCCTTCGATATCTCATTTAATGCCCGTTTCCGATCTTAGTGGTGACGAAGATGAAGAAGAAATAACGGAGGTTGTTGTACCCACAGCTGATCAAGCAGTTCAAAGCATAAAAACTCTGAAACAATTTTTAGTTTCGAATGTAAACCAAGAAGAAAATTTGCGAAACATTTTTATTATTGAACGTGCTGTAGTTGAAATTGTATCTAAAAGCAAAAAACAAGTAAAGATTACACATTTTTTCCGATAGTTCATCCGGTAAGTGACAATTTTTGAACAATATGCTTAGATTTTTTAAACCCCGATTTTACGTTTTCCCGTTTCGTACGTTTTTTTTACCGCTGGTCCCATGAAAAACGTAAAATCGGGGTTCCACTGTGTATATATATATATATATATATATATATATATATATATATATATATATATATATATATATATATATATATATATATATATATATGTATATATATATATATTTATTTTACGTTTATATTTATTTAGTTTTTTAGCGCTATAATTAGTTTTATTATTTAAAGATGATCTCTGGTTTAATATGTTTGTTTCACTTTAATTTTATTTTTCACTTAATTGATCTAAAAAGTTTTGGTGTTGTAGCCGACCTCCAGGAGTGTTATCCGGATGCAAAACATGTTTAACCGGGGTTGGGGGGGATAACCCCCAGTCATCACCCCCCCTCCCCAGTCATCAACTATAACGCCTCCATTTCCATTCTATTTTAGTACTAATCTGTTTACCTTATTGATATGTGTGTTTATAGTATTATATGATCGCATTAGTCGCCATTGATTGTTAATTTTCAAGTATCTAATATATATATATATATATATATATATATATATATTTTATATATATATATATATATATATATATATATATATATATATATATATATATATATACAGTGGAATCTCGATATACCGTTTTTCAAGGGACCGATTGAAATGAACGATAAATGCGGGAAAACAATAGATGCAGAAACATAACAAAGCAATATGATAGTTGGGACTGGATAAAACGAACGACACATACGGAAAAAAGATGGATCCGAAAACGATGGATCGAGATTCCACTGTATATATATATATATATATATATATATATATATATATATATATATATATATATATATATATATTCAATACAGTCTTTCGCTCCACAGCAGGGGTCGTCAACATTTTCGTGTTCGCCTGGCTACACCAATAAATTCGCAAAGTTTCCCGAGCCACACATCTGTGAATGAAGTAGTTTGGAAGAGGGAAAAAATACATTATTTGTAAACGAGCTACAGACTTCGAGATGCTTGCTTCATCCGCTTTTAATAGCATGGCGATGAATGATTCCTTTAAAACACGTCACTGAATTTGTGTGTGTATGGTGTGTTTTAAACATTATATTGATTTTTTTATAACGGTTACTAATTAAAAAGTGATTTTATTGATTTCTACAAACAACAAAAAATTGGAGCTGAATCCATTCATATTGTACTTTAAATTGCATGAAACAGTAAGAATGCATCAAGACGAGACGCACGTGAGATTCTGAAAAGAAAGATGCATGGCATGCTGCTTCTTGGTTCTTTTCGCCTACAGATTCTGAATACAATTACAAATTTATTATTTTGCTAAGCCTACGTGACGAGCGCTACTTTTCCCCGTACATTTTTGATCTTTTTTGTGTGTGAGAATTTGACGTTTTAAGGGTTTTTTTTTCAAATGAATATAAAACGTTCATTTTGCATGGTGAAAATGTTTCGGCGGGCCTCTAAAATACAATCGGTTTGTACTTGACACGTACTCTACAGTAATACCAATAATATGACCTTCGAATCTGTAGCCACAAGCATTTATATTCCTACCTTCCGCAATCCGAAAATCATTCATCCAAGAAATATGACTTACGTTAGGGTGAAAGGAATGGAAGTGACTAAAATTTGCTCAGTGATAAATATACTCAACACGCCTTCTTTTACGAGTGTGGTCTATTTTCGGAGGAAACTTTTCATGTTTTAATCGGTGAAGGGCGTCACAGCTGACAGGAGTATTACAAAATCGTTCAATAACCGGTATATATCCCTACGCCAATTCAGAGGGGCACTGGCAACTAATCCGAGTGTATGTAAGCATATATATATATATATATATATATATATATATATATATATATATATATATATATATATATATATATATATATATATATATATATATATATATATTTATATATATATATACATATATATATATATATATTTATATATATATATATATATATATATATATATATATATATATAAGAGAACCAAAACCTGGACCTGGATTTAGTCCGGTTCTGCATCTCCTACAGACAACCCGTCAGCTAGTCTATCAATTGACTTTTTAATTCTATGACATGGAAAAGAGGAAGATTCAAACCAGCCTCGCAGGTTCATCTCCTGATACTCTCTCATAATGAGACATCATTCGAAATACCTTCCATAGAAGAGAACGATGCGTTCGGTCCTCCCTATTGGTCAGGATGGATGGGTGAAGGATCTCGTACACTCTACTTAATTACCCTATTACATCTGATTGATATGGGTTATAAAGTTATTCCGGAATAAATCTGTCAGCTGGGACGTTTATAGAAATAAATAAATATATATATATATATATATACATATATATATATATATATATATATATATATATATATATATATATATATATATATATATATATATATATATATATATATATATATATATGTCTGTGTCTTGGTACAAGGAGTGCGTAAGTTAGTTTTCTCCAAGATAAATTTGATTGCTTATGTCTCTTTAAACAAATATTATTTTCAATGTAAGAATTACCTATGTTAGTCCGATGCTTCAAAAGTGTGTTCTAAACCATTGTATAGACTTGGGTACTTCTTACAATGAAAATAATATTTTTAAAGAGTCATAAGCAGGCAAAGTCATCTTGGATAAAACTGACTCAGGCACTCCTTGTACCAAGCCACAGATATATATATATATATATATATATATATATATATATATATATATATATATATATATATATATATATATATATATATATATATAAACAGTTCCGTAACTGACTCATTCACTGACTGACATACAACGCTCAGACCAAACCGCTAGACCTAAAGGGCCGAAATTTTGCATGGCGATTCTTCTTATGGTGTTGGGGTGCACTAAGACAGATTTAAAAAAAATTCTTCTTAGATTATTTCAAATTAAATTTTTAAGCTGTTTTTGTAACTTTATTTAAGTTTGCATTTAAAATAATTTGAGGGTTATAAAATTTACATCACGAGAAATATCATAAAAATTCCTTTAAAATGAAATCTTTTTCGAATCTCTACCTTGATTTCCTGTTTTTTTGGTGAAGTTTTAAATATTAATTTTTAGAATTTAATTTATTAAATGCTGATCACGTGATTTCTTTTTCTGGTACTTTAAATAAATTTATCTTTCCGTGCATAACAACTAAATAGACAAAAAAATGATATTCTTTTTCTTTCTAATGCAGCAGACGATTGGATATTATCCAAAAATATAAATATCCCTCACGATTTTTTTATAAATATATATGTATATATATATATATATATTTACATCAATTGTATATATTGATCGTCGCATTTATTATAAATATATATGTTTATTTTTTTGGCATTAATTGCAAACATTGACTGTTGTATTTAATTTGAATGCACTCGTAGCGAACCGCGGGTTTTCAGCTAGTATATATATATATATATATATATATATATATATATATATATATATATATATATATATATACAGTCGAACCTCCATATATCGAAGTAGCAAATTTCCGGAAAAAAATTCGATATATAGAAATTTCGATATATAGAATTGAGCTTAGTTTTTTATCATAATTCTCCAAAAATAATTAAAGCTAATTTTCGTATACGAAACTCCATTTTTAATTTATATGCGAATCCCATTAAATGAAAGTTAAGAACTAAAAAATGAATTAATATGAAAGATTTATTGAGTTCTACAAACCTTTAAAAAAAAACAATAATCCAGACAGTGGTTACAGTGATCACAGCTACATTCTTTTTAAAAAAAACTACGAATATCTTGCTAAACAGCCAGTTTTGTGGAAAGTTCTAAGAAATGTTCGTATTTATTCAGTCCACTAAAAACTTCATCAGGGATATTTTCGGCGAATTGAAGTCCACGACGTATTGTTTCAAATGGCAAAAATTGGGAGTTTTTTTCTAAAGTGGAATAAATCTCCCAATTTGTCTTGAAAAAATTTTGATATATAGAGATTTTTTCGATATATAGAAACAATTTTTCTATGTAATGAACATGGAGATTTGCTAATAGTTCGATATATAGAAAATTTCGATATGTGGAAGTTCGATATATGGAGGTTCGACTGTATATATATATATATATATATATATATATATATATATATATATATTTCTGATGCTTAATGAATTAGGAAAGTGACCACTCATCAGCCAGTTTAACCTGTCATATTACAAATCCAAGACCATTCCAAAATTAAGATTCAAACGAGCCAGGCAGATCCATCTCATAATCCCATCTCTTAATCAGGCACCTTTTCACCGACCTCCCATAGAAGAGGGCGGCGCGCCTTAGTTACCTCGCGCTCGATCGGGCGTTTGACGGAGGATGAATGGTTCGCGGATCTTTCCTTGGAAACACTCCGCTTAATTGCCGGCCCAACATCCAAAGGGGTGGAGTGATCGATATCGGTTATGGAGCGATTTCAGCCGAATCCTGTCATATAGGGCGTATATGTTATATGCTCTTCGTATATCCCGTTATCTTTCTATCTATCTATCTATCTGTCTATCTATACACACACACACACACACACACACATATATATATATATATATATATATATATATATATATATATATATATATATATATATATATATATATATATATATACGTATGAATGTACATTTGCATGTATGCACTATATACATACAAATGTGACCTGAAGCAGAAAAGATTCTTTCTGGCTCGATACTTATGAGCGTATTGTAGTTTTGGGGGGTAATTGTAGCTTTAATATTTCGCCACGAACACCGTTTAATAGTCTACTTGAAACTGTGACATATGTCGTCTTACTGTTTTCACCAAATGGTTCTTATTTTAATCTAGAGGGGGAGGTTCTAAATGTTCTTTAATAGCCTCCTGTCACGCATAACCTAGGTGGATGTTTCTGGGGCACTTAAAGATTGGTAAGTATGGTTAATTCCTTATTACTAATCATTACTATCATTCTGGATGTTTGACGATAAATTTCTATCCTTTTGAAGGACAGTTTTCAGTCATTCAAGCTTTAGTTTTCAAAATTGGTTCCGGTAGAGTCTGTTAACACTTTTAATTGTCTTATGATAGATTTATAATGACAACCAAAAACGGCTGAATTCAGACTCGCTTTCTATTATTTTCCCTTTGCAGGTTTCACATTTTTATTTTCAATTTGGACTAGATTAGAAAGTAAGACAAAAATTTTAAATAATATTAAAATTTTAAATAATATTAAATTTTAAATAATTTAAATAATATTTATTGTTTATGACTTCAATAAATAAAGTTTCTATTTGTAATAAGTCAAATAAAAGCAAATGACGCCTCCAATTTTGAGATCGTTGTAGAGGATCTAGAATTTAATACATTGGATGCGCCTAAAACAGAGGGTTTCGACGATCAAGATAGTGATAAATCGTGAACAATGGTTAACCTATTTATTTCAATGTTAAATGTTGTTTTTTAAACATAACATTTGCTACTTTCCTGTATACGGTTCTATAGCCACTGGAACCGAGATTTCGGTTTCAATAATTTCCTCGAGTACTCGGTTCTGCTATCCTTCCTTGCCGCTTTCCTAATTCAGTAAGCATTATATATATATATATATATATATATATATATATATATATATATATATATATATATATATATATATATATATATATATATATATATATATCTTTAATTACAGGGTGGTTATAATTTCAGGAAAGACATGGGAATTTCTTTTCCACAAATTAAAGTTTAAAAACTCACCACCAGGGGGGAAATGGCACTGTATGCAATATTGTTAAATGAAATAAGACATGAATAAATCGGTTTAAAATGTGTTTAATAGTTTCTGAAACGTGTTACAAAGCAAGCTCAATGTGGCGTCAACCCTATTCCGAGAGCAAGTTTAGGGCCTGTTCACATAGGAGTCCGTTGCGTTGCGTTGCGTTAAGGAAAAGATGACGTTGAGACGAAAATAAACCAGTCATAGGCGTTAAAAATTTCATTGCTAATCGTTTGGAGATCTATGATTGATTTATTTTCGTCTCAACGTCATCTTTTCCTTAACGCAACGCAACGGACTCTTATGTGAACAGGCCCTAAAATTCATTACTGCATTCTCAACAGTAGCTCTTAGCATATCAGGAGGAATGTTACGGATATTTCGGTGTATCGCATCTTTCAATTATGCCAAATTCTTTAAATTATTACCATAGACAGTGCTTTTGAGATAACCCCATAGCCATAAGTCACAAGGATAAGCATTTGCTTCTTCCTGACAAGACATTGCGGTTTTGCATAACCCCACAAACAGTTTCGTTTCAGGAACGATTAAAAACGTTTTAAACCGACATCTTCATGTCTTAGTCGAATTCAGGCTTCAAAATTCACAAATTAGCGATCTGTAAGAAAACGTTTTTTGGAATGCGCAAACTTTAAATGGTAATTTTGTTTAGGTCAATGTTTCTTAAGGGCATACAAAATGTTAAACCCATGTAACAAAAGGTTTAGTTAGATTCCGACCCTTATTTCGTTTAACAATATTACATACAGCGCCATTTACCCCCTGGTGGTGAGTTTTGAACTTTTTTTTTTGGCGGGAAAGAAATTCCCATGACTTCCTTTAAACTATTACCAATTTTGATAAAATTTGGTCCAGTAGTTTTCCTTTTATGACCAATTCAAAGTGGAACTTTAATTATAACCACCCTATATATATATATATATATATATATATATATATATATATATATATATATATATATATATATATATATATATATATATATATATATATATTGATTGTATACTTTTCCTTGACAACGGACAATAACACGATATATACCGTCTAAAACTCTTGTTTGCAATTCAACAAATTTATAATGTCATCTAAGAGCTTTAAAACCTACTGAGAGCACTATAAATAGATTAGGGACACTCATTAGTAACTAATCTACTTTCTCCCCGGAAAAGGATAATTGCAGGAAACGGTCCCGGCTAATTGTTTGACGAACGAGACCCCGAAGGCTTAGAAAAATTGTCCTTCCCGCTCATTTATGCTTCTGATGAGAGACGAATTTGGGGATCGATGGCACCGAGTCCTGTTTCAGAAATCGGCGGGGTGGATTTTAATCACAGACTTGTTAGCACGAGCGATGTACAGTTCATTACAACAGGGCTTTACCCGATGTAAGGTGGATGACGGAGTCGGATTGAGTCGATGGATTATTCTGTATATATATATATATATATATATATATATATATATATATATATATATATATATATATATATATATATATATATATATATATATATATATATATATATATATATATATTAACCGGAATTCCACCAAAATTGGTAGAGGGATGTAATATGCCGGATGTGAATATTCCTTATCTTTAGGCAGCGTTCTAACTTGTTAGGAACTACCGAAGGGAGGTTGTCAGTTACAGAATTACGGCAGGCAATTTAAGCGCCAGTTTACGAGAAAGATGTATTGAACAGAACTCTGCATTGCAGAGATGTGATAAAAAATCGGGTATTGAAGAGACAGTTATAAATCTGAGATCGAAGGTCAAGGAGTAACAGAAAGTTCCATGAGAAAATGATCCAGGCAGGGGCAGGCGCCAGAACCAATTAGAATGTGACATGAGCACTTAATATTCAGCCAATGCAGCGAATAGTATTGAGAACGTAACGTATGAGCGGAATGGCCCATCCCTCATCTCGATAAATGGAGTTACATTCGAATGGAAATCTGAGAGGTGCCACAGCCAATAATAATAAGAAAGAAATTATTATACCGTTGTTGGTGATTGAAAAAAACCTTCTAAAAAATTAAAAATAACTAAGCTGCAACCGCGTGAATAACAAGCACAAGACAGAAAAACAATCAGTACCCAGCGAAATGTACGCATTGTGACGAATTAAAATAATTCGCACAATTAAAATATACGCTGCACACGGCTGGAATTTGTCGCAGCTGACCGACACGCTCCCCCCCTTTAACGTATAGCAGGTGACGGCGAGCTGGAACGAAAGCGGTTGGAAAAACATGACATCTAGGCGGAACAGAATTTCGCCAAGGTGCTCTAGATTAATGACGCAGGACCACCGGGAAACCGGGAAATCACGAAAATTTCAGCTTGCGTTCCAGCAAATCGGAAAGTCTAAAATGACATCACCATTAGCAGATCCAATAGGAGACGAGTTCTCTGGACAGAGCGAGAGAGTCCAAAATTAGACGGGCGAGAAAAAGTTAGCGATTTGCTAAGCTGTGTTAGACTCCTCCGACCATCCAGGGTCGAAAGAAAAGACTATACGCGGACTTGCGTAGTCGTCGGCTTATTTCTCACGAAGAGAACTTTTAGCTTCGGCTAGGAAGCTCGGTTACATTTCGACGAGGTCTCAAGACGAGATCATCAAGTCCGGATCATCCTGATCCTATAAAGTGCCTCGCAGTCATCCGCCCTTCAGGGAGCGAAAATCGAGGGACTTGCTCTAATTTTAATGAACTATTCGATTATATTGAATTAGCGAAACTTCAGGTGGTAACTCATCCTAATGGACTCAATCGTCATCTTAGAGGACTATCATTAACTGTGTAACTGATCATCAATCCCCAAATTTTCTTCTCCGAATTGAAATAAATTCGTCGATTTTAATTTACTTGGCTGTGATTTTTTGTTGATTCGATTGCTACCTCGATCAACGCGTTACAGCATATAAAGAGAGAAGTTGAACAGCGCGACGAAGGACATGTGAAGGAAGGAGTGAGGATAATGCTGAATAACCCCTGCCTGAACGAGTGTGAGACATATCTTCCCATATTTGCTATTAGATGAAAGAACCAGCTGAGATCATAATTCAAGGACCAGAATCAACTTCGAGACGCTGATAGACAGCCGATGACCAACTATCGCTGATGACAGAAGTTCGGACCGACGTAGTGCAACCCAAAATGATCTCATAACCGACCAACCAAATCCAGAACTCTTTTCAGTGGAATCGTGGTGTGTGGTACCTTACGAACGATAATTGGAAGAACTGTTTACTAACGGATACAGTGACTGTACTGACGGGCCTGAGCTACAATTACAGAAGCCCCAGGGTGAGAATCTTTGATATTGTTACCTTATTCATATATGTCTTACTTACATTTTCGCCACTTGGTATTTATTTGTACATGATGAATTTTATGAAGTGGAATGGTGAGTGACTGTATATTATAATTTATTAGTACTATGGATTTCAGCTATATGCTATGTGTAATATTACTGAATGTATATTTGTAAATAAATTTAAATATGTACAAATCAAGTTTCTTATTTGAGAGTTGTACACATTTTTTTAGCTGACTTTTCGGAGGTAGAAATTGCGACGCAAACTAATAAACTATAGATCACGACCTATTGATTCCCATAAGGGGTTATTACAAGGGACTAAGGGCGACATGGGAAAGAGTTTTCGTGAAAAAAAAAGTTTGGGCAGATAGGGGAAGATATGGCGCTTTTGTTGTGGGAGAATTTGTATAAAAGGTAAATAAAACATCAAAATACACATTCACGACTATGTAGTCGACAGCAGAGCCGGTATTTCGGACTGTAAAGATAAGGAATGAGTACGGAAAAGGTGTAAGCATACAAAAAGAATAACAAGAAAATTTCACTCCAACACCACTTTATGCAGCAAATTCACTTCTCCCTCCTTCAATGTAATCACAATCCTTGTGGAAGACACATTGAATCCTGAACACTACGCTCTCAACGGCCGAGCGTAACATGTCACCACGAATGTTCATCAAAGTTTGGGACATGTTGTCCTTTTGGGCCGCCAAGTTCGAAACTCCACGAAGTTACACCTTAGACTTTAAATAACCCCACAGAAAAATGTCACATGGGTTAGGTCCGTGGAGCGAGGTTTCCTTGCAAGTAGAAAAAAGCGACTGATGACCCTTCTGTAAAGCGAAGGCGCAACAGACTCCGAGCCGATCTTTATAACCCAAAAAATGGCGCTGCTGTCGATTACGTAGTCATGAATTTTCATTTTGATGATTTACTTGCCTTTTATACAAATTCTCGGCTGCGCCGACAACAACAGCGCCATATCGTCCCCTATCGGCGACTTTTGGAAGTAATTTTTTTATTTTTTTTATTTTTTTTCACGAAAACTCTCTCATGCCGTCCTTAGTCCCTCTATCAATTTTGGTTGAATTTCGCCTGATAGATCGAACCACAGATGGCTCTAAGTAGTGTCAGTTAAAAAAATATCACCCTGTATATATTTACATACATATAACCTGTGCATGTTTATATCTACAGTCATACCTCGGTACAGAAATGCTTCTGTACCGAGCTTCCACGTTTGCCCTTTACACCCGAAGATACAACTGTAGTAAGGATGCCTTAAAGATACCCAATTAAACGAGCCCTCTCTCCGAAGATACAGAATTTTTTCAGTCTCTCCCGGTGGTCATAAGCAGATCATAAAAATGCCCACGTCACAAATGGCGCAGGAAGAAATTACCTGTTCGCGAATATCAGAAGAAAATCCTCCCAATTTTTCGATAAATAGAAATGATGTGGAAAAGAGCGAAAGCTTTAGGGCTTATCTCCGAAATATAAATTGTGTTCCAAATATTCCCCCCCCCCACGTCAAAATAAATAAGAAAAAAATCAAAAGTAAAATAACGGAAGCGTAACAAAACACCCGATCATCTTTTTAAATAAGGTATTTAAGAATAACAAATTTTTATTTCGAAGCAACGGATTATTTGGAATAAGCGATGATAATATATTTTCAAGATTATATGCAATGCGTCATTTTTCAGCGTCGTTAAGCTCTTACAGTGGAAATGATTTTATGAAAATTCAATTTCAATTTTTTTTTAAGTTTGCAAATATTTACCAGACAAAATACATGAAATGAGAAAATTTTAGTACTCAAACGATGCTTGCTTTTATATCGTGACCGACATTTTAATTTGATATATCAGTGATTAATATGAATATGTATATATCAAAGCATATATATATATATATATATATTGGAATTCAACAGTATATTTTTTAAATTGATATTTTTATATATATTAACTGAGTACCCAGTATTGACTGATAGATTAATTCAGTAAGTAGCATTGACTTGCATATATTAATTCAATATCAACTTTTATATATATTAATTTCTTTCAGATTTATTCAAATAACTCTAAAACAGTCTATGCAATAAGATTTTATACGATGCACAATTTTTCATTGTCATTAATCTGTTATAAATTGTTATGGGCGAAATTTCTTCCATATTTTAAGTAATTATTTGAATAATTACTGAAAATTCACTATTAATACCGATTCCCTTTATACAAATAACGTATTTATTCAAATAACGGATAATAATGTCGAGGCAAAAAAGTCCACTGCTGGCCATTAAAGTTGCAACACCAGGAAGGAAAGAAAATAACAAAACTTTACTTATTGTACGTACACAACATAGTAGGAAGAAATCCTGATTAAATTTGTAGGCAGTTTTGGAGTATACGGGGACTGAAATTAGTACACACAGCCTGGCTTGGATGACATTAGGCTTGGATGAGACATACAAGGCATTCCATGGTGCTTCAAGTTTATGCCACACTTTATCAATCGAAGTGGCTGGAAAGCGGTGGCAACTCAGTATCTCAGCAACCCATGACCAGATATTTTCAGTTGGTGAGAGATCTGGAGAATGTGCTAGCCAGTACAACAGTGGAACACCCTCTGAGTCGAAGTAGGCCATGACACGACGGGCAACATGTGGTCTTGCGTTATCTTGTAGGAAGATGACGTCTGCGAAGCCTCGAAGATAGGGCACAGCCACCGGCCTTAAGATCTGAGATATGTAACGATGGCTGTTCAGATTACCGACTACGCGAACAAGAGGTGTTCGTGCCATGTACCCATTGGCTGCCCATACCATCATACCAGGTGCAAGAGCCTTATGACGATATCGAATGCCAGAAAGCTACGTGCCTTCTCCTAGGTACCTCCACACAAGTATACGTCCATGATGCTGCACACAGAACCGGGACTCGTCTGAAAACACGGTATTGTGTCACTCCTGTATCCAGTTTTGCCGTTGGGCGCATCATTGTCGCCGCGCGTTTCTGTGGTGTAGTGTCAAGGGAAGACGCAACAATGGTCTCCGTGCAGACAGTGGTGCTGCTCCAGCCGTCGTCGCTCTGTCTGTGCGGATACTTGTGCTGCAAAAAAGCCCATTTCCTGAATCGAAGTCCGTGATGCGGCTGCACGATCCTGGAAGGCCGACCTGACACCATGTCTGTCGTCTGAGGCGTCAGTGGAGGGAGACCGCTGAGATCCTGCATGGTGTTCAGTATACCCTCTTGAACCCATCAATTCCATATTCGCATGACAGTCGTTGGATTCCGACCAAAGCGAGTAGCAATATCGCGGAACGGTAAACTGCACACTCGAATAACCACGATCCTGCCGCTATCGAATTCCTACACTTGCTGGTAGCCGTATCTCCTTCTTATACGAGACATAACACGATCTTCTCACAAACAAACAACATTCAAATGCGATTCCCGAATGAGAAACCCGCTGCGTAGATTGCCTTTTATACAGAGTTTGAGAAGACGTTTCTCCCTGAGTCGTTCGATTGCGCTTAAATGCTAATCATTTGCAAATCTTGGAATCTTCTTCCTTTCATGTTAATTTGACGTTTGTATGGCCCCCCTTCATGGTGTTGCATTTTTAATGGCCAGTAGTGTAGAGTATGTATTTTCAGATTTTATACAGTGAAAAAATTTTAATATTTCTAAGCTCTTAAAATTTATTTCGGAAGAAGTTAAATCAATTTTTCAAGTAAATATGTATAAAATGAAATACACGACATGAGAAATTTTGTATGTGAAATATACTATGCAAAACAGATCACTTATTTTACTAGAAACAATACGTTATTTGATATCGTGACAAAGTTTTTACTTTTATACATCAATTCAGTACTCAGTACTGAATAAAATATTATTTTAGTATTCAATATGGGCTTTTATATATTAATTCATTACATAATAATGATTGATGAATTATTTCAGTATTGACTTCAATATATTAATTCCTTATTGAGTATTGAATGATACATTAATTAGTATTGACATTTATGTTAT
Source organism: Dolomedes plantarius (assembly GCA_907164885.2). NCBI lineage: Eukaryota > Metazoa > Arthropoda > Arachnida > Araneae > Dolomedidae > Dolomedes > Dolomedes plantarius. Next base: position 155,554,706 of record OU015500.1, read on the forward strand.
TGACATTTATATATTAATTTAGAATCCAGTACTGACTTTGATTCATTAATTAAGTATTCATTCTTGACTTTGAAATACAAATTTAGTATTCAGTACAAACTTTTATATATTAATTCAGTATTCAATATTATATGAGAAATTTTCAGTACAAAATATATTTGTCAAAAAATAACTTAAAAGGAAACAATCCGTTCTTTAATACAGTGACAAAAATTTTACTTGAGTATTGACTGTCATACATTAATTCAGTAATAATTAGTATGTTTTAAAAATGGATAATTTGATATATATATATTCAATATTCAGAATTTACTTCGATATAGTAATCTAATATTCAGTATTGACTGACAAATAAATTTAATAATTGACTTTAGTAACGTAATTCGGTACTGACTGACGAATTGATTCTGTATTCAGAATTGACTTTGATCTACTAATTCAGTATAAAATAGAAAATGCTCTAAAATGTTTACAAAACTTAAACACACGTAATGAGACATTTTTAGTACGATCAACATCCAAAACACCATGCAGTGGACAAATCTGCACCCATATACATATATATATATATATATATATATATATATATATATATATATATATATATAACACACATATATATATATATATATATATATATATGTGTGTGTGTGTGTGTGTATGTATGTATGTGTGTGTGTGTGTGTGTGTGTGTGTGTGTGTATGTGTGTATGTGTGTGTGTGTGTGTGTTGGCTGATCGTTATATGGGATTATATCCAAGGAAAACAAATAAACAGAAAAAAACACCAATGAAGTATATATTTTTAAAAGGTTCCAGAATATGGAAAGAGCTACCAGATTAAGGTTCATTATCTGCACCCATTACACGCTCATCAATGCAACGAAATTAAGAGATCTGCATAATGGCCCGCCACACACGGCACTCAATCATAATCATTAAGTGCACATAAGAAAGGCGCCGCGTCCGGAATCCATTACGCTACGCGTATAGTGTCCCCCCCCTCCGGAACTGGCAAAGCCCCCCCCCCCTTCCACTCCCACTCCGAATCGGGATTAGAGGTAAATGAGTGTGAGTGGAATTAAAAAGATGTGCCGATTACATGAGAAACGGCTTTGGTGTGATATCAACACGGAATCTTTGCTGAGAAAACAACGAAATATCTTTCGGAGCCACAATACATTTTAAAATAATATAAAGCGTAGTTTTCAGTTGAAAGACAGAAAAATGGCGAGAGAAGAGTTTGGAACACTCAGATTTTTATTAACCTCGAACTAATTATATATATATATATATATATATATATATATATATATATATATATATATATATATATATATATATATATATATATATATATATATATATATATATATATATATAATTAGTTCGAGGTTATATATATATGTATATATATATATATATATATATATATATATATATATACAGAGGCTGTTCACACATTTTTTAGACGATGTATATTGTATTCACAAAACTAAATTACATAAAATTCTTGTGTTTTAAATGTTCTATTTGACATCCCTTATTCTGAACTATCTTTTGACACCGTAATTTCCAGGATAATAATGCCTTTTGAAGTGTCAGAAGAGGTATTCTATCCCATTCCTCCTGAACAACTTTCCAGAGTCCTGTAAGGGTTTTGGGACGACGTTTGGATAATGCAGATTTTAAAAGTCCGAAAGCACAAAAATCCATAGGTGATACATCGGGAGATTTAGTAGGGATATCAGTGAAGGGTATGGACTTGATACCAGTTTTTTGTTCCATTTCTTTTAGGAAATTTACAGTGGATTTTGATGTGTGACTGCTAGCTTTGTCCCGATGGAGTCTCACAGATTGACGGCACTGTGGGTAAAGCGATGGTATTTCATTCAGAAAAATTGGCGATAAAATATGTTCCTGATAGTATTTGGAGTTAATCTTGACATTTTTTCCACTCTCTTTATTTTTAACTTGCCATTATAAGAAAAACCAGCAACAATTATGAATCCCCTAGAAAAACTTTTTTTCGATTCTTTGAACCATGTACTTAAATTTTTTCTCCCCTTTTATGATAATAAATGGCTCTTTTTTTGTTGCAATCATTTAAATACACCCATGATTCATCTATTGTGACAATTGTTTTCCATTTTTCTTTGGATAAGTGTTTCTCATATATAATTCTGCAGCGTGTCCTGCGTTCAGCGATATGATTTGGAAGAAGACGTTGCACATTGCGTTTTTTCGCTTTCTTAAGATTTAAGTCAACGTTTATTATTTTGTTTACAGTGGACACCGAGCATTTTAATGATTTTGCAACTGTCCTTTGACTAGTGGGATTTTCTTTTAACATTAAACAACGTACCTTTGCAATAGTCGAAGATGTCCGATTTTTCCTTGGATACTTGTTTGGAATTTTTGTCCCACTTGAGGCTCCAATTTGACGTTTTTTCCTTTCTTGTTGACGATATTACCTATCGACGCTTTAGATATCACAAAACCATGATTCTCACATCGTTTTTGGATAACGGAGTATGCATATTTCTCTTCGGAAAGAGCATAAATGTAGCCTTCGAACCACTGCTTTGTTAAAAACGCCATTTTGAATAAAAACAAAACTTTCAAGCCGCAGACGATAATTTTGACTTTTAAAAACATAGTACAATTGCAATTATTTCTTTTGCAGCAAACGATTTTTTATTACCGCTTACCAAAATCGTCTAATAAATGTCCGAACAGCCTCTGTAGGGTTGTCCGGAAAGATTGTGCTGATTTTTGGTAGGTTGCGATAGGGCAGGTCTGAATATATCAGAACGATTGAAAACAAATGACATGCCTACATATCGTAAAAGTCGGTACTTCAGTCATATTTAGAAAAAAAAATTGGTTAAGATAGGTTAATTTTTGTCAGTTTTATACGGTTTTTAGTATAGAAGAAATCAAAATGCATTTTAGGCATTTAATGTTTTTCTTCTTACCGGCAAGGCAAAAATGCCACTCAAGTGGCAAACACTCAAGTGGTATGCTCTGCTTATGACGAAGATGCCGTAGCTGAAAGAGACTGTGCGGATTAGAGATGCGACATGGATGTCGATGTTTTCAAAACATCGATTCTTTAAACATCGATTTAATGAAGCCGATTTTTTTAAACATCGATGTTTTGTGCTCGATGTTTTACGTTGTCTCTTTTTTTTTTTTTTAAATGACAATGTACCATAAATTAAAAAAAAATTCACCGCGTAGCATAATTTTCCCAATCAGTAAATGTAAGTCTAAATTTTGAAAAGGACGAATACAAAAGGGGGAACGATTAGAGACAAATGACAATGAAGAACCAATGAATAATAATTATATGCCCCAATCGCCCCAATAATTGTTATCTATACTTATATATAAAGAGAGAGAGCGATTTTGTACGTGGAGGGTAATCTCCGGAACCACTGCACCTATTTGAAAAGTTCTTTCACTGTTTGAAACGTACATTATTCCAGATGGACATAGGCAGTATATCTGATCAGTAGAAATAAAGTTAGGGGGGATACTCTAGATTTGTGTGCACGGCCGCCATCTTGGATTTTTCCGCCAGGGTTTGGCGCATTTCGCATGGCGAAAATTATTGCGTTCTGGTAAAAATAACCCAATGTCAAATTCTCTAATTTTAAGATCAAACAGTTATTTCTGATGTGATCTTTTAATTACAGTATAATAATTTTAGGTCAGATCTTGGCCTTGACCTGGAAATGTGAGTCAAATTGACTATACTCAAAAGAGTAAATTATTTTTAAAACTAAGAGTCTTTTTGTTGAAAATTTTTGAATCCATTATCAGTTTTTCGTTAACTTATTAAATTTAAGTTGCTTTTAATTTTGTTTATCGATTGTCAATTAGTATACTATAATGATACACCATTTCATTTATTTGAAGTAAAAATTATCTGCCATCATTTTTTCGTAAAATGTAAAATACAGTATACATTTTAAATACAATATATTTTAAAATATTTTATAATTCCAAGTTGTAGTGGATTGCAAATAAATTTAAATAACTGAAGTTCAACTTCTCTCTCCCCAGGAACCTAAGTTAAAAAGTTAGTTAAGGTTAAGTCATTATTTTTATTCTAATTAACAATATATTGGCATAATATTTTGGTGATTCATTGCTATTAGTCAAAGAGTTGGGGCAAACTGAATAGATGGCATTGAAATTTTATCTGTAAGTAAAATTCATTTGACCAAATTTTTCATATGGATCATAGTTTGAAAAGGTAGTTTTTAATTAAAAATGACAAAAAAAAATCTCAGTCCAACGATTAAATGATTTTTCAAAAATATTTCTAAGTTTCACAATTTAAAAAGGTCGTTTTTATTAAAAAAGCTAAAAGAAAAACCCAAAATTTCCAATATTTGAGAATGATTTTTTCAAAAAAGTGGTTTTTATCAAAAACCCAAAAATGAATCTAAGTCCAACGTTTAAATAATTTTTCAAAAATTTTTCTATGTTTCATATTTTAAACAGGTGGCTTTTATTAAAAAAGCTAAAAAAATTCAAAGTCCAGCGTTTTGAAAACACCGCTTAAAACACATTGGCGTGAAATTTTCCACTCCTCAAACCACGGTAAAATGGCCAAGTTGGAGCAAAAAAATCCAAGATGGCGGCCGTGCACACAATTATTAAGTAACGTAATATTAATTTGAATATTATTTTAGGTGCTTAAAATAATTAAAAAAACATTCTTTACTTAAAATCCTTTTTTTATTTTTTTATTTTTATTTCATCTCTTACTCTAATTTTGAGATACCAATGTGTATCTATACTTCTATAATCTATACTTATATATAAAGAGAGAGAGCGATTTTGTACGTGGAGGGTTATCTCCGGAACCACTGCACCTATTTGAAAAATTCTTTCACTGTTTGAAAGGTACATTATTCCAGATGGACATAGGCTATATATTATGTATATCTGATCAGTAGAAATAAAGTTAGGGGCTTAATCCTAACAATCTCCATTGTTACCGCTACTGTACTCTACCGCTTTTTGTACCAAACACTTCAACGATCTTTGGCGTGGTGCTATCGCGGTGGGCTTCTGTTCTGACGTTAGCGGTTTGAAACTAGCCGTTCTCCGGCACTCTCTTTTCTTTTAAAAAATTAACGTTAAAATTTAACTAACGTAATATTAATTTGAATATTATTTTAAGAATATAATTTTTAAAAAAATTGAATATTTAAAAAAAAACATTCTTTACTTAAAATCCTTTTTTTATTTTTGTATTTTTATTTCATCTCTTAACCTCTTTCTATTAATTTGAATACTATTTTAGGTGCTTAAAATAATTAAAAAAGCATTCTTTTCTTAAAATCCTTTTTTTTATTTTTGAATAAAATTGCGGTCTTAAGCACACCTCTTTCTTTTAAAAAATTACTTTTTCTATTAATTTGAATACTATTTTAGGTGCTTAAAATAATTTAAAAAAACATTCTTTACTTAAAATCCTTTTTTTATTTTTGAATAAAACTACGGTCTCAAGCACACCTCATTCTTTTAAAAAATTAACTTTAATTAATAACTAACGTAATATAAATTTGAATACTATTTTAGGTGCTTAAAATAATTTAAAAAAACATTCTTTAGTTAAAATCCTTTTATATTTTTGAATAAAACTACGGTCTCAAGCACACCTCTTTCTTTTAAAAAATTAACTTTAATTAATAAATAACGTAATATTACTTTGAATATTATTTTAGGTGCTTAAAATAATTTTTTAAAAATTCTTTACTTAAAATCCTTTTTTATTTTTGTTTTTTTATTTCATCTCTTATTCTAATTTTAGGATACCAATGAGTATCTATACTTCTATAATAATATATAAAGAGAGAGAGCAGATTTTGTATGTGGAGGGTAATGTACAACTTTTGTACATTAAAATGTACCTTACATCTTTTCCTTCATTTCTTCCTTCTATCCGCAGTCAAGTAACCATGGCAACATCCTTTAGCTTACGGGGTCCGTTTTTCGAAATCGCTCTTTACAACGGGAAAATGTTATCTACTTCCTATCCCCATTTTACGTGGGGGACATTCAGCGTGGGGGGTCAGGGGAAAGAGTGGTTTATTGCTTTCTTACTATTGAAGAAGAATTTCAATAGTAGTTCATCGGCCCTCAGTGCCTCTTTCATCTCTCAAAAGGCTGAAAATGGATGAACCGCGGGTGAACCGCCCTTCTGATGTCTCTCGCCTGAAAAGAAATAGCCTCTAGCTAGAACGACAAAAGATTATTATTCAGTCCTTTTCGGCAAGATTCACCCTCCGTTCCCAGAATGTCACCCAATTGTTCTTTGGGGGCAAAGACGTTAGGTAAGTCACAACGAAGAGGAATTCGAGACTATATCTCTGCCGACATCACACCGTATTTTTCGAGAGTATGTGCTTCGGATATATGCTATCCCACCCCGTAAGGAAAAGGTTTAAAATTTTTAAGATTCAAGTAGAGGGGGTATTGATAAATACAAAAAGGATTTTTGAAACTGGCAACGTTAAAGTGTTTGTTGAAGAAAACTACATTTGGAACTACGCTTTTTACTGGACATTTAAGGTAAAAAAAGATTTACAATTTATTGACTATCAACTGGAAATTTATTGATATAATATTTTGTTCAACACGGACAAAGTCGGGACGGGCCGCTAGTTTACAATAAAGAAAAAATAAGCTTGTTCAGTTTTTTCGCCATACGTTGGTTTTGCATCAGTACTTCAAATTGGTGTCAATATATGTAATTTTCTTTTGCATTATTTAATTTGAAAATAAAAGATTTGTTAATAAATTGCAATAATTTCTTCCTCAATTTTCTGGTAAAAGTAATAAAATGTGAAATGGAAATTCTGCGATATGCGCTGACTCTAGCAACCAAGTTTTTGTCATTTCTGCCAACCTGAGAGTAAAATTACCCCCCCCCCCCTTTCCATGACTAACCGAATTAACATTAATCTTAAAGGTTACTAAACCAGTATTAAAAAATGAAAATTCATAAACATCGATTTTAAAAAATATCGATGGTTTTGGGGCGATGTTGTATTAGCATCGATGTTTTAACATTAAATATCGATGTTTCAGAACATCGATGTTTTGTTGTCGATGTCGCATACCTAGTGCGGATGTGGTTCGCTAGGTTTAAAGCTAGTGATTTAAACTTTAAAGATAGAGAACAACCGGGTATGCTCTCCACCATTGACGTAGATCAGATTAAAACACTGATCGATAATAACCCAAGCCATACGACACGTAAATTAGAAGAAATATTATATATGTCAAAATCCCCCAATCCACGAGCATTTTGTGAAGCTTATCTACATAAACCGTTTTGATGCATGAATTTCCCACCATTCAACGAAGAAAAATCATTTGTTGTTTATGCCCATTCACCGACAGCAACATTAGATCAAGGCCATTATACGCTATTGGGTTGAGTGATGCGGCTTCGTTTTTAACAAGGGTCGGAGTCCCACTTGGCTAACGGACCGGTCCCGTAATTTTGAACCGAGTAAAGTGACGAGACCGGTACACTTGACCGCGCACCTCCAGAGGTAAATTTTGAAAACTTGGATCCACGACAGATTTTACGTGCACCATCAGCGTGCGCGGCGGTAGATTTGTCAGGGGCGAGCATCGAACCAGAGACGTTCAGAGTGAAATCTGATGGGTCACATTTCCATTTTCGTTTTGCTCTATAAACGCAACGAGGAGACACCGGTTTTGAAGCAAGTAGTGACGGGGACTGAAAAATAGGTCATTTCTGACAATGTTGAGCGAGAAAGATCTCGAGGAATGCGGGTTGAACCACCTTTAGCCACCCCCAAACCCGGTCTTCGTCCAAAGAAGGTCATGCTGTGGAAAGGGATCCTGCATTACGAGCTTTTACCAAACAGCGAGACGATAAATTAAGAGAAGTATTGTTCCCAATCAGACAAATTAAAGACAGCAAGTGAACAAAAACGTTAAGAAATAGCGAATCGGAAGGGCGTCGTGTTTCATCAGGACAATGCGCGGCCTCGTGTTTCTTTGATAACTCGACAACTGTTGTTGGAGCTCGGTTGGGATGGTCTTCCCCATCCTTCATATTCACCAGATCGCGCGCCGTCTGATTTGCACCTATTCGTTCCACCTATTCGTTCCGCCGTTGATTTCCACCTCAATCGTTACAAAATTCCCTTAGTGGAAAAAAACTTCAACTCTTTGGCCGAGGTAAAAATTCACGTAGAAAGGTTGTAGAGTATAGCTACTTCTACCCGTACTTGGGTGTATATAATTTGAAGTGGCACTCTAAATGAATTTGATACAAACACAGTTTTATACATGAAACAATGTTTATTGAATTCGTTGCACATATAGAATTTTCTTTTACAGCAATAAGCATACGTACTACTAGAACGGAATATATATTAGAATTCAATAAAAATACACTTTGGCAATACTCACAAACTAGAGAATCAAACCAGCAGTTCTGCCACGTAAACTTTGGACCCCCCTAAGCACAAGCGCCGGTTAACACCTGGAGTTGCTTACCTCGTAGCTCCCTTAACTCGCTTATCTATCAACCTTAACAATCTCTTTCTTTTAATCAAGC
>OU015500.1:155568327-155653327 GCA_907164885.2 Dolomedes plantarius
AAAATTTCAATTTTAATTGAATTTTAAAGCTGGAACAGTGATTCAACAGTGATTCCCCTTCGAATAAGGGTGACTGACAACAGTAAATGGCTGTTACATTGCCCGAAAATCACCCTTATGTTTCTCGATATTAGCGATCTCAGAGGAGCAAGCGTAGCGAGCCTAGGGGCAAAGCCCCTAGTATATATATATATATATATTCAAAATATCTCATTTTGTTGAATTTACCTTAATTTCCAGAATTATTTTACCTTTATTTGACTACATCGCAAATAAAACCCAAATAACAGGAGAGTTCCGAATCAGCCAGTCCTACCTTCTTTGACGAAGACCTACTAAATCTCTACTCACGATGCAACGCACGGTGTTGAAGACTGAACACCCCTTAACGGTGGAGTTCAAGTAATCCCGGTAATCCTTATTACAGAGTTGCCTTATTCAAATTTCTAGCATTCTGTTCCCTTAATTTTAAAGTAATTCCCTAAATTTTACGTTGTTAATATTCCATCGAATTACGTTAATTTACGTCCAGAATTCATTTCCCATAATTTTGAGCACAACCGCTGTTTTTTCCTTAATTTCTAATGTTCAATTTTCCTTCATTTTACTATACCTCGTATAAGCCTCAAACAAGTCAATTTCAGAGTTCATTTACGTTGATTTGTATCTATCGTGAATGAGTTTCAAATAACTCATCATATATCCATACACAGGTATATGTATTTATATAAATATTTATACATATACATATATACATATACCGGGTGGTCATAAAGAAACGTTGCAGGTATTTGGACCTCTAGCGGCCGTTCCGTTCAACCCATGGACATGATATTTCAGATATAGCGATTCAGAGGTATGTGCTCGGGATTCTGAGAACGGCAACATAGTGACGCTCACGGTTACGGTTATAGGTATATAAACTCGAAACTTTCAAATGGCAACGCCCACTATTTTCTGCCGCAAAATGCTCATCGCTTGCGAAAACCCTAAAAAGCGTTGGAACGGTATGTGTATCACAGAAAACGGACGCGTTATGCACGCACAAAAAACAGCTTTGTGAACGTCCAACAAAGACTCGATCGGGTCGCACGAAGGAAATTTGCATATGACAGAGGCTAGAAACCATTCACAGAACGCTGTTCGCCAAATATTCAGCGTAGAAAACTGATAAAAAGCTCTCTGATCGTGGTTTTGCTAGCCATTCGCAGAGCTGTTTTTTTTTGTGCTTGAATAACCCGTCCGTTTTTTGCGATACCCGTACCGTTCCAACGCTTTCTAGGGTTTTCGCATGCGCTGAGCATTTTGCGACAGGAAAAAGTGGGTGTTGCCATTTGAAAATTTCGAGTTTCTATACCTATAACCGTAACCGTGAGCGTCACTGTGTTGCCGTTCTCAGAATCACGAGCTCATACATCTATATAACTACGAGGTGCGCCAATAAAGTAACCGGACATTATTTTTTATAAATAAGAAAAATATTACTCACCTTCAAATAAATTTATCTCCTTCAAAATAATCGCCAAAGGAGTCTATACAATTTTTGCAACGTTTCTTCGAGTCATCGAAACACTGTTTATAGGCGTCGGAACTAACCGTTCGCAAAATGCGTGTAATATTTGATTTAATATCCGAGACGTTTTCAAATCTCTGTCCTTTCATGGATTTTGCATTTTTTTTATTACAAAGGACTTATTCACAACAAAGTCTTTCCTGAAAATCAAACAATTAATCATTATATTTACAAGGAGGTGCTTTTTCGATTTAAAAACAGGATAAGACGAGTTAGGAAGGAACTGTTTGATTCTGGGAAATGGTTTGCTTTATACGATAATGCTTGGCCCCCTACAGCGATTTCTGTACAACAATACTTTGATAAGCATTCAAATACAGTGATGGATTACCCACCCTATTCTCCCGACTTATCACCAGCTGATTTTTTTCCCTTTTTCCGAAGCTTAAGATGGTCATGATAGGACAGAGATTTGAAAACGTCTCGAATATTAAATCAAATGTTACGTGTATTTTGCGAACGGTTACTTCCGACGCCTATAAACAGTGTTTCGATGACTTGAAGAAACGTTGCAAAAATTGTATAGTCTCCTTTAGTGATTATTTTGAAGGAGATAAATTCATTTGAAAGTGAGTAATATTTTTCTTATTTATAAAAAAATGTCCGGTTACTTTATGGGCGTACCTTGTATATCTGATATCTCATCTCGATAGGTTGAACGGAACGGCCACTAGAGGTCTATATATCGTTTCTGTCGGCCTTTCTCAGGGCTGTTTTTTTATATTAATAATCAAGTTTCTGAACTTATCTTTAATTTCCAGTATTCATTCCGCTTAATTTGACTGCTACCAAGTCGAGTCCCGAGCAAATGAATACGTCGACTTTACCTTAATTTTAGTATTCATTTACAAGCAATTAACTACAGTGTGAATACCGTTAATTTTCAGAAGATAAAAAAACGCAGTCCTACCTCCTCTGACGTACACATCCCTGCTGACGATACTGCCCACAGTGTTGGAGGCCGAACACCTGTAGACGGCCGAGTGCAGGTCGTTCCGGTAGTCCTCCTTCCTGAAGGGCGAGAAGGCGAGCGACCCGTCCGCCCTCACGTGGCGCAGCCCGGATACGGGCGCGACGGGCTCGTCGTCTGCCGTCGTCCACGTGACCTCGGGCCTGGGAGTGCCGTTGGCGACGCACGTGATGATGGCCCCCGAGTTGTTGTAGAAGGTGACCTTTGGGGGTGGCTCGTGGATAAAGGATGGGCCTTGGTACTTGGCGACCACACCTGGGGGAGTACAATCGATATTTATTATACAATGAAGAGCCAGAAGTACTGGGATACCGGTCTTATACCCAATTATCCAGTCTGTTGTTGTTTCCAATCACCTTGGTTTAGGAAATCCTACACCAAGTCCAAAGGACCTAGGTCCTCAAATCCTAGGTCCTTGGCAAAGAGTAGTAAGCAGCTTCACTTTAAGACGAGGTACCACTAGCACTTGACCTCGAAGAACATCGGTCCCGTCATTTTGAACTGAGTCAAGTGACGAGACTGGACCACCTGACCCCGCACCTCCAGAGGTAAATTTGAGAACTTGGAGGACATTGTAGCCACGCCCTATTTTACGTGACCCAGCCACCATTAGTGAACACGGCGATGGATTTGCAGCGACGAGCATCGAACCAGGGACGATCAGATCACTGGTCCGCTGCTCTTGCCAATTGGGCCACCGAGCCTCTTAATCCAGTCTACTGATCCTGGATCGTAGAACTGCAGAAACGCAGTGGTACATGGACTCCATGAGATTTCTAAGGGAGTCTGATCTCAACCTATGTGCCACGAGAGATTGTCAAATGTACTGCGAGGGTTTATGATAAATAATTAAGATTGCATGGGTTTTATAACTTTGAATTGACGGTTTCTAAAAAAAAATAATCTTAAATTTAGTTTTACCGCGTTTCTATTTAATATTATTTTTCCCCAATTGTAATTCATGTTGATTCAAATTGGCTCATTCTAAAAATAATTACAAGATAAAAAGACTTTTTATATACCATGTTTTTAAATTTCCTGTTGAATGATATAGACTTGACAATTCTATGTATTAATAAATACTTTTTTTTAAATTGTTTTGATGAATTATGCCATCCACTTAAAAGGAAAATGAAGTTAATTGGAAGTTAACTTGCATTTGACTTTTAGTTCCCTTTCCGGCCAATAGATGGCTGCACCAGTCTACAAAACAAAATTAACTGAGAATAACTGAAAATTAATTTCATTCTGCTTAAAGTTGGCTGAAAGTATTAAAAAATGCATTGTCATCGTGTTCTGGGTTATTCTAAATGTTTAAAATGACTAGCTAGTCGAAAGTTAGTTAAAAATCGATTGCAAGATTTGTACTAGACAAACACACGCACAAACACACAAGAAAGCAAGTTAATAAAAACATGGTAATAAAAAGATTTGAAATAAGTAATTCGCTAAATTTCTTTTCTGTGATTGCATAACTACCGTAAAATCTCAAGTATAATACGCACTTTTTTTTCACATTTTAGTCCGCAAAAATGAGGGTGCGTATTATACTCGAGTACAAAAAAACTTAGTTTTAAACATTGAATAAATGAACGTATAGCAGCTGTAAGACGTTATCGCAACACGGGTGCGTGCGCATCTGTACTCCGTGATTCCTCCACCCGTTTACTAAGCAGGTATTCCTTTTAAACAAACGGGACTCACAGTTCATATCACAAACGTGTTCGTTTAATAACTGGTCCCTTGAAATAATGATAGTTCCCGGATGTTACAAGGACAAAGAATTATTATTTTATTTTACACTGCTGGCCACCCAAATTGCAACACCAAGAAAGACAAGACATATCACAACACAATTTATTTTGTAGATAACATGTTTACGAAGTATCAAGTGATTAAATTTATAGACTTCTGTGAAGTGTGGTTCCTGCCAAAATCAGTAGCCAGAGTAGCCGCCATTGTTGGAGATCACCGCTGCCACACGCCTCGGCATTGATTCAAAGAGACTTTGGATGAGTTCTTGGGGTACAGCAGACCAAGCAGCTTCCACACGTTGCCAAAGTTGATCTGCTATGGCAGCTGGGGATGGAATCTGGGTCAATCGTAGAGCAACCATGGACCACATGTTTTCTATCGGCGAAAGATCCGGAGAGCGAGGCGGCCAGGGAAGCAATTCAATCTGGCGATTGACGAAGAAACGTTAAACAATGCGTGCCACGTGTGGTCGCGCATTATCCTGTTGAAATATGGCTGTGGGCAAGCCCTGAAGGTAAGGAAGGACAACTGGCTCCAATACCTCGGAGATGTAGCGCTGGATGTTTAAAGTACCGGCAATGCGTACTAGAGGTGTGCGAGAGTGATATCCAATACCGCCCCATACCATAATACCCGGTGCGGGACCAGTGTGGTGGTGCATAACGCAGCTGTTCAGCATCCTCTATTCACGGTATCTCCAGACTCGAATGCGACCATCGTGGTGTTGCAGACAGAAGCGTGACTCGTCAGTAAAGACAATTTCATTCCATTCTGCCGTCCACATCCTTCTGTCATCGCACCATTGGCGGCGGAGACGTCTGTGGTTCTGCGTCAAGGGTAGACAAAGCAATGGACGTCTTGCGGACAGACCACTCTGCTGTAAACGGCGTCGAATGGTATGCTCAGACACTGGATGATGCGTTACAGACTGCATGTGCTGTGCTATGGTTCGTGATGTGACTGAGCGATCCGTCACTGCCATGCGCACAATTTGCCTATCATCACGTGAAATGGTGCGCTGAGGTGGATGCGATCGAACACGCCGGTCCGTCGTACCCTCCTGCATCCAACGATCACATATCCGCATTACAGTTGTTTGGTTTCGTCCAACACGACTACCGATTTCCCTGAAAGATAATCCACAATCTCGGTATGCCAATATCCTTCCTCTGTCGAACTCGGATACTTCATCAAAAGATGATCGCTGTTTTCGACGAGGCATAATTGATCGTTTTATTGAAAAAAAAACCACAAGAAAAACACAATTGCCGTACTTGAAATCGTTGAAATCTCCAAGCCTTAAATAGCGCTTTGAAGTGGCGCCACAGGCGCGCGTGATGTGCGTCTGCGCTGAAATTCTAATCATTTGCATATCTCCTCTCCGCTAATGCATGTTGTAAATTTCATGTTATTTGCATGTTTCCTTCAGGGTGTTGCATTTACAGTGGCCAGTAGTGTATTTATTTCCCTCAAATTTTCTTTAACTTTTTCCTTACGGGGTGGGATAGCATGTGATCCCAAGAATACGAGCCCGAGAATGAATGAATGAATATATATATATATATATATATATATATATATATATGTATGTATGTATGTATGTATGTATGTATGTATGTATGTATGTATATATATATGTATGTATGTATGTATGTATGTATGTATGTATATATATATATATATATATATATATATATATATATATATATATATATATATATATATATATGTCAGAATTTAAGTGGGAAAAGAATGATTACCTTAAATTTAAAGGGGGCTTGGGAATTAAATTATATTCGTAGCGTGATTCACCTCTAATTGTTCGTATTTCAAGACGCGAATAGGGAAAGTGAAATTCCCCTTTTCATTATGTAACCTTGGCGCGCCTGTGGGTTTCGCGTTCGAGGAGGAAATATTATATAATTCTCCTTGAAAGATGTCTGGTTTGGGCTCTGCGCATGTGCAGGGAGAGTTGACGCGCGGAGATGCCCACGAATTTTTGTCAGAAAGCGGGATTTAATCGTTGCTGGTGGACGTGTGTCAGCTGGGTCCACAATTTGAAAACGGCGAGCGCTCAAATATTGGCTACTTAGATCAGTGGTTGCTGGAAGAAGAAATAAATTAAACTTGATTTCGTTGGAACGATATTTATTTATTGGATTTAGACTACTTACCACTCGCCACCAGTGACTGCAAATTAATATGAGAACAGGCAAACCAAACGCCTGTCATATATATATATATATATATATATATATATATATATATACAGGGTCTACAGATCTTTGTTCTCGAGATTTTTCAATTTGAAATCAGGTACTTCTTCGCTGGACACCCTATATATATATATATATATATATATGTGTGTGTGTGTGTGTGTGTGTGTGTGTGTGTGTGTGTGTGTGTGTGTATATAACTCACTTAATGGCCGTTCTTATAAAGGGTGATGAAATTTCTCGTTTTTTAGAGGGTATAGAAAAATGGGCCCCGTAATTTAAATGTTAAGACGGTCCTATACGGCAGCATAAAAATTATCGATTGTTAAACGTGAGACGGCAGTGCGAACTACATATGGGAGGATGGGCAGTTGTCATCAAATGACGATGATGATGGTGATATATATTGCGACGGTACCAATACTTATGACATGGAAACAACACAATAGATGAGCTGTATTCTAGTGAAAGTGACTATATCTGATAATTTGACAGTATTGTTTGTTTTGAATTAAAATTTAAGTTTTTTTTTTCTACTGAATATAATGTTTTAATTTCTTTTTATGTTATTTCTGCTAATACATATTTTTGCAAATTTGAAATAAAATGTTCAAAAGTTAGGGGTCCGTATTTTAGTCGAATTTTACCGTAATTAAAAAATGTTTTATTCATTTATCCATAGAGGACAAATATTGAATTATATCTGATGGTTCAGAAACGGAAGATAAACAAAGTAGCAAACGGAAGTATTAAGATGACTACACCGAATTCGGATTCATCTCCATTGAAACGGAACAGCCTCATATACTATTAAGTGTTGTCTGCAAAAAGAAACTTGCAAATGAAGCTCTCGTTCCTAGTGAACTGAAAAGTCATATGGAAACTTCACACCCAGAGGTGAAAAGCAAATCAAGAGAATATTTTGAAAATCTGGCAGCTCAGCAAAATAAAACAGCAAAATTATTTTTAAACTATACGAAGATGCCAGAAAAGGGATTGATTTCCAGCTATAAGGTTGCACAATTATTAGCCCTAGGGTTTATACAAAAACCGACTTTTCGAAAAAACCGGTTTTCGAATTCCAGATTTCCAAAAAACCGGTTTTTGCCGGTTTTCGAATTCCAGATTTCCAAAAAACCGGTTTTTGCCGGTTTTCGAATTTTTGTCAAAAAAATAGAATAGGGAAAATATTTTATTTAATTTATATAAAATGGCAAAAAACGAAATCAATATCAAAGCCAAAATACAAAAAAAAAATTAACGATTACACATTACTTACACAAAATAACGAAAACTCAAACAAAAATTTCAAATTTCAAATAATATTTATATTTATTTCACTAATTTTAATTTCTCCTAAGAAACTAGGATTTTAAAAAACTTAAAATATCCACCGAACGGTGGCTAAGTCTTGTTCTTATTTTGGACACAATATTGCCTGAAATTGAAAATACTCGTTCACTAGCTACTGAGCTTGGTTTTATAGTTTTCAGGACATCAAATAACAAATCTAAATTTTGGGTTCTTTTATTCGTTGCCTCAAATGATGAAAATTCCGCTTTAAGTGTCTTTCGATATGTAACTTTTTCTTCAGGATCTTCAAGAATCTTATGAATTTATTTTTCCATGGCTTCCTTTAAAAAAGCATCACTCTGATGAGTAGTTTCTTCGATTTTGATCTTCACCAGGATCGGTTTCCACAAAAGAATTTGGAAATATTCTATACAATAACTTTCCAAATAATTATAACAACTTTATATTTTTGTTTCCAGTTTTCCCTTTACAAAATTAAGCGAACCTGTAGTGACTCGTGACGGATTGCACATATGTACTAACATAAAATAAGTCGGTTAGGCACGTCTTTTCCACGTGCGCAGTGCACAATGCACAAGCACTGGCCAACGCAACTCGCAACGTTGAAAAAATGTGTCTGCTACCCGTTGCATAGAATGAATAGAAAATCAAATAAGTTAAAAATTAATTTTTACATAATAATTTGAATTCTTTTAAACCGGTTTTCTTAATTTAAAAACCGGGTTTTTAAAACCGGGTTTGAAAAACCGTCAAACCCTAATTAGCACTACTCAAAAAAGCACTCTCCGAATGCCGAGTTTATCATTGCACTAGCATTAGCTATCATTGTGTAAACCAGAGATTCTCAAACTTTCAGGTTCTGTGCCCCCCCTTTAAACACTGATGTGAGGTCACGCCCCACCACCATATTTGGTCAATACAAGTGGTACAATCGGAATTTGAAACTGAAGCTGGTTATTAAATGAAAAAAATAGATGATTACATACACAAAATTTAATATTACTAGACATATCTTAATTTGGAACATATTATTATTAACACATATGAAATCAAAGAATTAAATACATAATCAAATATATTTGAATTAATCAAGGATCTAGGTGAGGTTGGCATGTATTACCAGTCACTTTCACAACACTAATGAGAGGGCTGGCACTGTTTGTCCTTGACAAGTTTTTGAATATTAGGTTGTAACTGTGGCAAAGCATACCTCAGGTCACTTTCAATGTCCAGACGTATGACAGTCATCGTGTTTTTAGAATTACGACAATTATCGGGTACGACAATTATCGCGTTCGTGTTCGTATGTCGAAAATATGTTATGGTTACATTGTGACCGGAAAATTGAGTACAGTAAATTACAGTTAACTTTTTATTTTACTTTTTTAAAACTCACGCCTCCCTTGAAATTCTTCTATACCCCCCCCAGTGGGGGGCGTGACCCCCAGGTTGAGAACCGCTGTTCTAAACAATGCTGGAAAAGGAACCTACAGAGAAGGTCAAGAAAGTACCATTTTCCAATTACACAATATCCCGCATAATCTAATATTTATCTCCAGACTTAAAAAACAAGTTATCGAGCATTTTAAAACGCACGACGGTGAAATCTGGTCACTTCACATTGATCAATCGATAGATATCAGTGGAAATGCATAGCTGCTTGCTTTGCTTTGCTTTGCTTTGCGTTGCCCGCTTTCATTCGATTTGTTAAAGATGGAAAAATTCTTGAATGAGTATCATTTCTGCAAAGATTTGAAGAGCACGACGACAGGAAAAGACATATTTGAGCTTGTAAAAAAATATTTCAAGCTTTGGTTCGCTGAGGAAAAAAATGCATTGGTGTATGCACAGACGGATGTCCATCAATGTTGAGGAAAAGAAAAGGATTTATCACACTTGTGAGCCAAGAAAAGCCAAATATTATAAGAGTCCACTGCATGATTCACGGATAATCTCTTGATTCAAAATCTTTAATTCCAGATATGCTGATTGTTATGAACGAAGTCCTCCAAGTGGTCAATTTCATCACGAGTATCACTCTTAAATCCCGAATTTTCTCTCAGCTATTAGACGCAATTGATTCCAACTGCAAAACTCTTTTAAACCACACCGAAGTGCGTTGGGTTTCGAAGGAAAATGCTTTGAAACGACTCATACCTGAAAGCAGAGGTGATTTTGTTCTTGGAGGTCGAAAAAACATCTTTTGAATTTTCTCTTCATGATGAGATTTGGTGGCTTAAAATTAAATTTTTCTCGGTCATGTTTGAAAAGCTGAACTCACTGAATTTAAGTTTTCGAGGTCCATCCGAGAATTATAGTCACATCGACATCAAAACTTAAGTTATTTGAAGAAAAATTAGCACTGTTGAAATCAGAAATATTCAAAATAAATTTTGACTGCTTTACGTGTGTCAGTGAATTTGTCGAAAAAACATTGCAGACGAAATTATAAGCACCATTTACGAACTTAAAACCTCACTTAAAAGTTACTTTCCTTCGCTTTCAGTTGGCGAATATGAATGGTTAATCAACCAATTTGTAATTTGCAAGACAGCAAATTTGACCAAAGCAAAAAAAAAAGGTTCATTGATTTATGGAACGATAAGTTATACCGTTCAACATTCTTGGAGAAAAATTTGGATTAGTTTTGGCTTTCTGTCAAAAACTTTTACCCCGCAATCAACTTGAAAGCTATTAAAACTCTTCTGTTTTTTGCATCTTCATGGTTCTGTGAATTTGGATTTTCAGCCTTGAGAGAAATAAAGTCCAAATTGCGAGAAAGACTTTTAAGTATTGACGATGAAATCCGAACTTGTTTGGCAAAATTGGAACCCCGATTTGATTTAATTTGTTCAATAATACAGGCTCAGCCCTTTCATTAAAACATTTTCTAACTAAATATTTTTTTTTTCATTATACAACAATTACACTTTTGGAACGAAGTTCTTTTACGCGGCATACAGTAGAGTGAACTGGCAGAAATCGTCACGTAAGCGTTATATGGATAGCCGCAGCGCCATCTGTGGACGGAAATTCTAAACACGTGTAAATATTATTTAAACTTATTTTTTGTTTGTTATTGTTTTAATCCACACGGGATTTATATTGAGTGATTATTGCAATTTTGCAATGGAAAGTCCAGAAACAGAAACTGCAGCAAGTGTAAATAATGCAAACTAAGAAAAGTAAGTAAATAAATCATATAACTTAATACAAGTATTTACAGTTTACATTCATTTAAAATACATGTTATTCGAGTGTTTACTATTTACTATTTACATACATTACAGAGAAATAATAGTGAAATCATATGCTCAGTGTCAAAATGAGTATCGAAAGAGAAAAAAATCCAAAATCAACTTCAGAGTGCGAAAAAAATACCAAAAACAAACGCTTAATGTCAACAACAATTCCTGCAGAATCAAAAAGAAAAAGTACAGCAAAATGAAACATTGAATCTTGCTAGGTGTGATATATATATATATCTTTCGCATGAGAATAAGAAACAATTTTATTTATTATTTTTTATATATAATTTATAATTCACTATTTTATATTTAGTTTTTAATAAATGACTATTTTTCCTAAAATATTAAATGAAATTTATTGATTTAAATCCTTACTTTACATTTTTTCTTTGAAAAAATTATAAAAAATAAAAATAAAATATACAAATTAGAGAGAGAGAGAGAGAGAGAGAGAGAGAGAGAGAGAGAGAGAGAGAGAGAGAGAGAGAGAGAGAGAGAGAGTTGGTTGGTTGGTTGGTTGGTTGGTAGAATAAAAGATGGCTGCGCTTTTTCACGTGACAAAAATACTCTAATATAATCAATAGAAATCTACATATTAAATCACGTTTAGAGTTGAAAAAATAACTTAAGGAACTTAGTTCCTGACGGAGTCCCCCGACCGCACAATTTTTTTTTCAGATGTGCCACAAATAATCCCAGATACTTTTACTGGGGCGTCAACCAAAAAAGGTTTATAAACACGGCTGTAGAAAACGAACACTATGCCTCTTGATGAGCGGTCCCCAATTTTATAATATTCCTAGATGGTGGATCTCTGCTTTGAACTAATATTGCACGAAATCCCGGATGTGTTCAATAACGTTAAGATCTCGTGGACTAGGGTGCTATTTTATGTTCCAAAACACGTATAATTGGACCTCAAACAATAATTTGGTGGCAGTGGATGTGTGTGGTGGCGCATTCTCTTGTTGCAGGATGTCCAAACCTATCAGAGTGAACGCATGAAATGAATGCCTGTAATACATCTGAAAGGATGTAAACAGCGTTTACCTGTCAGAGAAGTTGTAAGTCTATTAAGGGTCCTATTTCGTGCCATCTTAAAACACCTCATACCATTACTGTAAAATCACAAGCCAATACAGTCCCTAGTTGACATGTTGGATTCATTAATTTCTGGCGTTGTTTTGTATTGAAAGTTCAGATGGTGTGTGAAGGACTCGGCTCAAGCAGTTGAACTTGTGACGTCATATGCCATTCCTAATCCACCTGGGTTCTTTCCGACCCAGATCCACGTTGGATCTCATGTCATTATGAAGATTGCTTGGCTAGGCTGCTCCAGCAAGACGGCTTTAAAGGACGAAGAGACAGAGAGACTGGGAGATCGAGATCGTGACTCGAAACAGCTCTAGTATGTCAGCTCTCCAGGGTAGTAGAATAACTTGTATACCTTAAGCCTTTAATTGTTCTTGTGATTGAATAAAAGACGATGTCAGATCAACGTTGTGGTTATTGATCTAAAAAGTTCACTTCGTTTCGACTCTACAGGCGTGTTCACCAAACATGGTTCATTCAATATGCCAGAATCAGTTGGAAACGACATTCGCAGTCTTCGAATGTTCAGTGGCGATGTTCCTACTCCAATGCTAGAGCAGAGCTCTTAAACGCGAAGAAAGCTTTCACACTCAGTTTGGACATTAGTTAGGCTATAAAAGCCCACATAGTGTAGGGAACATTGTAAATTATTCGCACTGATATAAGCAGAGGTCCCATCATTGAACTACGACGTTATAAACGGCAATGTTGCACTCTTTTCTTTTGAGAGGATTCTCGGCATATTGCTTTGGTCACGTTAAAGTAGAGTCTTTCGATGATCACACTGCTGCCGTAGGCTCGAAATTTGTCGTAATTCTTCTATTCAAAGTACACCCTAGAAATGGCGGATCGAAAAATCTAAAACTTGTTAGTCTATATCTATATTATGACCCATCTCCCACGAAATCTGTCCAACCTGTAGGACATTCACTGAATACCTCGCACCTCTGCTAGAAGAGTGTTACAATTCAAAATTGCAATATTTTCAGGAAGAGCTAAAAAAGAAATGAAATGGCTCTTCCTGAAAATCAAGTATTTTGAGATGTAACACTATTATATATAAAAAAGTTCGTTTTATTTTATTCACATTTATATATATAAGCAAGTATTATATAACTTGTTTATATACTATTTTGAGATGTAACACTCTTCTAGCTAAGCTACGACATGACCACTTGCGATACTGAGTGTGCAATCATCAACTGAGGCCACCACAGATCTCTGTCGACATGAACATGCTGCTTCAGGACGAAACCATTTAAGAGAAATTGTGTGAGACTACGTATTCCAAATGGAATCATATATCGTAATTGTTCGGGAACTTCAGAAAGTATATATATATATATATATATATATATATATATATATATATATATATATATATATATATATATATATATATATATATATATATATATAAGAGAATATATATTAAATATTATCTTTTCTTTTCATGTTATTCGTTCCTGGCTGCAAGTAGCTTTAGAGCTATTACTGGTTTTCTCTATCATCTTTTTCTTTATATATATATATATATATATATATATACAGTCAGGCTAAACTTCCTAGTACATCGTTTATTAGCGCGAAAATACATCCATTCATTCTAGGAGAACGGATTAGATCACCTTTCAACATTAAACACGAAAGGGAGCGAAAAAAAACGTGTGGCTATTATTCGTAGGGTATGCAGATTTAGGGGCTCGCGAAGCTAATCCTTTCCTGAAATCGAACGTATACACGTGTAGAAGTGCAAAGGCATGCGCTTCAATTGCCTTGTTCTTATGGGAAGCCCTGTGACTAAAGGTTTTCAAGAAATAAATTAACATTACTGGGGATAAGATTTAAGAAAGGGAATTTAAATGCGAGAATGGAGGGCATAATATATATATATATATATATATATATATATATATATATATATATATATATATATATATATATATATAGAGAGAGAGAGAGAGAGAGAGAGAGAGATATAGATAGATAGATAGATAGATAGATAGAAAGAAAGAGATAGAGAGAGATAGAAAGATAGATAGGTAATCTTTCAGATCATATAAGATACACAGTATCAGAGTATATATACACAGTATATATACTCTCTTTACCACACTCTCTGCACAGAACATCCGTATACGTCCAGATGTATATGTAATTGTATATATATATATATATGTGTGTGTGTGTGTGTATGTATGTATGTATATATGTGTATATATATATATATATATATATATATATATATATATATATATATATATATATATATATATATAATATTTCAGATCATTTTAGATAAAGAGTGTTCTCTTTCTATCTCACAAACTCTGCCCGAAACATCATCGCTTAAGAGATTTATATTAAAGCTGCCCTAAGATTTTTAAAGAAAAACTGTTTTAAAAGCAAAAAAAAAGAGTCCACTTTCGATAAAATCTCTAAAATCGTCATGACGTCCAGAAGTTAATAAAATGTCCGTCCATTAGCGATAAGTGGTTCCAAAGAAAGAATCCAGGTAATGGATACCGTACGACGCTCGTCTTACTGTGTCGAACAACTTGATGGTTGCCGGTCGGTTTTTATTAACGAGTGATGCCGATAAGGGCGGTTGGGGCGCGTTGTCGAAAAACTAGGTCAGTGTCGACATTTTAAACTCGTTACTGTTAAGGCATCGTTTCATGAGAGTGATGAATAATCTGATATTTGTTAAACGTGGGCAAAAATGATGAAACACCTATTCTATGGATATTTGCTGGCACGAGATTTAAATAAAGTGAATACTAAGGTGTGAATACATACATATACGTAAATAAATAAATAAATAAATATATATATATATATATATATATATATATTCATATATACATAAAGACATAACATTGCTAATCAATTTTTTTTTGTTTAGTATTTTTTTATATTAAAGATAATTTACAGAACGTGCTATTAAAATGAGCCCATGAATACGAGCTTTATATTCCCATAAAACGTTTTCATGGTCCATGTCGTAACACAGTTATGTCATGATGGCCGTTATAAGTTAAGTCTAAAGTAATACCTCGGTCAACCCATATAGTTATGCGACAATCTTAGTACCTGATGATTCTATCGTCTACGAGCGCGATGAAATCCCACCTCGCACAGAGTACCGCAGGTACGTATTAATTAAGAAGAAATAGGGATTCGACATCGATGTCGATATTTTCAAAACATCGATGTTTTGATAAAAACATCGATGTTCTAAACATTATTGAAGTCGATTTTTTTTAAACATCTATGTTTTGTGCTCGAAGTTTTACGTTGTCTTGATGGGGTTTTTTAAATAAAAAAGTACCATAATAAAAAAAACCAACATAATAAAAAACAGCAACCACGTAGCATAATTTTCACACTCAGTAAATTTAAGTCTGAATTCTGAAAAGGGCGAATACAAAAGGGGGAACGATACCCTAGCAACGAGACAAATGGCAATTAACAACCACTAAACCAATCAGACCGCTTGAAATGGTCTCTATACTCCAGAACCTTCCATGGGGTTTTATTTTATAAATAGTATAAACACGAGCTTTTATATACGTTAACGTTAATTAATATTACGGTGCCTCCCAAAAGTACTGTTACTAAACCAGTTTTACAGAATGGATGTTAAAAAAAATCGATGTTTTTTGGGCGATGTTTTATTAGCATCGATGTTCTAATATTGAATATCGATGTTTCAAAACATCGATGTTTTGTTGTCAGTGTCGCATCCCTAAGTACAAACGGAGCAACAGGAGCTTTCGCCATGAGGCGAAAGTCGAAGCCTCAACGTTCATTGTGACTCTAAAGGTATGTCCACAAATGTGCGCTTTCGTGTTCGCTTTCGCTTTCCACATGGCGCACGGAGAGAGGAATGTGAGGCATGCGTAGAGGCAAGCGCCACCACCTGCAAAATTCCAGGAATTGGATAGCGCATTCCTTATCGCAAGCGTATCCAACCCGAATGGATTTTTGTGCGCCATTCCGTCCTCTTTTCTATTCTGCAAGGCAGTTTTCAAGTCGATGATCAGAATGTCGCTGTCTTCGGAAGTAATTTTAAATTTTGTTGAAGATTATAGAAATTTATCGGCATTGTGAGACATCAACACCTCCGCATACACAAATAAAATTATTAATAAAATTAATACATTTAAAATAATAATTTAATAACAATATACATGGCATTAAATTATTAATGTATTTTGCTTTAAAACTAAAACTAAATCTCTTTTTTAAATTCACGGAAATTGAAAAAAAAATTTGAAATTTTGTACTATATCATGGAAATTTCCTTTGTGAAATACCGAGAGAAGTTTTCAAACATACGCATCAGCTAATTTATTATTATAAAAATACTGAATAAAAAATTCCCCATAGCTTATCATAGGAATTGAAGACCCACTTTGAAAAAAAAAAATGTTTTAATATTATAAAATCTGGTTACCGAAACTTTGTTACAACCGAATATCGTTACAACCTGAATTCACGTTTTGCGTGACGTAAATTTTTCCCCCACGTCATGCATTGCTTTCATCCAAATGCGTAAGATCTTGCACACATCATTTTCGTTTGAAGCTAAATATCATCGACACATTATAAATGTAGGCATTCCTTAGTCGATCATGGTTTTCTCGTCGTGTTCTTCATATAATCTCATGTTAAAAAAAATGAACGATTTTCATTAATAACAAAATATACTTCTTAACTTCTTACATATGTGGGAATTTTTTTTGTAATTCAAAAGTAATTCTTCGTGGCCCGTTTTCCTCAGTAAAAAAATAAATGTCTCGGTATAGCTCTTCACTTTATATTAAAGAGATATAGTATGAATAGCTAACGATTTTTCTTGAATTATCTGTATACTTCAAAAGTAATGTAAATGCTCCTTTTATTCAGAAATAGATTAAT
This sequence comes from Dolomedes plantarius, assembly GCA_907164885.2. NCBI lineage: Eukaryota > Metazoa > Arthropoda > Arachnida > Araneae > Dolomedidae > Dolomedes > Dolomedes plantarius. The sequence goes on from OU015500.1 coordinate 155,585,419, forward strand.
ATCCCAGTGCAATTTTACAATATATATTTAAGAGAAAGAATTTTAATGACAAACAATATTTATCAGTTTTCTATTCTTAGTATTTTTTTGGTTTTATTACTTCATAAACAAAGCTATATATTGTAGTTCTATATCTAATAAGTTGGCATATAACAAAACAGGTCTTCTCTATATTCGGTATCATCAGTTATTATTTTCTCTAGTAAACTAAATTGATGCAGAACCTACGCGTATTGGTTACGATTTTGGGCAATTCAGCTTGCTAGATATGTCACTTAAGGATCGACATTTTCTGTGATACACGTCGATTACACCTTTCTCGAAATCAGAAAACTATATATATATATATATATATATATATATATAACAGTTCCGAAACTGATTCATTCACGCTGAGACCAAACCACTGGACTTAAAGGGCTTAAATTTTGCATGGCGATTCTTCTTATGGTGTAGGGGTGCATTAAGAAAGATTTTTCAAAAATTCTTCTTAGATTATTTCAAATTAAATTTTTAAGCTGTTTTTGTAACTTTTTTTAAGTTTGCATTTAAAATAATAATTTGAGGATTATAAAATTTACATCACGAGAAAGATCATAAAAATTCCTTTAAAATGAAATCTTTTTCGAATCTCGACCTTGATTTTCTGATATTTGGTGAATTTTTAAATATTAATTTTTAGAATTTAATTTATTAAATGCCGGTCACGTGATTTCTTTTTCTGGTACTTTAAATAAATTTATCGTCACGTGCATAACAACTAAATAGACAAAAAATATTTTTTTTCTTTCTAATGCAGCAGACGATTGGATATTATCCAAAAAGTATATATATATATATATATATATATATATATATATATATATATATATATATATATATATATATATATATGGAGGCGTCGAGTCAATGGTTAGAACTAAAAAATAGGAATTCTTTCCAAATAAGATTCAAAGCTGAGTCACTAACATTATCTCGCTATCAACGTGAGATTTCACTTTGCTGAATGCACTCCCGGTAAAATTCGCATTCGCTTTTATGTTCGGGAGAAAAAAATCCCTCTCTATTAATCTGCCAGAATGGAAATATCCTTCGAAATACACTCTGGAAACGATAGGACGTGAAACGACACCAAATTAAATTTTTCCCAAATTAAATTTAAGATCCCCGAGAGATATGGAATTCGAAAAATAAAATCTATAAAAAAAAAACACCTCCTCATCCAAAATGCAAATACACCGAATTTCGCAATCATGACAAAATGTCGAAAAGAAATAATTCCGAGAATAAGATTTCTCAAAAATCTATCGCCAATTTATGACTGCCATCTAAGGCAGAAAAATAAAACAGAGCGGGGAGTCAATTTATTACAAAATCTCCCCCCCCCCTGCTCTCCAAGGGGATTGGGGGTGGCGCTGGAAGTGCGCTTTCGGTAATAATGAATAACTCTTTCCTATTTCTCTCGATGAAATTCGATTTTATTTTCTTTTTTAGAAGGATGGATCGCTCAAAGGAGGGAATTATGGGTCGACGGGGAACGGCTCCAGGTGCAACCTGTCACCTAATACAGCTTTCGAAAACTGGCTGAAAAAGCATATATATATATATATATATATATATATATATATATATATATATATATATATATATATATATATATATATATATATATTTATATATACATACATACATACATACATACATACAGATATGTATATATATATATATATATATATATATATATATATATATATATATACATATATATATATATATATACATACATACATATACATATATATATATATATATATATATATATATATATATATATATATATATATATATATATATATATATATACACATACATACATATACATATATATATATATATATATATATATATATATATATATATATATATATATATATATATATATATAAAGTCGGGCCTCTATTTAACGAAGTCGCTAAATCCCGAAAAAAAGTTCGTTATATGGAAAATTCGTTAAATAGAGATTCACCTTTTAAAATACTTTAAACTAACAAAACAGATTTTAAATTCATAAACACTAAATATTATTAATAAAAGTAATTGATCACACCTTTAGTTTGTAAATTAATGTCTATTTGTTTTATATATCTCACCCATTATACAGAAATCTGCAAGGAAACAACAATAAAACAAAACAACGGGAATACACTGTAGTAAGAAGTAATTTTAAGCATACATTACCACATGCGTCTTTAAATTTAATTACTGATAAAGTCTGTTAATTCTGTCCGAGTTTTTTGTTTGAAAAGGTGATTTCTCTCATAATACGTCTCTCATCTTTGCAATGTCACCAAAAATCCTTTCAGGTGCATTTTCTTTAAACTGCAACCCGCGTCGGAATGTGTTAAAAGAAAGTTAATGTGTTAAATGTGTTAAAAGAAAGAATAAGTTTGAAATGTTCTGAAATATTTTGAGAAATATGGAGAATAAATAATATTGAATCACAAGAAAAAGTGAGATATATATATATATATATATATATATATATATATATATATAAATCTTTAAAGTACACCATGTGTGATCATTGAGATTTTTGTGAATGTATATTTAAAACAAAACAAATTAAAACAATTATAGAGATAAATTTTGAACACTACGTTCGGTCTTCAAATAAAAATAGAAGACACATTTTACATTGTACCCAACAATATTGAGAACAACTATATATATATATATATATATATATATATATATATATATATATATATATATATATATACATATATATAAATTACTTATTAAATTTGGAAACTGCCAGGTAGGGTTTGCAGAACCGATAATTATCCTAATATCATAGGTATTCTAGATGTTTGAAGAATAATTTTAAAAATATAGACTCCTTGGGTTTTCTTTGTTTATCTTTGTTATAATCCTATGTATCGAGCAGGGTAATTTATGGAGGATTTAGAGTCCAGAAAGTATTTTCCTGAGTCCAATTAAATGGACTAGGATGGATAGGATTATCTTGATCTCGAGCATTATGAAATTGGTACAGCTTTAGAAAATAAAATAACATTATATATATATATATATATATATATATATATATATATATATATATATATATATATATATATATATATATATATATAATATATATATATATATATATATATATATATATATATATATATATATATATCTTAAAAGTACTCGATGTGTGATTATTGGGGTTTTCATGAATGTATATTTAAAACAAATGTTGAACGTTTCGTTCGCTTTTTAAATACAAATAAAAACCCATTTTTCATTGTCCTAATAACTTTAGCGAACAATTTATTCACCATTATGTTCCACTATCTTCTGTCATCTTTCTAGCAATTTCATATCTCAATCCTCCCAAAACAATATTTTTTATCTTTTCGAGCAAAGTACTGGTCAAGGTCCATTTTGCAGTCTTCCAGGGAATCGAAATTTTTTGCAGTAAGAGAATTTTGCAAGGACCGAAATTAATAAAAATCTGAAAGTTCAATGTCTTCTGAATGTAGTGCGGTTAAATAAGAACTTAAACAGATAAGCTGTAAAGTATACTATACTATACTATGCTTTTCTATGCTATGCTATGCTATATTGTACTATACTATGCTTTGCTATGCTATGCTATGCTATATTGTACTATACTATATTATACTATACTATACTATACTATGCTTTGCTATGCTATACTATGCAATATTATACTATACTATATTATGCTTTGCTATGCTATACTATGCTATATTATACTATACTATACTATACTATAATATAATATACTTTACAATACATAGAACTATACTATACTATACTATATTATACATTACTATACTATACTATATATAGTACTATATATAGTGCTATACAATACTATATATAGTACTATATATAGTGCTATACTATACTATATATAGTCTTGAATAAGAACTTAAACAGCCAAGCTGCAACAGTTTTTTGCCTGGTCATCCAAGAAGTATGCGGTCTTGCGTTATCCTGATGGAAGATGAAGCAATTTCTTTTGACTCATTCTGGAGACGCTTTTCCCCGAATGTGGATTTCAGTTGTTTAATTGGAAACAGTACTTATTTGAATGAACCATATGGTTTTCCAGAAGGACCTCAAAATACAGCACATTATTCCAATCCCCCCTATATACAGCATCAAATAATTTAGATGGAGACTTTGGTCTCGTTGGTTTCGTTTACCCCATAGCGTCTACCGATCCACATAATTGTACAGTATCCACTTTTCCCCGTCCGTCATATATAAATATATATATATATATATATATATATATATATATATATATATATATATATATATATATATATATATATATATATATATATACTGTCGAACCTCCATATATCGAAGTAGCAAATTGTCGGAAAAAAATTCGATATATAGAAATTTCGATATATAGAATTGAGCTTACTTTTATCATAAATCTCTCATAATTCTTAGTTTCATCATAAAAAAAGCTGTTTTTCGTATACGAAACTCCATTTCTAATTTATATGCGAATTCCATTAAATGAATGTTTATAACTAAAAACTGAATTAACATGAAAGATTTATTGAGTACTACATACCTTTATAAAAAAACAATAATCCAGACAGTGGTTACAATGATCACAGTTATATTCTTTAAAAAAAACTACCAGTATCTTGATGCGGAAAGTTCAAAGAAATGTTCGTATTTATTCAGTCCACTAAATACTTAATCTGGGACATTTTCCGCGAATTGAAGTCCACGACGTATTGTTTCAAATGCCAAAAATTGGGAGATTTTATTCTAAAGTGGAATAAAATCTCCTAATTTTTCTTGAAAAAAATTTCGATATATAGAGATTTTTTCGATATATAGAAACAATTTTTCTATATAATGAACATGGAGATTTGCTAAGAGTTCGATATATAGAAAATTTCGATATGTGGAAGTTCGATATATGGAGGTTCGACTGTATATATATATATATATATATATAACAGTTCGTTACTGACTGACTGATTGACCGACTGACATACAACGCACAGACTAAACCGCTGGACCTAAAGGGCTTAAATTTTGCATGGTGATTCTTCTTATACTGTAGGGGTGCACGAACAAAAATTTTTGAAAAGATTTTTTAAAATTAAATTTTTAAGCTGTTTTAGTAACTTTTCTGAAGTTTGCACTTAAAATAATAATTTGATGGTTATATCATGAGTAAGATCATAAAAATTCTTTTAAATTGAAATCTTTTTCGAATCTTTACCTCCATTTTATGATTTGGGGAAATTTTAAAAATTAATTTTTAGAATTTAATTCATTAAATTCTTATCACATGATTTCTTTTTCTGGCATTTATCGTCACATGCGAAATAGACAAAAAAATATTTTTCTTTCTTGCTAATGCGGCAGACGATATGTTCCTCAAATTGTACTATATTTTCTGTTCTATAATCTTTAGTATGTCCTATTAGATTTTTTTTAATATTTCCTTCTATATTATTTTGTCTATAAAAATATCCCTTAAGATTTTTTTTTTATAAATATATATATATATATATACACAAATATATATATATATATATATATATATATATATATATATATATATATATATATATATATATATTATATATATATATACTGGGAGATTTGTTTTTAACAGGCACTGCTCAGAGCCACCGGTAGCGCTATCTTTCAGCAAGAATTCCGATAAAATTCTTAGAGGGAATAAGGACGACATGGGAAAGAGTTTACATGAAGAAAACAAAATTAGTTTCAAAAGTGGCCGATAGGGTCGATACTGTTGTTGTTGGCGCACAAGAGAATTTGCATAAATCGCAAGCAAAAAATCAAAATGCAAATTAATGACTGCATAGTCGACAGCAGCGCCAGTATGATGGACTATAGAGATTGGTGCGGAATCTGTTGCGACATCGCTTTACAGAAGAAAGGGTCATCAGTCGCTTTTCTCTACTTGCATGCCACCTCACTCGACATGGAGGAGGACCTAACCCATGTGACATCTTTCTGTGGGGTTATTTAAAGTCGAAGGTGTATCTTGGGGGAGTCTCGAACTTGGCGGCCCTAAAGGACAACATATTCCGGACTGTGAGGAACATTCCTGGTGATATGTTACGTTCGGACATTGAGAACGTATTTTTCAGCATTCAATGTATCGTCCACAACGATGGTGGTCACATAGAAGGAGGGGAAAGTGGATTTGCGGTGTTCCGGTGAAATTTCTTTGTTATTCATTTGTCCGCTTATTACAACTTTTTTGGTTTTCAGCTCTTATCTTTATAGCTCGAAACACTGGCGCTGCTGTCCATTACATAGTTCAGAAATTTTAGGGTGCGCGGGAAACAGCAGCGCCATATCTTCCCCTATCGTCGACATCTGGAACTTTTTTTTCTTTTTTCATGGAAATTGTTTCCCATGTCGTTTTTAGTCCCTCTATCAATTTTGGTGAATTCCAGTTGACATATCGTGCTAGAGATGGCTCTGAGTAGTGTCAGTTTAATAAAAATCACCCCAAATATATATATATATATATATATATATATATATATATATATATATATATATATATATATATATATATATATATTGATTGAAATGAACGATAAATGCGGGAAAACCGTAGATGCGGAAACATAAAGCAATATGATCGTTGGGACTGGACAAAATGAACGACACATACGGAAAAACGATGGATCCGAAAACGGTCGATCGAGATTCCACTATATATATATATATATATATATATATATATATATATATTAAGCGGAGTGTTTTCGTTACGGTTAAGTAGAGAATCGAAAGTGAAGGTACCATCAAATATGTTTTCGTTTATGTAGAACCAAAACTTTAAAGTGATTAATTTAACCAAACTGGTGCAAATGACTTTTAACACTTGCGTTGTATGTTTCGATTATGTCGACTATCTCCCTCATGGTATAACGTTAATTGTCCTCAATTAATTTATCGATTTGATCTCTTTCATCTTTAACTCGTCTGCTTGACATTGGACGAAACTTTTGACTCATTTTATCAATCGAAGTTCCTATTCCATACACAATTTTTTTTCTCGTGTGTTTTAGTTGCATTTTAAGCTTTCTTGAAATAATATAGCATGATTTAGCAAAAATGTTTCTCATTTTCTCCTACCTTCGATAGGAAAATAGATCCATAAAAAATAACTGATATTGTTAAGTTTTATTTCCTAAAAAATGCGCTCTAAAATGAAAGCTGTCACGACACAATTTTGAATGACGTTAAAGTCAACAAAGTGCTAAAAGTGACATCTCAGATAAAAAAAAAGAACAAAATGTTTGGTCACTGTAATGCATCGTAAAACATGAAGAATTCATATTATGTTATCTAAAATCTAAAGTCTTATAAAGGGATAATATGCAAAAAACAAGATAAGTTGAAAATAGATTTTCCGGCAAATTTATAATTCGGTTGATCAAGAATCAACAACAATCGGCGTCGACTCATTGACATCGAACTCAATGACAATGAACTCCATCCCCTCGAATCAATGGGACATCCCCTCGAAGATTCGAATCAATGGGACAGCACAATGAATATGAAAATAAGCTGTTAAAACTGTCGAAGAATTTATATATATATATATATATTTATATATGTGTGTGTATGTGTGTGTGTGTGTATGTATGTATCATTGGGTATCTTCGCTCACATATAAATGGAGGGCGCGGTAGTCCGGTTGGCAAGAGCAGTGGGCCAGTGATATGAACGTCCCTGGTTCGATGCTCGTCGCTGCAAATCTACCGCCGTGTTCACTAATGGTGGCCGGGGCACGTAAAATAGGGCATGGCTACAATGTCCTCCAAGTTCTCAAATTTACCTCTGGATGTGCGGGGTCAAGTGCTGTGGTCTCGTCACTTGACTCGGTTCAAAATTACAGGGCCGGTCATTTAGCCAAGTCGGACTCCAACACTTGCGGTGCTATTAAAAACCGAAGCCGCACCTTCTTCGCCCATAGCCTTCGGGACTTGACCTGATGTTACATGTAGGTCAAGGGGCATAAGCAAGGACAAAAACAACATATATATATATATATATATATATATATATATATATATATATATATATATATATATTATCTGTAGTAAAGACTCATTTTTCTTAAATTATAAGAAAATCGATACAAATAACGGAAAATCGCTTTGTCCGTTAAGCACTCATGTCCCTAATGTTTAGCGGAAATGCAATAGTCTAGGAATACAGGCATGTGCCTCTTTACACAGAAAAGAAATACAGATCATTTTAGAACACAAAATTATAAATACAGCGTGTATTTTCTCCGTTAAACGAGGAAAATTAAATTTTTTTGTCACATTTTTAGATCGAATTAACCGAAGTGATAAAAATTTAATTCGAATTAATGAGATATTTTTAACATTAATTCTAATACAAGTTTTTTGGGGTCTTTGGATTAGTTCGAATTAACCGAAAGTTCGAATTAACAGAGTTCGAATTCACGAGCGTCCACTGTCTATATATATATATATATATATATATATATATATATATATATATATACATATACTATCTTACATACACACACACACAGACATGTAGAAAAAAGTGAAACCAATTGTTAAATCTAAAACGACAACTAGAAGAATGGATATTCACAGCAAAAAAACAGTTCTAAAATGTATCAATAGATGGCGCTGTAACATTTTGGAACTTTTTTTTATTATGTCAAATCGTTTCCCCCTTCCCTCAGTATATTCAGTTCAAATTTGAAGTCATTCTGACCAGTGGTTCTTTTTTTGCAGCCTTTTGAAAGTGGGACTTTAATTATGGACACCCTGTATATGTTTCAGAAAACAAGATTTGAGGATATCGAAGCATCAAGAAAACGGTGGTCCACATTAAAGAGCATTCCGAAACAGTACTCTCCCAAAGTCGTTTCCGAGACTTATATAGCCGAGCACAGAAGTGCTTTACGGCAGGTGGGAGTCACTTTGAAATATATTAAATGGGTACGCATTTTATGCAATATTTTCTGCAGTTATTAGATCAGCCCTGGAAATTAATGGCCACAACTTGTATATATATATATATATATATATATATATATATATATATATATATATATATATATATATATATATATATATATATATATATATATATATATATATATATATATATATACACGTATGTATGCAGAACTAAAGCTCATCCGAATGCTTAAGGAGTAAAATCAATCGCTGCACGCGTTTCTTTGTAGAAAGGAGGAGAGAGCGTGCCCGCTTAGTCTTTCCTCTTTCACCTTTTTTTACGTCACGAAACAAACGAATCCTCCATCTTGGCGGGTCACGCGACGCCAGAAGTTACCTACGAAACTCATTTCCCTCCAAGAAGTAACCTACGGCATTAATAGCCACGGCTGCTCTCTCTGTTTCTTCGTCGGAACTTCCCATTTTTAATGGCGTGATACGACAGGAACGTTCTTAAATGGGATTTCCATTTTTGTTCTTCCTCCACTTTTACATGAGGGTGTATATATATATATGCCTCTGGTAATTTTTGAGTTCGAACGGTGGATAATTTAAAAAGCAACTATTTTGTGGGGAGAGTGGGATGAACGGTAATTCCGTTCTTCCAAAGTTTGTTCTGCCGTGAGTGCGCGATTTAATACGCAAAATAAATTGAATGGGTTTGTTTTAGTGGAACTCCAGGAACGAACATGTGGAAGAGCAGGGGTTGTTGAATAATTGTCCTCTCAAAATCCCATTAGTATAACTGAATCCTTTCCTTTAGTATACACACACATATGTGTGTGTATATATTTAAATACACACACAAATATATTTATATATATATATATATATATATATAAGAAATAGATGAAAGAGAATACCAGTAATAGCACTAAAGCTGCTTGCAGCCAGGAACAAATAACATGAAAAGAAAAGTGTGAAAGAGGTTTTAGACAGTATCTCTTCGTCAGCGGTGTCAATACTGTCTAAAAAACAATGTATTGTTTTCGATGAGTATGGTCTATACAATAAACACACTCAGAAACCGTACAATCCATGAAAAATAGAAGAATGGATTAAATATTGAATTAAGAGTTACTTAACCAAAGATTACCAAGCCTGGCGCTAGACAGGCACACATGTCCTAGGAAGTTAAGTACATGTAACTGCAAGATGACTGACGTCACAAAACTTACAACCATGGAGATTATGGATACACAGTTACTGACTTACTATGATTACTGTATTTTAGGACTATTAAACCATTATTAATTTAGTTTTTTATTATTATTACTAAGAGTTATTTTTATTCTTATTTTTATTTTTACTTATACTTTTTATTTTATTTTTTATTTTTAGCAGTTATTTTATGTAATTTTTCTTATTATTATGTTTAACTTATTAAATGCAACACAACAAACTATTCAATAAAACTAAAACAACTAATCATGTTTTTGGATAGACTTTCGGGGTAATTATTACGGGTTAGCACAGCTTTCAAGTCTTAAAATATGCTTATTCCTATTGTCTTTAGAACATAGCCTATTTATACGAACTATATATATATATATATATTGTGTGTGTTTTCTAAGTTCACCGTACGTTCCTATAAAAATTCCCGTCTCTGCCTTGTGGGGGAAATAAAAACCTTCCTTTATCTCTTCTTTTAAAAGGTCGCGACTTCGCCAATTTCCGACTCCGTGATTTTATTCACTGTGTGAGCGTTTTTATTCAATGTTTGCATATCGGATTCCTCCGCGGCAGCTGAATAAAGTTTGAATGGCGGACGCTTTTTTTTTTCCGGAACAAAATGTGTGTCTGGGGGAATGAAAGAAAAACCCACTCTACGAGAATAGAGGCATTCTACTCAATACCTTGCCATCACACAAGAGGTCGATATTATAGAGATATATATTCTGATATTATATGTCATACACGTACAATTATATATATATGTGTAAACATTTGCATATACACATATAAATACCTACATATAACGCCCACACACACATAATATATATATATATATATATATATATATATATATATATATATATATATATATATATATATATATATATATATATATATGTATATGTATATATATATATATATATATATATATATATATACATATACATATATATATATATATATATATCCCTATCACTGTATCGTTTCGAAATATACCCTGTTGTAACCTGGGGTCCACGCGGACCCCATATTGTAATTTACATATTTTATACGATTTACATCACATTAAAGTTAATTTTGCATTCCTTTAATTATCTTATAAGTAATTAACGATTATTCAGATATTTTCTTAAACAATTTTATTTATAAAACTAAGAACATAATAATTTTGCAGTCATATTAACAGATTCATTCTGCATTTCTAAATGTACGATGAACATACCTCACAAATGGTCTTCTGATGTTCCGGGCAACACGGTATATGGCAATTAGTACATCGGGTCTTTAATTTTCTATCCAAAGAAGGTGGACATAGCTGGCATCGTACCTCTTTACTTTGCTCTTGAATTCCGGGTCCTGACGAAATTTCAACCCCCAAAGATTTCAATGAATGATGAACTCCAGGCTGCAGCGACTGAACGTTCTGAAGTCTTCTCTGAATGAGGTTATTGAGTAGCTCTCTCCCAAGGTCTTTCAGGAACAATATACATCGATGGCGCTTCCCAGATTCCCAGTCTGGATATTTCAAAATCCAAATTATGTATCCATCAACAGCTGCGCAGTCGAGCATGTTGAACCAGAAGACCATAGGCCAACGGCATATTTTTCGTTTGCATGAGTACAATCTGCATAAATTGTCAATGTTGTCAACTCCAGATTTTGTTGCGTTGTAATGAGTAATAATATCTGGCTTATTGTCTTTCTCCTAAATGACGTTTTTGTCATGATGCATGGAAGATAGCAAAATGACTGCCTTCCCTTTCTTTGGAGTGTAGCAAACTAAAGTCAGTTATTTATCAAAACAAAAGCTAGAAGACTTATCTTCACGCTGACTATTTGGTAGCAACTCTTTTGGGACTTCTTTTCGAATTGTTCCAACAACTCTGGTTTTCCCATCTAGTAGGTCCTCTGGTAACTGAGCGCTGGTGAAATAATTGTCCATGGTAACGTTACGTTCTTTGTTCTTCCAAGGGTCATCTAATAGCCTGACGAGATCAAAAACATTGTTTGCTCCAACTGCAGTACCAGGTTATCGTCCAACATACACTTCTCCTTTCAAAGGAAACGAAGTGGTGGAATATTTGGAATCTATACTTTCCGGGCTTGCTCGGTATGTACTGTAGAAATCTGCATCGACCACGAGTTGCCACTAATTGCTCATCGACTGTCAGATCTTTTCCGGGCTTGTAATATTTCGCCAGATTTTCGAGAAGCAATTGCCAGACATCTCGACAGGCAGCTAGTTTTATCTACCTCTAGTATTTGTTTTCTTGTTGCATCATTGTGAAACCGACAGAAACGAAGCAAATTTTGGAAACGCCGCATAGACATTATAGCATGAAATATCGGCCTTCCACTGTCAAAAGACCACATTTCTTCTAAACTTTCGTTTGCAGATTTCTATACACCACCGAGTAAGAGTAATCCAATAAAAGCGTAGAGTTCTATTTCATCTGTTTCAGTCCACTTATCCTCATTTGCCGGATTGGCTTGATTCCAAGTTGTAATCACTTTTTTAGCCCTTCTATTAGTCTCTCGGACAATAACATTGATCATTTCAGATGTATAAACATTTTTAGTGAATCTAATTTGTCAGATGCATTCTTGGCATCTCCTGCTAATCCACTATTCTCTCGTAAAATATTAGCTGCCAAAGTTTGTACCGAACTACGTTTTTCTGTGGTCCACTTACGTCCTGACGGCGATTCAAAAGTATGTGCTTGATTCAACAGATGGGTGAATACTCGTCAGTATACTCGTCACTTTCCGATTCCCTATCGGTTTCAATATTTGAATCTTGAATATTCGCGTCACTCTCTTCAGACTCAGACACCGAAGCTATTTATATCTACATCGTTTTCACTATCACTTTCTTGTATCATGCGTAAAGCATCGTCTATCGAAACTCTTTGTCGTAACATGCTGCAGCTTCAAATATCAGCTCTCAACTGAAAGGCGCGCAACGAGAAAAATGCAAACACACATGTCGCATCATCTAGCGCCATCTGTCGAATTCTGGGAATAACATTGTTGTGAAACCAAAACTTTAAGTCCTTGTTATTAATACTCGTTATCAAAACCACGTCATTGTTCCTAGATATTTTTCATTCTTTTTTAATGTGTCCAATAGTTCTCAGACACCAGACATTCCGCTGGGGTAGGTACGGACCCCAGGTTACAGAAATGTGGCATATATGTTTCAAATTTAAAAAAAACCAAAAACCCCTAATATTTATGCAATTCAATTTTTATCCTGTGTTACACACATGTTAAGATGAGATGTCACTGGCTTAGACCCCTCAAAGTACGATATATATTTTTTGGCAACTAGTTAAATGTGCCTGGGGTCCGCGTGGACCCCAGGTTACAGTGATAGGGATATACATATATATATATATATATATATATACGCACATACATACAGACACCTACATCTATAGAAATATTTTCATATATATATACAAGTGTAACTAAAAATAAATAATCCAACAGAGTTAGATAAATACAAGAAGAATATAGACAAAAAACAAACATAAATCAAGCACTCAGGGCATCCACGCACCAGAGGCAAGATTCTGTAGTAGTGCCGAAACTGAACCATAAAAAGACATAGAGGTAACCGACAGGTCTCGTCATCAGGGAGCCTAATCAAATCAGTTACCTCAAGGGGAACTTTCCCCTTGATTTAACTGATTGAAAGTTCCCCTTGAGGTAACTGATTCATATGAGGATATGAAGCTTCTGCGCTATATTTTATTGAAAAGTTTTATGTTTTCTTTGCTAGGGTAGGTTTTAAGTTAAATTGTTTTGTTGTCACTTTTTAATTTTTGTTTATTTGATTTGTTTATATTTTACATATACATACAACTAACACACCAACACCAACACACACACGCACACACACAAATGCATGCATATATATATATATATATATATATATATATATATATATATATATATATATATATATATTAATTAACGAATTCGGAAGCAACATGATACATATAGGAAAATTTCTGAAACAAGAAAATAGTCTTCCGGTTTTCCTCTTCATACCAAAGAATACAAAGTTCCCGCGTTTGTGAATTATCCGCAGAGAATATCACAACCTTGTGCTCCCCGAACTGATGAAGAAATGGACCAATCATTTCGAATCTACTAAAAATTCTTCATTTTTCTGATTTATATTAAGCTGACATTAGTCAGTGCTGTTCTTATTCTAGAACATTCTGGTAGCATTATCGTTATTGTAAAACTGTTTTTGTCTATCGGCTATGAGGTCCGTTACGTGGTCGAAATCTAGGCTGCAGGTTACGCTACGGGAGTATAGAGTTGGAATAAAACAACTCAAAACATCCAGTGATCACATTAGCACAGGAGGGAAACGAAGGAACGGAAAAGAACGGTAGGGCCACGTGAAAAGCTCGATTGCAACGTACATATAATAATTATTATTTTACTCCCGGTACTCCATTTCACTATATATGTATCACTGTACTGATGATACGTCACTTCACTATACAGTCGAACACTTTTATAGCGAACCCGGTTTATAACGAACTCACGGATATAACGAAAAAAAATTTTGGTGCCGCCAATTTCCTATTGTACGTAATTTAGTTATTATTGTGTCAGTTTAATGTAATCGATTTTAGTCGATTAAATTCATGAATGATCATTTTTATTAGATTTGATCGTTTTTTAATACATCATTATTGAGTACACATTGCAATTAATGAGTTATACATTTTGAGAACTCTAGCATTTTTCTTAACGGTTCGGATATAGCGAACCACCGGATAAAGCGAGCAAAATCTTTGGTCCCTTGAAGTTCGTTATAACGCTGTTCGACTGTATATATAACATTGTATTTACGATTTCCCAATTCACCATGCACCTCCCAATATTTTCGTGATACTCCATTTCACATTCCAGATACTCCATTTTACTATGAAATTGTATTTGTGCTCTCGTGTGTCATAGAAGGCTTAGTCAGTTTCACTATATATGTATCACTATGGTCGTGATACTTCCCTCCCGTTGTATCATAATACCTATGAAGTCTCCAATTCACTATGCACCATTACACCCACGCTGCCTCCATATTGCTGTGCAACATTGCACTCATAATCTAAAATTTTATAGAGCACAAAGTTGCACGCAGTGAATTGGAGTATCAAAACTACACCGTTAAGTCCATAGTATAATAATGTATCAACAGTACATTGATACATGAATAGATGGAGTATCCCGAATAGAATGGTACACGGTATATAGTTGTATCAATATTAGAATGATACACGGTAAATAAAGAATGAGTACATGCAAAGCGAAATAAAATATCACGAATACTGTGATAACGACAGGTTGAAATAGAAAATCACAAACACAATCATACTATGAATGGAGTGTATTTAGTACAATATGTCTGTATATATACATAAGAATTGAACAATACGTACCATAGCCAATATTGTTTCTTGTGTTTTTTATATCTTGTGTATTAAAACTGTTATAATAATATACCTGGTATAATGATATTTATAACTTGCTTTATATATATATATATATATATATATATATATATATATATATATATATATATATATATATATATATGTGTGTAATATACCCATTAAATAACGTCCTTAAATTATAACCTGAAAGGGAAACTAGCTCATACTTGCATGGCTGGAGCTAGACTGAACCTGAAAGGGATAAAAATTAAATTTCGAAGCAGTCGGGCCGAATCGTTTATTAAAGCGACTAAAGTACATCCGTCCATTTCAGAAGAACGGCTCGGAATTAATATCGCCTTTCAATATTAAACGCGAGGGCGAGGTAGACCTGTGACTATTATTTGTAGCGTCAGCAGATTTTGGGGCTAGCAATGCTAACCAACTCCTGATTTCAGAGATATACACGTGAAGAAATGCAAAGGCATGCGATTCATGGGAAGGTCTGTGGATAAGGGATTTAAAGCGATAAATTAATATACCTGGCGATTGGATTTATGAAAGGAATTTTAAATGCTAGAATGGAGAGTAGAATATTTAAGATATTATATATATATATATATATATATATATATATATATATATATATATATATATATATAAATATACAGTAACCACCGCTTATAGTGATCAGTGATTGTAAGAATCAAACGTTTATAAGAATCAATATCGCGAAAACAAAAACAAATGCATTTTTTCCATGTTTAAATTTTGTTTAAATGGTAGACTGGAGAGTATAATATTTAAGATATTATATATATATATATATATATATGTATGTATATATATATATATATATATATATATATATATATATATATATATATATATGTATATATATATATATATATATATATATATATATATATATATATATATATATATATATATATATATATATATATATATATATATATATATATATATATATATATATATATATATATATATATATACAGTGGCGGACAAAAAAATTGCACCACGCATGAAAAATTGGAAAAGTGTGCAAATAATGTGTTTCTTGTGTATTTTTTACGTACAACTAACATTGTTAGTATACAATAATGTTGTAGGATCAATCTTAATTAACCTTTTCTAAGATAAATAAATTATTCACTCTAAATTACTCAGAAAAATGAAAAAGATAGTTAAAAATTTAATTTTTCAGAAAATGTGGAACAAAGTATTTGATACACAAATTTTGTAGTTAATGTATATTCTACATAACTGCAGTTATATTGCATGTACTTAGATTTGTATAAGCGCCTAAGGATCAATTCAATATTTTGTAGATATTCCACGATGTGAGATGACAGCCTTGCAGCGGTCAGGCATTGAAGATATCAAATTCCGAATGTAATTCTGGCCAATATCATGAAACTAAACTCTAATAATGTTTTCCTGCATTTTAATCTTAGCAGGCTTCTTAGCAGCAATTTTCGTACCCATTATATGCCAACAATTCAAAAATTGTTGGCATATAATGGGTACGATATATGCCAACTAATATAAAAAAATATAAAACACCAACCAATATAATACGATATATGCCAACTAATATAAAACAATATAAAACACCAACCAAATACTACCAACCAATATAAAACAATTGAAAATTGTTGGCATATAATGGGTACGAAAATTGCTTCTAATACGCCTGCTAATAAGATTAAACTGAGGGAAAACTTTATTACAGTAGGGCTCCATGAAACTGGTCAGGATTATATTCAGAAGTTGATAGCTTCTATGCCGGAACGCTGGCAGGCTGTCATCGCAACTCGTGGAATATCTAATAAATATTGAAGTGATCATTATGCGTGTATACACATCTACATAGTAAATGTCATACAACATGTACTATCAAATACTCTACAAGTACATCTAATAGTACATGTAATACTCTACAAGTACATGCAATATGACTGCAGTTTTTTAGAATAGATTATGCATTAACTACAAAAATTGAGTAATCAATTATTTTGTTCCACGTTTTGTTCAAAATTGTATTTTTCAATATTTTTTCATTTTTCTGGGGAATTAAATGTAAATAAATTATTAACCCTAATAGAACATGATTAAGATTAATCCTACAACATTATTTTATCCTAACAATATGAGCTGTACATAAAAAATGCACAAGAAACATATTATTTGCACAATTTTCCACTTTCTGGCAGGTAATACAGTTTTTTGCACGCCAATGTATATAAATATATATATATATATATATATATATATATATATATATATATATATATATATATATATATATAGTGAAAAAAATATCTTCCCATCTCGTTTCTTTCGGAATTTTCGTTTTCGAACGCAACATTATAATCTAAACGCCGATTCGGGGCCTTAATCGCTGCCATTTTAGCCGCGCAATTAAAATCCCCGTCTCTACTTAATGAACATATTATACGAAGAGAAAGCAAGAAAAGGAGAGCACAGGAATCATTCGCTTCGCAGTTACGATAATGACGCGGGTGCTTTTGGCATCGGAAACAAATGATTTGGCTTTTTTACATGCGAAAGAAATTACTCCCAATTCAGCTTACGTCATGCGTACAGACATATATATATATATATATATATATATATATATATATATATATATATAGTAGCTGAATACCCGTGCTTCGCTACTGAGTACATTTTAGGATAATCACAATGAAAAAATAATGAAATTGCTTTTGTAGAGAATTTAATGTGTATTAATTACATGAATTATATATCAAAATGTTTTACTTATTTTAACAGAAAAATTTATCTCTGGTAACATAGTTGAGATAGGTCTTTCGCCAATTGGTGCTTAGTGACTTTTGCTCAGCCAAAAGGGCGTATCTCAATTAAATATAAAATTATAAATAATTTTGCTTAAAAAACCTGTTAAAATAAAAAAGAATAACTAAATAATGAAGAAAAACTAAAAAATAATTAAATCCTACAATATTCAGCAGGTGCGGGATGTACATTTACAAAAACGCTCATACCCAAAACTTTCTGTTTTTTGAGATACACCTTTTACGCTTAGGACGGCAGTATATATATATATATATATATATATGAAACAATAAAGTTTCCCTTTATTAACTTTGTCTTACCGAAACAGAACATTATCCCTCAATTTGATTTTGATCTAGATATATAAAATTAATCTATTGGAAATTCCCCATGCGGATCCACAGGAATTGGAAAGTCCACATGCGGATAAGAAGATTATATGAGAAGATTGTTCGAGAACCAACACGAACCATCACCCCATATGACTCGTTAAATTCAGGTGTCAACCAATTAAAAGTTCAGCGAGTCTGTAATCAGGGCGTGAACCTAGGGTTTTCGCGGGTCTTTTGTGTTCTGCTCGAGACAAACAAATATGCACAACTTTTAGCTCTATATTTTAGCTCTACATTTAGCTCTACATGTTAACTCTATATTTTGTTTTATCCTATTTGTTCCGGAAGCCTCTGGACTGTTCTGAATGAGGCATCCCGTTAACTAAATTTATTTGGGCTAAACAATTATTAGAGGGTTAGTTATATTTGCATTATTCAATGTGAAGATATGCAGCATACTACGCAATCTTTTATTGGAAAGTTATTTGTGTTTTACAAGGGTAGGTTTTAAGTTAATTTTTGTTTGCCAGTCCATGCCCGCCTTTTTAATTTTTTGCTTTTTTTTATATTTATATTCAATATATATATATATATATATATATTTTTTTTTTATGAACTTTGCATGGCATCATAGAAGGAAAAATAAAAGAATACTTCCATTCCGTTCAGCTGTACCAGTTTTGATCCTTTATTATATAACGTCTGTTTTCTGAATATCGAATTTCGTGCAGCGTACCGGAAATTTAAAAAGCAGCAAAAAAACCCGGCTAAATAGGTTGACGACAAATTACGTACGTATCAAACATTTACGGGTATTTAAAAAATTCGCCGCTAGTTATTACAAACGGCGGAAAGTTTAATTACTGGCATGCATGCCATTACTTCGATGTATATCATTCTGTATAATATATATATATATATATATATATATATATATATATAATAGTTCAGTGACTCACTGAGAGACAGATAATGCACAGACCAAACCCCTGGACCTAAAGGGCTTAAATTTTGCATAGCGACTCATCTTTTAGAAAAATTCTTCTTAGATTTTTTTAAATTAAATATTTAAGCTGGTTTTGTAACTTTTTTTTAAAGTTTGCATTTAAAATAATAATGTGCAGTTTATACAATTTATGTCACGAGAAAATTCCTTTAAAATGAAATCTTTTTCCAATCTTTAAAATAATGCATAGTTTGCATTTAAAATAATAATTCGAGTGTTATAAAATTTATATCATGAGAAAGACCATAAAAATTCCTTTAAAATGAGATGTTTTTTTACTCTTTACTTCCATTTTCTGATTTTCAGTGAATATGCAAAGATTTAATTTTGAGAATTTAATTTATTAAATGCTTATCACGTGGTTTCTTTTCTTTTTGTGATGATTTAAATTAATTTTGCGTCACGTGCATAGCAACAAAATAAATTGACAGAAAAATATTAAAATACATTAAAAGATAACATTGTCTAGACTAATTGAGCTGGAATTTGTTAAGAATTAATTCAAAATAGTATGTTTTATGGATAATAATCATACAAATTAATTGCATACATTGACCGTTGTATTTAATTTAAATGTACTCCGTTGCCATAAATATATATATATATATATATATAGACCTAATATATATATATATATATATATATATATATATATATATATATATATATATATATATATATATATATACAGGGTGACCATAATTAAAGTCCCACTTTAAAAAGGCTGCAAAAAAAGAACTACTGGTCAGAATGACTTCAAATTTGAACTGAATATACTGGAAGAAGGGGGAAACGATTTGGCATAATAAAAAAGTTCCAAAATGTATCAATAGATGGCGCTGTAACATTTTGGAACTTTTTTTTATTATGCCAAATCGTCCCTCACCCCTTCTTCCAGTATATTCAGTTCAAATTTGAAGTCATTCTGACCAGTGGTTCTTTTTTTGCAGCCTTTTTGAAAGTGGGACTTTAATTATGGATACCCTGCATATATATATATATATATATATATATATATATATATATATATATATATATATATAAAATAATTACGACGATCAATGTATACAATTGATGTAAAAAAAATTATATATTTATAAAATATCGTGACGGATATTCTATAGACAAAATAATGTAGAAGAAAATATTCAAATTAAATCTAATGGGACATACTTAAGAATATAGTACAGTTCATATAGTACAGTTCAAAGAACATATCTTTTACTGTATTTTAATATTTTTTTGATAATGTCCAATCGTGGGCCGCATTAGTAAGAAAAAAAATACTTTTTTTCTCTTTTACGTTGTTAAGCACGTGACGATAAATTTATTTAAAGTACCAGAAAAAAAATCACGTGATCAGTATTTAATAAATTAAATTCTAAAAATTAATCTTTAAAAATTCACCAAAAGTCAGAAAATGAAAGTAAAGATTTGAAAAAGATCTCATTTTAAAGGAATTTTTATGATCTTTTTAGCGATATAAATTTTATAAACCTCAGGTTATTATTTTAAATGCAAACTTAAAAAAAGTTACTAAAAAAGCTTAAAAATTTTTAAAAATCCAGGAGAAATTTTTCAAAAATATTTCTTAGTGCACCCTTACACTATGAGAAGAATCGCCATGCAAAATGTCAGCCGTTTAGGTCCAGCGGTTTGGTCTGTGCTTTGTGTGTCAGTGAGTGAGTCAAGCAGTTACGGAACTGTTTTATATATATAAATGTGTTACTGTGACAGTCTTTCCCATTCATGAAATGTCTGGCCCCTACTAGCATTGGCCATAACCAGAAATAAGCGACAATTGTAGACTGGTTCGTGCTTTGGTTGGGTAATTCTCGTAGCGTCCGGCTATCAATGTCCAGTTTGAGAATTGCCCCAAAAACATTATCTTTTTTTCTTACTTTAAAGTGATTTTTTTCTAGTTTGACCAGATTTAGAGGGTTTTCGTAGTGGTAATAATAGGAATTAAAACTCGTACGATCAACTCCCGTAACTGCATGCCTTATCTCCTCAAAACTTCTAGCTTTTGCCACTTTTCCTCTACAATTCGAGAACTGGCCGTTGACTGTCGAACGCATCGCGAACGCGAATGGGCCGACCAAAGCCCGAAAGTAGTCGAAGATTCCCGATTATTTCGGGCTTTTGCCAAGTAATTTGACCAATACTAGAAGTTGGCAGGTATTTCTCAATGGCCCAGATTTTAGATTTTGGCTGTGAATGTAATGGCTCCGTGAATGTAAAACTATATAGAGTGAACCTCCATATATCGTACTTCCACATATCGAAATTTTCTATATATAGAACTCTTAGCAAATCTCCATGTTCATTACATAGAAAATTTGTTTCTATATATCGAAAAAATCTCTATATATCGAAATTTTTTCAAGACAAATTGGGAGATTTATTCCACTTTAGAATAAAAACTCCCAATTTTTGTCATTTGAAACAACACGTCGTGGACTTCAATTCACCGAAAATATCCCTGATTAAGTTTTTAGTGGACTGAATAAATACGAACATTTCTTAGAACTTTCCACAAAACTGGCTGTTTAGCAAGATATTCGTAGTTTTTTTTTAAAAAGAAAGTAGCTGTGATCATTGTAACCACTGTCTGGATTATTGTTTTTTTTTAAAGGTATGTAGTACTCAATAAATCTTTCATATTAATTCATTTTTTAGTTCTTAACTTTCATTTAATGGGATTCGCATATAAATTAGAAATGGAGTTTCGTATACGAAAATTAGCTTTAATTTTTTTTGGAGAATTATGATAAAACTAAGATCAATTCTATACATCGAAATTTCTATATATCGAATTTTTTTCCGGAAATTTGCTACTTCGATACATGGAGGTTCGACTGTATATATATATATATATATATATATATATATATATATATATAATTATATATTTATTTAATTATTTATTTATTTTCCGACATTCCCCGAAACGGACACGTGGTTATCAATTATTACGACTATAATTATGTTTGTCTTTCTTTAATGGTTAAATCTAAAGCACTAGCAGAGAAATATACACCTACCAGCGAGGCAAGTCGACAGCAGAAACGATATCCAAGCGTGAACTGCCATCGTAAATATATCCCCCATCGGGCAGTTTTGGAACTTCGAACAGGTCCTAAATCGAACACCACTAGTACACGTCCATCTAGGGAGAGAGGTGCTCCGCTTGTGGCCGGATTCCGAAAGTGCCTTCCGAAAGACGGTAAAGTTTGCGCTGCGAAGGATTCGATTTGGCATCTTTTCGCCAAGCCGAAGGACGCCAAATCGATGAACTGGCCCGACACTCGAGTAACTGTCCCCCCAGTTGTGCACGAATAAGTCGGTGTCAGGCGGAGCAACAGGTCGTACTACGCGAGTAGAGTACATTCTCCACGAGTACAGCGGATGAGTGACCTACTTGGGGAAGAAATGCTTTTATATATATATATATATATATATATATATATATATATATATATATATATATATATATATATAATAAAACGCCTCTAGCTGGCAAACCCTATTTGATGGGCAGACTTCTAAACGGTTATATATTATGCAGGACCTATTTATTTATTCATTGAGCCATGTAGTATTTCTCCATACAGCCATGGAACATACAGTATGGAAGAAACACTTTTTCGACGGCCACCACACAATTCGGCCACTTTTGTTCTGAACCATGGTTGTTCATCATAGAATAGTTTCACTGAATACACTCATGTATGTGTTTGTGTGTGTGTGTGTGTGTGTGTGCGTGCATGCGTGTGTGTGTGCGTGTGTGTGTGTGTGTGCGTGCATGCGTGTGTGTGTGCGTGTGTGTGTGTGTGTGTGTGTGTGTGTGTGTGTGCGTACGTGTGTGTTTGTGCGTGCGTGCGTGTGTGTGTGTGTGTGTGTGTGTGTGTGTGTGTGTGTGTGTGTGTGTGTAAGTAAGTAAGTAAGTAAGTACGTAAGTAGGTAATATTTTAAATATTATGTCGTCCATTCTAGCATTTAGTTTCCCTTTCCTAAATCCAATCCCCAGTAATATTTATTTATCGCTTTAAAACTCTAAGCCTCAGAACTTCCCATGAATCGCATGACTTTGCATTTCTACACGTGTATATGTCAAAATTCAGGAGTGGGTTAGCTTCCTGAGCCCTTAAATCTGCTGACCCTACAAATAATAGTCACAGGTCTACCTCGCCTTCTCGCGTTTAATGTTGAAAGGGGATATTATTCCGAGAAGTTCTTCTCGAATGAACGGATGTATTTTCGCTCTAATAAAGGATGTACTAAGAAGTTTGGCCCGATTGCATTAAAATCTAACTTTTATACCTTTCATGCTGAGTCTATCTCCAGCCATGAATATATGAGCTAGTTTTCCCTTTCAGGTTATAATTTAAGGACGTGATATAATGGATATATTATATATATATATATATATATATATATATATATATATATATATATATATATATATATATATATATATATATATATACTGTGGTACCTCGACTTACGAGCTTTTCGAGATAAGAGACTTTTCTCGGCAGTTTTTTTCCTTCAAGTTACGAGCTAATATTCGGGTTACGAGAAAGCTTCAGATACCCCACCGCTAGTTTGCGCAGCGAGCGCCAATCTTTATGCACAATTATTATACAATTGTATACATATTATTCTTAAGACTACTATCCAGTCTTTAACCGAGAGATTGACACTGACACTCTACAATTATCACCCGGGGAAACTTGCTCTGTCCACACTTGAGTAGCCCTCCGAAACCAAAAAGAGCCAGCGGATGACCGAATGGCTAGGACGCTTGCATTCGGTTCAGATCCTGTGGGTTCGAGTCCCACTGTTGGCAGGGATTTTTGTAGCCGTTCGCAATCTTTTTTAAACTGTAGGTCTCGGTCTAATTATCCCTCGTGGAGCAAAAAGTGGACCGTAGCGATCCAAACCAAACCAAACCAAACCTAACAGCGTCTAACCTCTGTCGCAGAGATATAGCTTCAGTAGGCAATTGATGAAATTCCCTCTCCCCCACTGGAACTCCATATGGGGTCTAGGGGATTTGATAACCTTGGTCCTAGGATCGCAAGCCCTCCCCCTTCTACGTATTATGAGAAAGAGGAATCCGAACATTATAGCCACATTGAACGATGCAACAATCGCCCACCTTCCGTGTCACTTTGAGAGGCTAGCTCGTAATAAAAGCATCAGTTTTGCGCTTGTATTTGTACTGGCAGTTATTTTGCAAAACTTCATTTTTCCAACCATGGGTTCGAAGAAAATGACTGCGAAGGACAGTGCTGAGGAGAAGAAGGAGCGGATGACGTGCATTGAGTTGAAAAAAGAAATTGCCAAAAAACATGACCAAGGTGTGCTTGTATACTTAAAGGCTCTGAGATTTTCCGAATGATAAACGGGCAGCGGCTTAATCTTGCAGTCGCCTTTCGTGGTAGCGCACAGTGCGAGGGTTAGCCTACCCTTCAATGGTTTCTATCCTGGAATCCCATTCTCCTCTACCGTAAGGTAAATGTTGTACATTACACTTAATAAAACAAGTTTATTGCAGTACATTTTATTGTATTGCCATTTTATACAATGTTCGTCATTTATAAGCACATTTATCTTATTTAAAAACATGTAATAAAAAATTACGGCGTTTTGGGGGTAGCCCGGAACGAATTAATGGCATTTCCATTAATTTCAATGCGGAAAATTGATTCGAGATACGAGTGATTCGAGTTACGAGCTCCGTCATGGAACGAATTAAACTCGTAAGTCGAAGTACCACTGTTTATACTCATTGATACACACAAAGTGAGTGAGAGAGAGAGGTTGATGGAGAGAATGAGAGAGATAGAGCAAGGGAGAAATGGAGAGACGGAGAGATTGAGGAAGAAATATATAATGATAGCTTTAGTGAACGATATTGTGAAAGAGAGAAAACTGTGGATATGCAGAGTGACAGAGGGGTGAGGATTGAGAGAGGAAAGAGAAAGAGTGCTAGTGAGAGAGATAAAGAGAGAGAGAAATTGAGAGACAAAAAAAAGGAAGGAAATAATCATGAAGAAAAGAATAATGAATGAGAGGAAGAGATAAACAACAATGAGCGAGAGAGAAAAAAACAAGGGAGAAAAGAAAAGATAGGAGAGAGATATTAATGAAGAGATAAAGAGAGAGAGGAAGGCATGGAATAATAGTGTGATAGAAAGCTAAATTTCCAGAGAGTAATGTAAGGTGAAAAAGACATGGAAACAGTGTAAAACATACACAGAAAGGGGAGGGAGATATTGGTCACGAAAGATGAAACAGAGGAGCGGTGAATTAATAGCGAGATAGAGAGAAATTTTGACAGTCGGATGGACAGAGATAGGGAGGTAGAGAAACAGACGGTTGGAAAAATGTACAAAGATATATAAGTGTGGAGAAAGATGAATATAGACAGATAAACAGATTGCACGATACTTCAAGAAGGTAAGTCCATGTGAGAGAATATATAAGATTCAGATACCTTTTCAACTACAAAATAATTGAATATTTCACCGACTCATAACTGAATATAGCCGTAAAAAACCACTACTTGGAAAAAAATGACTACTCTTTCCTTATTTCTACTTAGGGTAGTCAGTAGGAGCATCGTCTGAGATGAATTCGATCATTAACAAATTACGCGGATGAGTTGGAATCCTTCTCGATGACGAACAAAAGATGAAAATCGCTTCTTCCACCCAGGAGGAGAAAGTTAATCATCTTCCGCTCCGCTCATGATGTCCAAGTTCTGCTCCGTTGATTCACGGTTCATTTTTGGATGAGGAGGAAAAGCTCCTTTGACGGCTTCCAGGAGGTGTGGATTAGAGCATTACGTCGAACATTAATTGCGGAAAAAAGGACACCACGCATGCGTAAAAAAAGGGGCTTTTTCTAAAAATCTTCCAAAGGAAAAGGAACATTGAACATTAAAAATTGACGTATACGGATTCTTATACATTGGGTGTAAAAACGAAATGATGTTTCAGGTTAAGAAAGGTAAGTGAATATATATATATATATATATATATATATATATATATATATATATATATATATATATATATATATATATATATATATATATATATGTATATATATATATATATATATATACATGTATATATATATATATATATATATATGTATATATATATATATATATATATATATATATATATATACACATACATACATACATATATATATATGGAAACTTTTTTATGGTGCGCAGTCCTGGTTCCGAAAAAAAAACATTTGTAGTGATAGCCTTAGAAGAGGGGTTTGTTCCCTAATATTAACTCTATGGAGTCTTGAATCCGTTCAAAACAAACTATTGCCGTTTATATGGGTAGCCTTCTAGATAGGTTTCTCTCTATATATCTATGGCGCCCGGTATAAAGAGCGTAAGTCAAAAACAGTGATTTAAATATGCCGAGTTACTGGATTTTATATCACTCGCAGAACAATAATTTCGACTGGAGTCTTTTGTACAAAAAATGCAATTTTGTATAAGAAGTTGATATATATATATATATATATATATATATATATATATACAGTAATATAAACAGTCTTCGAACACTTGTAAAAAAATCTCTACTTATAAGTAAATATTCTAATTTTTCGTTAAATTAATATTTAGTAGGATATCCTTTAGAATCAGCAACAGCTTTTAAACGTCTGGGAATAGATTGCACTTGTTCTTTTGTAATTTCTGCATCAATGTTCATCCATTCTTCCATCATAATTGTTTTTAGTTCGCTTTTCGTGTGAATGTCGTGTTTTCGAACTCGAACTTCCAGTTCTCTCCAAATATGTTCTATTGGGTTTAAATCTGGTGATTGAGGTGGTGTTTTCACCTTAATCACTTGACAAATCAAAACTTGTGGACAATTATAGAGACACCAGAGGCGAACGTTGAGAACCGTGTGCTTAGGATCGTTATCTAGATAAAAAATTAAAGTTGTCTCCCATACCCAAATTTTGGGCTGATAATTTTAAATTGTATCTTAAAATATTGATATAAACAGCATGATTCATTGTGAAATCAATAGATACCAAATTGCCTAGTCCTGATGCTGTTATGCACCCCTACACAAGGCCACCTCCACCGCCATGCTTAACTGTTCCTACTAAGTTCATGGGTTTAAGTTCCTCATTTTTTCTTCTCCATACAATTATGTGGCCATCGGAACCAAAAATGTTAAACTTGCTTTCATTCGGAAATAAGATATAATTCCAATACGTTTGGGACTTATTTATCATTGACTAGCTGAAGTACCCAGCGATGCCCGGGATTTTAAGAATGTTTGTTAACCAAAATCAATTTAAAAATTAACACAGTATAAATAACATAGAAAAAAATATATGTGAAATGTTAAACACGCCTCAGAATTTCAGCCTTTCATCATTGTAGTACTAAAATCTGAAAAGAAAAAATGTCAAATTCTCTAATGTTTGTTAACCAAAATTAATTTAAAACTAAGCACAGTATAAATAACATAGAAAAAAACCTCGTGAAATCTATAAATATATAAATTTATAATAAATTCCTCAGAATTCAGCTAAATTAGCCTTTCATCATTGGGGCAAAAAAAAAAGAAGCTGCAATTACAGGTTCAGCAGAAATTTCCAATAGAACCATGATATGACTGCAGCGTTGCCTCTTGAAAAATTAAGTGTTTGATTGAGGGCTGCAAACCATTCAACTCCTCTCCACATTTAACTCCTGTAAACATCCTCTACATATTAAATTCCTTTTCTCTCCATAATAAACTCCTCAGAATTTTGGTACATTCAGCCTTTCATCATAGTACCACTAAAAACTGAAACATCCTCTCCAGAAATATAAATTTATTAATTTCAATAATTAAACACATACAAATGTATAAATTACACAAAAGTTTTTTAACCAACATTTGAATAATTCGTAAATGAAAAAGCATATGAAAATAAAGATAATAAGAACTTCCGGAATCGAAATTAATTAGCCTTAATTTTTAATTAATAAAAAACCAACATAATATGAATAAAAACGATAGCTGTTTAAAAATATATGAAAATAAAGATATTATAAAGATGATAATAAAAAAAGCATAAGAAAATAATGCTCGCGCATGAAGTTAACGTTACGATATAAAGATAGTAATAATAATATAAACCGCGTGCATAAAATATTTAGATTTTCAAGCGAAATAAATTAATTTTTAGAAAAAAAACTACTTTTAATCGAGAAATTAAATACATTGCACAAAATTTTGATTTTACCAACTTTCTACCCTACAATTTACACCCTACTTCTTTTAAATAGGGTGTAAGTATAAAGTTTTAACAGCCAATTGAATGCCAGTTAAAAAAGATTGTTGTTTAAAATCATATAAAAATTACGCTATTATAAAGATAATAAAAAAAAGTATAGGAAATTAATGCGTGCGCATGAAGTTAAGGTTACGATATAAAGATAGTAATAAAAATCTATATATATATAAAACATTTCCGTAACTGACAGACAAAATGATTGACTGAATGACATACAAAATACAGACCAAACCGCTGAACCTAAGGACTGAAATTTTGCATGGCGATTCTTCTTATAATGTAGGGGTGCACTAAGACAGATTTTTAAAAAATTCTTCTTAGATTTTTTAAAATTAAATTTTTAAGCTGTTTTTGTATCTTTTTTCAAGTTTGCATTTAAAATAATAATGTGAGGGTTGTAAAATTTATATCACGAAAAAGATCATAAAAATTCATTTAAAATGAAATTTTTTTCGAATCTTTACCTCCACTTTCTGATTTTTGGTGAATTTTTAAAGATTAATTTTTACAATTTAATTTATTAAACGCTGATCATGTGATTTCTTTTTCTGGTACTTTAAATAAATTTATCGTCACGTAACAACGAAATAGACAATTTTTATTCTTTTCTTGCTAATGCGGCAGACGATTGGACATTATCCAAAAAAATATTAAAATACATTAAAAGATATGTTCCTCAAACTGTACTATATTCTTTAGTATGTCCTATTAGATTTAATTTGAATATTTTCTTCTACATTATTTTGTCTATAAAAATATCCCTTACGATTTTTAAAAATATATATTTTTTGTTTTCTTACATCATTTGTATACATTGATCGTTGTATTTATTATATATATATATATATATATATATTGCCATTCATTGCATACATTGACGTTGTATTTATTATATATATATATATATATATATTGCCATTAATTGCATACATTGACGTTGTATTTAATTTGAATGTATTCCGCAGCGAAGTGTTGTTTTTCAGATGGGTTTTAATCATGAAGCATCTGTAGCTTTATGGTTCGAATACTAAAAGTTTAAAATAGTGGCGCCATCTACTGAACGTCTGTGAATCGACAGTCGCATCCTTCAAAAGTTGCTGGTTATTTATTAATTAAAAATATTGGAAAGTTCTTGTGGATCTGTAAATATACATGTGGTAACAGTTTTAAAATTTATAAATTATCAACCTACACAGGTGATAATTTATCCAGCATTGCCCGGGATTTTAAGAATGTTTGTTAACGAAAATCAATTTAAAAACTAAACACAGTATAAATAACATGGAATAAAAAGCATGTGAAATGTTATACGCATGAATAAAAAGAAAACCCAACATAAAAAAACCATAAATTTACAATAATTTCTTCAGAATTCAGCTAGATTTAGCGTTTCATCATTGGAGCAAAAAAACCCTGAAAAATAAACATAAAATATGTACATTTATAATAAACCACTAAATGCTGAAAAGGAAAAATGTCAAATTGTCTTTAGGAAAGTAAAGAATTTTGAAAAGTAAAGCTGAAAAGTAAAAATGTCAAATTGTCGAATGTTTGTTAACCAAAATCAATTTAAAAACTAAACACAGTATAAATAACATAATAAAGATTTAGCCTTTATCATTGGAGCAAAAAATCCTGAAAAGTAAAACATAAAATATATAAATTTATGATAAACCTACCAAAATCCATTAAAAAACTAAACACAGTATAAATAACATAGAAAAAATAGTATACGAAATGTTATACACATTAATAATATGAAAAATAAAATAAAATAAAAATAATATTTTTTAAAAATAATAAAATAAAATAAAAATAATTAAAAATAATAATAAATAAAGATAATAATAATAATAATTTTAAAAATGAAATAAAAAAGCCTCCATAAAAAACCTGAAAATACATGTTTAGCAAAATTCGTACGATCCGTATTCGAACCCGGGTAGTGGAGCGTAAGAAAAGAACGATTTTACCGAATGCGCCACGATGACATGCTGCTTTGAGTAAATAGAAAAATATTCGTACTAAGATTTCTGGAACGTTGCCATGGGTTGGTGAATATACATGTATTTATGGAGTAAGAGAAGTTTTAAGTCAGAAATAAGTTAGCAGGATAGAAGCTTAGTCTTTAACTCTTCAATAGACACAAAGACATAAGCGAGGGGATTGCAGTAGCGATTAAAAAAGATCTCGTGACACTTAGCTTGGTTGATTCGAATTTTCCATCGCGTGTGAGAGTGTCAATATGCCGTTGGATCCGATTTATTTTAGAGTATAAAATCTGACTTGAAAGATTATTATTTTCATTTATTATTCTGGTTTAATATATAACTTGAAACTTTTTGATTTTATTTATTTTTATCTTTTCGCTCGCTGTTTGCCAGCTAACACTAACGTGGACGCCATATTCAGAGGGATGATTCCACAAAGTGTAACAGCTTACATTTAGTTTCAAAATTGTTGGTTTTTTATTAATTAAAAATGAACGGTAATTAATTTCGATTTTTAAAGTTCTTCAGACCCTCGGCTGTTTTTAAAGACGCCTGTATGTAAAATTTCACGATCATTGCTCCTAAACTGTGGATTTCTATACAATTACAGATAGACAAACATTCATTTTTATATATTAGACTAGCTGGAGTACCCGGCGTTGCCAGGAATTTTAAGAAGGTTTGTTAACCAAAATCAATTTAAAAAATTAACACAGTATAAATTAGCCAAAAAAAGCATGTGAAATGTTATACATATCTCAGTATTTTGGTAGATGCAGTCTTTCATCATTGTACCACTAAAAGCTGTAAAGTAAAAATGTCAAATTGTGAAATGTTTGTTATCCAAAATCAATTTAAAATCTAAACAATTTAGCAAGATTTAACCTTCTATGTTTGGAGCAAAAGAAGCTGATAAGTAAAACATAAAATATACATACATTTATAATAAACCACTAAAAGCTGAAAAGGAAAAATGTCAAATTGTCTTTTGGAAAGTAAAGCTGAAAAGTAAAAATGTCAATTTGTCGAATGTTTGTTAACCAAAATCAATTTAAAGACTAAACACAGTATAAATAACATAGAAAATAAGCATGTGAAATGTTAGACACCCAAATAATTTTTAAAAAATCCAATATAAAAATATATAAATTTATAATTAACTCCTCAGAATTCATCTAGATTTAACCTTTTATCTTTGGAGCAAAAGAAGCTGAAAAGTAAAACATAAAATATATACATTTATAATAAACCCCTAAAAGCTGAAAAGGAAAAAATGTCAAATTGTCTCTTGGAAAGTTAAGAGTTTTAAAAAGTAAAGCTGAAAAGTAAAAATGTCATTTGTCGAATGTTTGTTAAACAAAATTGATTAAAAAAGTAAACACAGCATAAATAACATTTAAAAAAAAACATGTGAAATGTTATACACATCTCAGAATTTTAGTAGATTCAGCCTTTCATTTTTCAAGTTTAAATTAAAAATGTCAAATTGTCTAATGTTTGTTAAAAAAAAGTAATTTAAAAACTAAACACAGTATAAATAACATAGATTTAATAACAGTATAAATATCATAAAAAATATACATTTATAATAAATCACTAAAAGCTTAAAAGTAAAAATGTCTAATTGTCCATATAAATACCTCCATAAATGCAGGATTTTTGTAGCCAAAAAAATATATAAATAAAGTATTAAAGTATTTGTTAAAGGCACTGACTGATGAAAAAATTAACAGAAATCTGCAGTTTGGGCTACACGCACCATAAATGCAAGATTCTGTAGCAATAATAGAAACATCCTGTCCTTATTAAACTCCATATAAATCTCTGTTCAATTAAACTGATCCAAATATTATCTGAAGTACCTTCATAAACTATGTTTCTCGTTTCTTGATTCGGGGTTCAATATGAATGTTTGTTAACCAAAGTCAACTTAAAAACTAAACACAGTATAAATAACATAGGAAAAAAACATGTGAAATGTTATACACATCTCAGAATTTAGATATATTCAGCCTTTCATCACTAAAAGCTGAAAAGTAAAATTGTCAAATTGTCTTTTGCCTTGTGAACTCTGCATGAAAAATTAAACATAGTATAAAAAAGGGATGGGAAATGTCATATACATCAATACTAAAAAACAACGAATAAATTTTGGTTCGAATTTGACTCTTAGTGTGCTTCACTCTTGAAAATAGTTGTTCTCAGATGTACGTGCTTCCAAACGTTGATGACCAGAATAACGCTTGACTATGCAGTGAAGGATATTTATATCTGGGCAGGTATGATTTATGAGTACAACAAAGAGACTCGATTGAATTTCTCTTTAAGTTAGATGTCAGATTGCAACTCTATGCATTCCATTTGACAATTTGCTAGCATTATATCTATATCGACTGTAAATAGAATAGAAAACATGTAAAAACAAAAATTGTTTATTTTCCCCGAAGTCCTGAAATCAATTGTAAATTCTTGTACTAAATCGGAAAGTAGGGCTGCGTATTTTGTAACATTTTTAGAATTGTGCTTGGTCAGCGTCTCAAAACGTAAAAAAATTTTTAACATTTCATTTGGCTTGCCATAATTTCAACTTCATGGATATTGCACTTAAGTAAAATCCATGAAGTGACGGGTGTTTGAGTCATTTAAATGGGCATTCAGATCTATCAAAATCTGTTAAATCTGCAAGCCAGTTATAAAGTTCTGGCACAGATTACTTTTCAATGTCATAAACAATTTGATACCATCAAGTAGGCTATAAAACCTTTTTAATATTTTCTCCACTGAGCTACCTTATTTCTTAAAAGTATTGCCATATTCAGCATCCAAGCTTTTAAGAAATTCCTGAAACTGGCTATGAATCAATCCCCAAGCCTTCATAAAATTCACCATTTTGAAGATGATTTGCATAACATGGTCCATTTCTTTCCTTTTCTGCATTACCTTTTATATCAAGGCAGGCTATTAATTTTTTTTTCGCTTTGAGCTCTCTCTCACTAACACTCTGGGCCTCACTAACACTTGCTTTGGGCCGCATGCAGCCCGCGGGCTGGACATCCCTGTATTAAAATATAGGTAAAAGACCCTGACAAACTTAAAAATTAATAAAAATCTGCAATTAGGGTCCCACACACCATAAATGCTTGATTCTGTAGCAATAAACATCTCCGTAATTAATATCTGCATAATAAATGTCTGCATAAATGCAAGATTTTGTAGCAAAAATATTAAAGTATAGCTAGAAGGCATTAACAAACAAAAAAATTAATAGAAATCTGCAATTGAGTTCCACGCGCCATAAATGCAAGATCAGTTGTTTTCAAACAACTAAAATAACCAAACATGTTATTTTTCACACATTCATTAATATAATCGTTATGTTGAAAGGGTCAAAATATAGAGATGAAGCTATACGTTGCATGTATTATTTTTGCATTTTAAAATTTTCTCTTAGATTGTAGGCCATTTTGAAGATAACTGGTATATGTATCATGTGTGAGAAGGAAATTAAAATATTAGCATTAGGATTTTGTGGAGAGTGATAAGCGTTTTAGCTAAATTTCAGATTAATATTCTACGTTCGGAGTCAATTTTTATAAAAAAATAATTTTTTAAACATTTTTTTGGTCTTTTAAGGTAAAATAGCACTTAAAAATTAATAAAAGGAACAAAAACCTACCTGTAAATAGCATACTTTTTTTTATAAATTGGTCAATTTGAAGTAATTTTTATTGAAATTTAGCTAAAATGCATATATAGCTCTGAACAAAATTATATTGCTACTATTTTAATTTCCTTCTCACACATGATACATATGACAGTAATCTTTGCCTGCGGCTTGTCCACTTATTATAGTCGCTTCTATAAAGTTCTTCATCAATTTCTTTATACATATTCTTGAAGGTGGATCCAAATTCCTGAGAAGCATAATAGGTGCACCAATCTTTAATTCCAATATATGTGGCGGTACTCCAGATGGCCACAGAGAGTTCAAAAATGTGTGTTTCTCAGAATTATGTTTTTTAGCACAAATCTCTACGGTTATCATGATATCTCACATAATAATGTATATAATTTGATAAAATTTTCAGAAAATGTTTTAGATGCTATTGTTAATGAAATGATGCACAATAATTGGTGTATAATAAATAGTTTTTTATTTGGGGCTGTTTTTATAAGGAAAGGAATGACGAATCGCGGAAAATTTTCATATTGGAACATAAAATTGCGTGTATTATTTTTGCATTTTAAAATTTTCTCTTAAGATTGTAGGTCATTTTGAATATAACTGTCATATGTATCATGTGTGAGAAGGAAATTAAAATAGTAGCATTAAGATTTTTATGCAGTTATAGGCATTTTAGCTAAATTTCAATAAAAATTACTTCAAATTGACCAATTTATAGAAAAAGTATGCTATTTAGAGGTAAGTTTTTGTTCCTTTTTTAAAATTTTTAAGTGCTATTTTACCATAAAGCACCGAAAAAAACCTTTAAAAAATCATTTTTTAAAACAAACAAATGGAATAGCTAAACACAAACATAGTTAACCGTAAATAAATCGCAAAACTGTGCTTAAGATTAGACTGATTCTTTTTAGTTAAGATATACTAATTTTTATGCTTTTAAAAGTACATCGTGAATTATAAAATTAAGAACAATATAAAATACAGTAACGGATTATTGCTTCTTTTAGGAAACAACAAAACACAACTTGTGCAACTACTGCCACTCGCTGCTACTGTCGTCTGATGAGCAAAAAAAATTAAATAATTCAATATTATTCCGATTTTTCACGCTAGTGGAAAAAATGCCACGCCCACTTTAGAGTCACTTGAAATAATTAAACACACACAAATATATAAATTACACAAAAGATTTTTTTTTAATTCTGTAATGTGTCTAAATCTCCACTATGGAAATATATCGGACAATTCCATCATTTTAATAAGAAATTTCTAAAATGAAAATAGCAACAAATAACGTCTGTTTATAATCTGAGGACGATGTTAATTTCACTGAAATGTTTTAAAATATAAATTTTAGATAAGAAATATTTAACGCATTTACTACGCATTACATCGTTTCAATAAGAAATGTCTGAAATGAAAATGGCAACAGAGAACGGTTGTTTACTAAATAACGCGGCGAAAATAAACGACGATCGGTAATCGAAATGTCTTAAAGTATAAAATCTGACTTGAAAGATTATTATTTTCATTTATTATTCTGGTTTAATATATAACTTGAAACTTTTTTATTTTATTTATTTTTATCTTTTCGCTCACTGTTTGCCAGCTAACCCTAACGTGGACGCCATATTCAGAGGGTTGATGCCACAAAGTGTAACAGCTTACATTTAGTTTCAAAATTGTGGTTTTTTATTAATTAAAAATCAACGGTAATTAATTTCGATTTTTGAACTTCTTCAGACCCTCGGCTGTTTTTTAAAGACGCCTGTATGTAAAATTTCACGATCGTTGCTCCTAAACTGTGGATTTCTATACAATTACAGAGATACAAACATTCATTTTTATATATTAGATAGTGCGAAGGAAAGCCTAAGCTTTCTGTTTTTCTCACTCGCAAATTATTTTTTACGGGCAGAACGCCCATGTAATCCAGCTGCTCTGAGAACTCGTCGAACAGTTTCAGGTGAAATTGAAGTAGAAAATGTTTCATTAAATTCTGCAGAAACTTTTGCAGCAATCAAACGTGCATTTTTCATAAATTTTCTAATTACAAATCTCTGATCACGTTTTGTAAACTTTGCCAGATGACATTTTCTTACATTGTTTTCAATCCGATTTTTTTCTTTAAAGCGTTTTATCGCATACTATACAGTAGAATGGGATAAATTAAGTAATTTAGCAATATTCCGAACTGATTTACCACTGCGATGATGAATAATAATCAATTTTCGAATGTTGTTTGTTGTTTCTTTACGACTACGAGCCATTTTTAAATAATAAATAGAATATTACGGAGAAGGGAAGCAAAAATTTAAGCCAAACGAAATTCTAAATGCCATCACAATTCAAAAATAAAAATAAAGCTCCGGACGATAATTTTAATTATGAATTTATCCGAAAATATTTGATTGTACGATGACTTTTGTGAGATAATGTTTTTGTTACTTTCTGATTACTGGTTTCTTAAAAATAAAGTTTTACTACGTTTTCAAAATATTTCATGTCTTTTTATTAAGAATAGATTATAGATCTTATTATTAAATACCCATTCAGAGATATTCATTTTTATTAATGGATAGACCTCTATCTCATTGATAATCGTAAGTGTACGAATACTTTTGGGAGCCACTGTATATATATATATATATATATATATATACAGTGGGATCTCGATCTATCGTTTTTCAAGGGACCGATTGAAATGAACGATAAATGCGGAAACATAACAAAGCAATATGATCGTTGGGACTGGATAAAATGAACGACACATACGGAAAAACGATGGATCCGAAAACGATCGATCGATTGAGATTCCACTGTATATATATATATATATATATACATATATATATATATATATATATATATATATATATATATATATATATATATATATATATATATATATATATATATATATATATATACATTTGTATTTTTTTCCTCATGAATGTATAATTAAGTGTAATTTTTATATGTATATATACAGGGGTTGTGCAGAAAAATGGAAACACCTTCCACAATGAGTTATTAAGCTCCCAATAACGCTTTGAAGTACACTTTATATTTGAAACTGGTTGAGGACTCGTCCAGATAGGTGCTTACGAATCCTCGATGGTGATAAGTGGTATGTTACACATTCTTCAGGAAGAAACTGCTCCAGTTCTGTAATAGATGATGAAGGATGTTAACGGGATCTCATTCTGTTATTAAATAAAGACCACGTGGGTCGATTATGTTTATCTCTTAGGCCGTTCTGCTTGTGGCTTTTTTCCCCAGCTTGTTTTTATTTCTTCTTTAACCTTTAGCTTATGGGGCCATTTTACTACCCCCTCTAAAAAACGAGAAATTTCATACCCCCTTTGTAAGGATGGCCATTAAGGGGGTTATATATATTAATATATATCCCCCTATCGAAGAATTTATATATATATATATATATATATATATATATATATATATATATATATATATATATATATATATATATATACACTGCTGGCCACTGTAGATGCAACACCCTGAAGGAAACACGCAAATAACATAAAATTTACAACATGCATTAGCGGAGGTGAGATATGCAAATGATTAGAATTTCACAGGCGCCACTTCAAAGCGCTATTTAAGGCTTGGAGATTTCGACGATTTCAAGTTCGGCAATTGTGTTTTTCTTGTGGTTTTTTCAAAAAAATGATCAATTATACCTCGTCGAAAACAGCGATCATCTTTTGATCAAGTATCCGAGTTCGACAGAGGAAGGATAGTGGCCTACCGAGATTGTGGATTATCTTTCAGGGAAATCGGTAGTCGTGTTGGACGAAACAAAACAACTGTAATGCGGATATGTGATCGTTGGATGCAGGAGGGTTTGACGGACCGGCGTGTTCGATCGCATCCACCTCAGCGCACCACTTCACCTGATGACAGGCAAATTGTGCGCATGGCAGTGACGGATCGCTCAGTCACATCACGAACCATAGCACAGCACATGCAGTCTGTAACGCATCATCCAGTGACTGCGCGTACCATTCGACGCCGTTTACAGCAGAGTGGTCTGTCCGCAAGACGTCCATTGCTTTGTCTACCCTTGACGCAGAACCACAGACGTCTCCGCCGCCAATGGTGCGATGACAGAAGGATGTGGACGGCAGAATGGAATGAAATTGTCTTTACTGACGAGTCACGCTTCTGTCTGCAACACTACGATGGTCGCATTCGAGTCTGGAGACACCGTGAAGAGAGGATGCTGAACAGCTGCGTTATGCACCGGCACACTGGTCCTGCACCGGGTATTATGGTATGGGGCGGTATTGGATATCACTCTCGCACACCTCTAGTACGCATTGCCGGTACTTTAAACAGCCAGCGCTACATCTCCGAGGTGTTGGAGCCAGTTGTCCTTCCTTACCTTCATGGCTTGCCCACAGCTATATTTCAACAGGATAATGCGCGACCACACGTGGCAGGCATTGTCCAACGGTTCTTCGTCAATCGCCAGATTGAATTGCTTCCCTGACAGCCTCGCTCTCCGGATCTTTCGCCGATAGAAAACATGTGGTCCATGGTTGCTCTACGATTGACCCAGATTCCATCCCCAGCTGCCACAGCAGATCAAGTTTGGCAACGTGTGGAAGCTGCTTGGTCTGCTGTACCCCAAGAACTCATCCAAAGTCTCTTTGAATCAATGCCGAGGCGTGTGGCAGCGGTGATCTCCAACAATGGCGGCTACTCTGGCTACTGATTTTGGCAGGAACCACACTTCACAGAAGTCTATAAATTTAATCATTTGATACTTGGTCAACATGCTATCTACAAAATAAATTTTGTTGTGATATCTCTTGTCTTTCTTGGTGTTGCAATTTGGGTGGCCAGCAGTGTATATATATATATATATATATATATATATATATATATATATATATATATGTGTGTGTGTGTGTGTGTGTGTGTGTGTGTGTGTGTGTGTATGTATGTATGTATGTATATATTGAGCCCGTATTCTTGGGATGCATGTTATCCCACCCCGTAAGGAAAAAGGTTAAGCGCGCTTTGATGGAACGTTCGAAAGCGCGAATTCAATATAGTTAAAAAGTTAAGTTATTTAATTCAAGTTAAAATAAACATTTTTTAATACATATATATGTATATATTTACATAATGTACAGATTATTTTACTTGGAAATTTCTGGCAGTGTGGTATATTTTAAAGCAAGGTGATATGCACAAACCCATTTCTTAATCTGTACACCATAACCTTGTGTCTTTACGTACTTTTCTTTCCACTCAATGATTCTTTGCAGCATAATGCACATGTTCTCCTTGGTCCTTTAGGATATTCAGTTGCGGATATGTACTCTGCAAAATGTATTTCTGTGAGTCTAATGGGATAATCTTGTTTTGAAGGGCGTCCAACCGAATTCGAAAATCCGAAACTGCCGCCCTTTTATACTGTATGTATTCTCAAAACAATCCCTTAAAAATCTACTTCTTATCTGGAGGAATAGTATCCGAATGTCATTTATTGCTGCCATCGAATGATAAAAGAAATAAACTATTTAGAGCGCGGGAAACGCGTTTGTAACGTTCTAAAAACCAGATAGACGCATCCAGTGCGTCGATAACGTTGGGGAAAAGACTCAGATGGACGTGTCGAGCACGTTCGTAATGGTCTAAGGGGATTAAATCTCGCTATTGTTTAGGGCAGGGAAGAATACAACTTCAAACTCATGATTCTTCAATTCCTACTTTAGGGCTGCTATGTACTAACCCCATTCGATTCGTTCACCTCAATGTTAACCTATGGAGAAAATTTGTCCACGGATTTCCGACTTGGATTCAAAGATTTTTTTTAAAAATTGTACTCCGTCATAGAGAAAGAAATTTTACATTTGTGTACATTTTTCGTTTTTAAAAAAAATACATTTTAACATTTTAAAATTTAAATTACTCGGGTAAAAATCTGGTATAGTGTGTTTCAAACGCTCATAAATTCCTTCGGTGGACGAAATTTATAAAATGAATCCTGTAGCGCTTTGCAGAAAAGTTCGGGCTATCCGACAATACCAATTTTATTTAATTATCAGCATTTATGTACCCGTAAATAGTTGACAAAAATATATTTTAAATAAAAAATTTGGGGGGAGTGCTTAACCCCTCTATAGAGAGAGAGCCATTACAATCCCTCAAAATATCAATCTTAAGGGGGATGGAATTCTCGAACTGTCAACTGGACTCCAACCACCACAAGAGTCTGAAAGAAGAGGAAAAGGGAAATACGATTTTTTTTAGTACATAGCAGCCTTAAGAGTACCAGCTATGTGAATAGGGGGTTATCATCTTGAAAGATGGAATCTTCTACAGAAAACAAAGTCTGCACCACTGAAAGGAGATTTTCACCCAAAATTGGTTAAATAGCCACTGCAAGTTATCCTTCCTCTTAAGGTGATAATGGGACTTGCTGATAACCCCAATAGAATCACCCAAAGCATGACGGAACTTCCACTAAGGACCTGTTCACATAGGAGTCCGTTGCGTTGCGTAAAGGAAAAGATGACGTTGAGACGAAAATAAACCAATCATATGCCTCCAAACGATTAGCAATGTAATTTTTAACGCCTTTGATTGGTTTATTTTCGTCTCAACGTCATCTTTTCCGTAAAGCAACGCAACGGACTCCTATGTGAACAGGCCCTTAGAGTTACCGTTGGAAGGCGAGAGTTTGGGTTCTAAGCATCTTCCAGTGTTCTCCACACATAAAACACGTTCCTGGGGTTGAGAATAGTGTGAAGCTTGATTCATCTGAAAACAGTACTTGTTTCAATTGACCAGCATGAAATGTCTCATGTTTCTGACACTACTTTAGTCAACGCATTGCATTCATCTTTGACACTAGAAGTTTTGGAAAGGCAGCTCTGGTGTAAATATTTAGCTTAAAAAGTCCACCCCTCACTATATGAGACGAGACTGCGTTCTGTACATGCATATTAAGAACAACATTCACCCTCGTATCAGCGGTCTTTGTGTTTCAGGTAAAAATTACCTTTAATGTTCTCCTTTCTCAGCCCACGTGTTTATTGTTCCTTCCACCAT
Organism: Dolomedes plantarius; assembly: GCA_907164885.2. Lineage (NCBI taxonomy): Eukaryota > Metazoa > Arthropoda > Arachnida > Araneae > Dolomedidae > Dolomedes > Dolomedes plantarius. The sequence goes on from OU015500.1 coordinate 155,627,414, forward strand.
TGTGTCTGGCAGACCATGTTTTACCACGAATTTTGTACGCTCTCATGAAGTTAAACACAATACATATCGATATCCCCAACAGCTTTGCGACTGGGTTTACCAAAACACCAAACAGGCCCAAACCTACTACTGTGACCAAAAAGGTATCCGGAATGCTTCATTTAAAATACATCTATCGTAGATACCGCGTGTCAACTTTTATCAAACATTTTTACGACTTCTATAAGCATCTGGAAATAGTCAGGAATATATTTGATTTTACCGTCTGTAAATAAATTTATTTTTAAAGAGATAAGAATTTTCACTCGGTTGATTTTCCGAAATGACGAATGTTATTTAGCAAAGAACAAGCATTAAATTTTGTTTCGGAAAAACAAATTCTGCTACCAAAACATTTGAAATGTTGCAAAAAGTTTTTGAAGACGACTGTTTATCCAAAACAACAGTATTTGATTGGTATAAAAAGTTTAAAGATGGTAAAGTATCCGTCGTAGATGATCAGCGATCTGGTAGAACATCCACCTCGATTAATGATCAAAATATCCATCCGGTCCGATAATCGGTGCTTGGGGATCGTTGTTTGACAATAAGATATATTGTTGAACAAGTTCCTATATCATTTGGTTCCTGTCAAGTAATTTTAAAAGATCATTTAAGGTTACGACGCGTCGCTTCTCGAGTTGTTACTAGAACTTTGAATTTATTCAAAAAACACCAACGTGTTCAAGTGGCCCGAGAGAGGCTTTCCCTTCTAAAGACGATTCCCTTCTAAAACGCATTATTACCTGTTGACGCCAGTGGCTACGTTGCCAATCGCCAAAAGCGCACTTGAGCACCCTCTATAATTGGAACGAGTCAGTTACACTCGCACATCGTATGATCGATGTTCCACGTATGATATTAGGGCTCATACAGTTTGAGATTATCATGGCCCCTGTGCAAGGATGACACGCAAAATCGTGAAGCGTTCCACATCATACTCTATGAGCCAAATGTCATACGTGGAACATCGACCATACGATGTGCGAGTGTCACTGACTCGTTCCATTTATAGAAGGCGCTCAAGGGCGCGTTTGGTGCTTGCCAACATAGCCATTGGCGTCAACATTTACCGGTGATGCAACTTGGATGCACGCTTTTGATACAGAAACAGCTCAACAATTAAGTGAGTGGCGCTTGAGAGTTGAAGCAAGACCTAAAAGACCACCACAAAGTCGCTCAAAAATTGAGATAATGTTGGATGTTTTCTTCGATTGTTCTGGTGTTGTACAACATGAATTCCTACCAACTGGCCAGTCAGTCAATAAATATTATTATTTGAGTGTGTTGCGCCGCGCCGTTTGCGTGAGGCAATTTGGCTTGAAATGTGGCGAGAAAACTCACGGGATTGTCACCACGAAAATGCGCCATTTCTCAGTGCAATTACGATTATTTATGAGTTTTCAACCAAATATACAACAAATTCGGCTCCACAAGCTCAGTATTGACATGATATGGCACCGTGTGACTTTTACTTATTCCCACGGTTGAAACTGCCTCTTCTACGAATTCTGAAGGTGTTTCACAAAAACGACTTTAAGGCATGTTTCGAACATTGTAAAAAACGTTGGCAGAAGTGCATTGCAGTCGGAGGAGATAGCTTTTAAGGAGATACAATAAATATTTTGACCAATAAATACTTTGATAACTTTTGTTTTATGACCACCATTCCGGGTATTTTTCGATCACAGTAGTGAAATTAGTACTTTTTGAAATTCTGTCGAGTCGCTCATTTTGTCTCCAGCTTGAGCTAATTAGAGAAGCTAATTAGAGCTAATTAGAGAAGTGCAGCTTAAAATGCAATCAAACACTGCCTTGTAATTCACGCAATTCTCTTCATTAAGGGTAGTGTTTCCATTATGTTGGACAACCGCCATATATATTTGTAAACACACGCACAAACACAAACACACATACACACATATTTATATATTCATGCGTGTGTGTTTATATATATATATATATATATATATATATACACACTCATGGACAAAAAAATTAGCGCACCAAGAAATAATTGCGGGATCGTAACGAAACTTGCAATGAAGGTACATGTCGGGTAGATATGCAAATGATTAGAAATGCAGCGTGATTGCGCATTACGTATAGCCGGTAGAGGGCGGTGAACACCGTACTCTGTGGAGTATAAAACAGGTAACCAAAGCTTGTTTGATTGTGCTGAATTATTTACAAAGTAAGAGCTGAGATAGACATGCCATTACGCCGTGTTCGAAGACAATATAAGCAGTTGTCGCACTTTGAGAGGGGGAGAATCGTCGGGATGATGGAAGCTGGGTGGTCAGCTAGGCGAGTAGCTCGTCAATTAGGCCGCTCTGATTGTGTTGTGAGGAGGTGTTGGGACCAGTGGACCCGAGAGATGTCATGTACACGAAAACCAGTCTCAGGACGCCCTCGACAGACCAGTCGTCGAGAAGACCGCCACATCGTAAGAAATCCACGCGTACAGCCAACTGCTTCATCGGCCGCCATCCAGGCACAGGTAGCACCTTCACTAGGGCCCTCTGCGTCTTCTCGAACCATACGAATGTGATTGGCTGAAGGACAGTTGGTATCGTATCGCCCATTACGTGTGCTGCCCTTGACGCCCACCCATCGACGCCTCCGTTTGGAGTTTTGCCGCGCACGAGGAAACTGGACTGCAGCGGAATGGAACAAGATCGTCTTTAGTGACGAATCCAGATTCAATCTCGGCAGTGATGACAATCGTGTTCGTCTGTGGAGAATCCGTGGTGAACGCTTCAATCCTGCCTTTGCTGTACAGCGACACATCGCTCCCATAGCTGTTGTGATGGTATGGGGTGCCATTGCCTACAATACACGGTCACTCCTAGTATTGTTCCGTGGCACTATGATAGCCCAGCGGTATGTTCATGAAATCCTGCAACCACATGTGTTGCCACACATGCAACGGCTCCCAGGAGCCATTTTTCAATAAGACAATGCTCGGCCTCATACGGTAAGGGTGTCACAAGACTTTCTCCGCACTGTTACTGCCCTTCCTTGGCCTGCCCGATCCCCAGAATTGTCTCGAATGGAACATATCTGGGATCATTTGGGATGACGAGTTGGTCATTCCACGAGTTTGAACGAACAAGAGGCAAGGTTAAAGCAAATATGGAACGAAATGTCTCAAGACATCATACAGAACTTGTATGACGCAATGCCCGATCGTATCGCATCGTGCATTCGCGCTAGAGGGGGTCCAACGGAGTATTAAATCCTCCGTTCTTTTGCCTTTTTCTCTGAAATAAATTATCCTTTTTCTTTTATTTTCTTATCATTTACCTATATCAAAGTAGTCATTACGTATGTAAAATTTCGTTTCATTTTGACGACTCCTTCTTGGTGCGCTAATTTTTTTGTCCATGAGTGTATATATATATATATATACAGGGTGCAGGAGAAAGAACATTCTGATTTGGAACGTGAATAACAAAAATACAAAGCAAGATAGAGACAGAAATATTTTATACCTGATAAAAATAAAAATAAAAAAATTATTTATTTGCTATTAATTATTATTTCATTATTATTTATTTATTCTATTTATTTTATTTATTTATATATTTATACCCTCGGAATGTTCTTTCTGCCGCACCGCGTATACACACACACACAGACACACACACAAACATATATATATATATACGTACAACGCAAAAATATGGATTTTCCTACATTTACAAATTTTTATAAATTTGTAACAAAGTTACTCCCTTCACACAACAATGTTATCCCCTTCATTGCTACGCGGAATACTTTAAATTTTTCTGAATTTATAGAAAAAAGAGGGATCGAATCTGGTACAGAAGAATGTCGAAACGTCATTAATTGTTCCTCACGGAACGAAAACTATGTCTCGCGAATCTTTGTTGTTGACTTTTTTTGCCGTTGCCACATAGCCCAAAACAAATAAACGTAAAATAACAAGGCGACTTCTTACGCTCTTCACTCTATCGATTTCTCCCCTGACTGAGACGGATGAAGAGGATTTTGTTGTTAGATTCCTGCGCGGCAAGTTAATTAAAATTTATTTTCCACGTTCAATTTTACTTTCGCGAAATGTTGTGTACTTTTTTTCTTCGCTTGTGTGTTCGAAATCGGGGAATGTTAAATAAACACAGTTTGTTTTGATATCACTTGATGCGTCTCAAAATCTCCACACACACACACTCACCGACACATACGCTCACAAACACACACACACACACATGCATATATATATATATATATATATATATATATATATATATATATATATATATAGAGAGAGAGAGAGAGAGAGAGAGAGATTTCACGGTTTAATAAAGTGCTGAATCTACTAATGTCACGTTTCCCTAAGTTATAGTGGACACTTAGCCGAAGATTTATGTGTTTCAGGATCCAGGAATCCGCAACCGGGATGTGGGAGGTGGGAAAAAAGAGTTCCGATTTTTATTTGTCAGTGGAGAAAAGTGAAATCGGACGCGGGCGACTAAAGATGCCCCCGGGTCAAGCTAATTGGACAGTGTTGTGCTAAAGAGTTTAAGGGGAAACTATTATGTTGTGTCTAACATAGAAAAGGATGAATTTTACGACTATATTCCATCCACATCTTATCAATATTACTTTAGCAAAGAAAGAAAGAACTTCGTGACTTTTGAGGGTTTAAGTAGCTTTTCTGGAAAAATGAAAGGAATGAGAAGAGTGTAAACTGATTCTTAAAACCGGTGGATTGATTCTTCCGGCGTAAATTTTAAATGGCGAAAATTTTAAAATGGAAATAATACATTTTTTTTTTGTTTTCGCGATATTGATTCTTATGAAAGGTTGATTCTTATAACCACTGATCACTATAAGCGGTGGTTACAGTATATATATATATATATATATATATATATATATATATATATATATATATATATATATATATATATATATATATTTATATATTTATATGTGTGTGTGTGTGTGTGCGTATCATTTTGGTATTACTTAATCCGATCCAGTAGCTATATATGTGAATACTCAATAAGGGTTGCAGACTTGAAATGAGCTTCTGAGGGAGTAATCCACTCCTTACTAAATAGTGGTTCGTAAGAGGGCTGGGAATCTAGTGACGTTACAATATCAACATTTATATAAGGACCATACTGACTATCCTCAATAATATTGCACGACTGTGTGTCCGATATTGAGTACACACAGATAAATACAACGGAACACGTACAGGGAAAGGAGTCATTTCCGTGGAACACACAAAGGGCCGTTCCGAACTGACATTCTACAAAATGCGGTACGAAAATTAATTCCTCTGGAATGAGTATTAATGGATGAAATGGATTGAAGGGGGCGTTTCAAAAATGAGATAAAATTTTCATATCCGTATTCAACTCTCACTGATCAATGGTAGCCGTAATTTTTTTTTTGTGGACGAGGGTTTTATTTCAAGACGTTATTGTTAAAGAAGATGATGGGGAAAAGGGGACAGAAAATAACCTGAGAGACATATTTTTAAAGAAATTACATTCAATTGAAAACTGGATTTGTTTTCTCATCGGTTTATTATTCCATCTTTATTGTAATTTGCTATGCAATATGACATTTATTGTTATCAATATATATATATATATATATATACATACATACAGAGAGAGAGAGTTTGATTTCAGTCTAGTCTAGACTGAATATATAAACTTATATTCAGTCTAGTCTATAAGCAACTGATATTTAAAACCATTGTACATTTCCTGTTACTTGACTCTACGGGCATAGATTTGTACCTTCAGGCTTCACTTAGAAAAACAAACGGCCGTGTTTAAAGTTACAGAATCAATCTCTATCCTTACGCTTTCAAACCAAATGGAACTGCTCGTGGTACGATTAACATATCAATGCGCACATACTATGGAGCGAATGTTTCAAAACTCAGGTACTCGTGACAAAGTGATGTTTTCAAAATCAAGTCTCGCTGAGCTACTTGATTGTACACCGTTCTGACTGAACTCAAACTGTATATACGAGCCGAACACACATGCCTTGCTAAGGAGTACGTTGAAATTAAATACAACGGTAAATGTATGCAATTGATGCGATATATATATATATATATATATATATATATATATATATATATATAATCTTAACGGATATTTTTATAGAGAAAATAATCTAGAAGAAATTATTCAAATTAAATACAGCGATCAATGTATGCAATTAATTTGTATGTTCAATATCCATAAAACATACTAATTTGAATTAAATTCTTAAAAAAACTTTCATCTCAATGAGTCTAGGGGTTAAATTTTATCTTTTGCCATATTTTAATATTTTTTGTCAATTTATTTCGTTGTTATGCATGTGACGTAAAAATTCTTTAAAGTATGAGAAAAAGAAAATAAACCACGTGATCATAAAATAAATTAAATTCAAAAAATTAACATTTAATAATTCATCAAAAATCAGAAAATGGTGATAAAGTTTCGAAAAACATTTCATTTAAAAATAAATGTTATCATCTTCCGCGTGATATAACTTTTATAACCCTCAAATTATTATTTTAAATGCAAACTTTAAACAGTTACAGAAACAGCTTAAAAATTTAATATTAAAATTTCTAAGATGAACTTTTAAAAAAGTGGAGTTAGCCTCACTTTCATACAAGTCATTTCATACAAGTCATACAAGTCATTTCTATCTCATTTTTACACTGGCAAACGTCCAGCTTATTTCTGCTGCCAACAGATGGCATTGCAAATCAGACTTCGAGCAGTCATCTCTCATCAGTCATTAGACTTTAAGGCTCTGAATTTCAAAAAGAACAAGAATGGAGTTGGACCAATTTTCATATATATATATATATATATATATATATATATATATATATATAACATGTTGTTGTTTTCATGGAATAAACTTCAATTGTGAATTCTGAATTGGAATAGCATTTAATTTTGGCCTTGATTGTGTTTCTTCAAGAAATTACACAATTCGGGTCATTTCAGAGAGTCCGACAGGATGTAAACCTTTTAAAAATGCGCACGACTGCAACGTGAGCAAGGTAAAAAGCCTTACAGGAGTTTCGCTTTGGATTCCCGGTTTCGCTTTAGACTAAGATTAACACTGTGCCTTCTGAAGATGGCACTATAGATACAGATTCATGGCTATCCTATTTTAATTTAAATATACGGAAGGAAATAAAGACCAGGAGTGGAAATTAAATTTTTTTTCACGATCTGTAAAAGGAAAAACACTTAACGTTTATATTCAAAATTGTTACCAAATTAATATTTTTTCAGAATTAGTAACCGTTTTAAAAGAAAATTTCTTCACCCCTACCTTAGCCACCTTTTGTAAATTTGAAGGATTAAAATTTAATGAAAATAATGGTCATATTACGAAATATTTCAGGAGAAAATTTGAAATCGGAAAAAAATTAAATTTAAGTAGTGAAATGGTCTCGGAGGGTTTAACCGATGGCCTACCCAGGGAACTAAAATCGCTAATGACCATTAATTCCCCTTCTGACCCAATTGCTTGGCTTGATCAAGCTCACAGAGCGGTAAAAATATGAGAAAATCCACAATCTAGAAATGACTCACTCAGATTCATGACTCCATTTGTTACAACTCCCCAAATTGAAAACAAAGATGATAACTTTAGGAATAATTCCCAAACTTGGAATACATCAGTTGTACCAAGCTATACAAATGATGCCAGAACTTTTGCCCCTAGGCAAAATACTTACCAGAGACCTGAAAAATTTTAACGATACCAAAGACCATTTTATGCAAACAATCAGAGTAATAACCCTAGATTCTCTAGTGATCATAATTATGATAATCCACATACTTTGCCTCCCACTCCAACTAGAATGTGTACAGAGAGAGGTATTCCAAATGCTTTTCATTGGCATCAGGCTTGTCCATTTAGAATGGAAAGAGTTGATAATGAAAGGACTTCACCCCTTGCAATTGAACCACCCTCAGAAAATACTACCAATTCCCGACTATTGAAGGTGTCAGGCTATTTATGAAATAATAAACATGTAGACTGTGTCATAGACAGTGGGTCTATCCTATCAGTGATATATACCAGAACTGCTCGAAAATTAAATTTGAAAATAACTAGAGTAAGAGGTATCAAAGTTGTACAATCTCAAGGCCGTTTTGTAATGAACAAAATATGTAAGGTTAAGATGAAAATTGGCCAAATTAATAGAGATATTGTGTAATATGTAATTGATAATAACTTGGATTATGTAATATTAGGTTTAAATTGAATGTAAAAATTATGAAATTGATATTGACTGTAAAAATTTAAAACTAAACAAAAGTCTGTAATGATTAAGAATGAATGTAACATGCAGAAAGTAAATATGTCACTCCATATTCAATTCCAAGGAGGATTATTCAACAACCAAAATTAGTCCAGTCCTCAACCTGAGTGTTTTGTACGAAATAACTATGAAAATGATAATGAGAATATGATACTAAATGACACTATTCCTAAAACTGTTGACTCTGTAACAAATGTTGTTTCTCAGAATCTTAGTCAAAAAGAAGGTAATTTAGAAAGTTTGTTAATTGAAAATTTATCTGTATTTTCCAAAAGTAAATATGATGTTGGTTGTGTCAATATTGAACCCTGAAGAATTAACTTAACATCTGACTTGCCTGTTTCTCTAAGACCCTATAGAACTTCCCCTGAGGAAGAGTAGGAAATTAAACAATTGCCAAAGTACAAATTGATCAATTGTTGAAAGCAGGCATAATTAAGTAAAGTTGTAGCCCATATAGTTTGTCTGTATGCGTAGAACTTAAACGAGTGGAGGGTAAGAAAACAAAATTGTGTATAGATTATCGAAAATTGAATTCCCTTACTAAGACAGATGCAGAACCTTTGCCCAGAATTGATAATTTATTAGATACATTGAGTAAAGCCAAAATGTTTTCTGCCCTTGACCTCAGATCTGGTTTCCCAATTCACCCCGCGGCATATCCCAATTCACCCCGCGGATACTGAGAAGCTGGCCTTGAGTAGAAACTTTGGTCTGTTCGAGTAGCTAAGACTCTCCTTTGGACTAAAAAATACCCCAGCAATTTTTAACAGAACAATTAGGCGAATTTTAACAAAAAAAATTGATTTTGCATGTAGCTACGTTGATGACATAATTTTCTAATCTTCTTCTGAGAAGGAACATTTGGAACATTTAAGTACATTATTTGAAGTGTTTAAAAGAGAAAATATTAAACTAAACCAAAACAAATATGTGTTTTCTAAAGATCAGATAAAATGTCTAGGTTATGAAGTAAAAGATGGTAGAATAATTCCTGATAATAATAATAATAATAAAACTATTAAAAAATTGAAAAACCCTAGTAATGCCAAAGAGTTACAAAGAGTTCTCGGTAGTGTAAATGTTTATCACCGATTCCAAACTATGCAAAATTAGAGCTCCTCTTAATAGACTATTGAAAAAGAATGTTGTGTGGCATTGGGATGCTACATGTCAAAAAGATTTGATGAGTTGAAAGAGATCTTAATATCAATACCAGTATTAGAGTTATATTATTCTAGTAAACCATGTTATATTTCTGTTGATGCTTCCCAAAATGCTGTTGGAGCTGTTTTGAAGAAACCAGATGAAAATAAAATTATTCACCCTGTATCATAACATTCTAGAATTTTAAGAGTTTACGAAAATAATTACTCGATTACAGAATTAGATTGCTTTACAATTGTAGATGCATTAGATAAATATCATTATTATCTCCATGGGACAAAAATTGTCATACATACTGATCATGTGGGACTTGTTTGGTAAAAAAATGTTAAAAATTTAAAAGGTATGTTAATCCGCTGGTCCCTTAAATTGAGCATGTTCTATAAATAATGAGGCGGGTTCTATAAATAATGAGGCGGATATGCTTTCAAGACATCCCGTTTCTCAACATCTCCAACACTGTGTACATTTACTAGATAAGAATGAAATAATTCAACAACGAAAAAAAAATTACAATGTGTGGCAAAAATTATAAAGAAATTAATGACATGATGGTAATTAAAAAAATAACTTTTGTAAAATTGTAGTACCTAAATCCTTAAGATTAAAATTGTTAAACCCATGAAAATTTCGGACATCCAGGGGTTCAAATTATGCAAAATTTAATTACACCTCAATATTATTAGAAAAAACAAAAATGATTTGGATTCCTGCAAGAGGTACCCTCAACTGACAAACCTTTTGAATGTTTATCTATTGATAGAGTAGGAGGGTTTAATTACTACAATTCAGCCAAAATGTATTTACATATAGTGATAGATCATGCATTCTAGATATGTCTGGGCATTTCCCTCAAAGAGCGTTACTTCAGAAACATATGCTAATTGTCTAAATCAAATTTTAATGTGCAAAATCTAGAGAAAGTATTAAGCGATAGAAACGCAGCATTTACCTCATCCAGATTCAAAAAAATTCTTAAAAATCATAATATTAAACAACTTTTGACTTCCGCTCATCATCCCCAGACTAATGGAAAATTAGAAAGGGTGAATCAGTCCCTAGTTACCCGAATAAAATGTAAGGTTAATGATATCTCCAAAAAGATTCCGTGGACTAAAGTACTAGAGCAAGTTGTTACTGAATATAACACTCCCTCTCATAGAGTAACTAAGTTCACCACTGCACAATTATTATTTGGCAAGCTCCCTTTTTTTCGCCAATTGACCAAAATACTTATCCTCCACCTGATGAAGCACGAACTTTAGCTAAAACCAGAATCCTTGAATACCACCAGAAAAATAAGACGAGATATCATACTAGTTTTGAGGAATCTATATTTCAACCTGGAGATTTAGTAATATATGAGGAATTCGAATATCCAAACACTAGAAAATTAACTTCACCTTAACAGATTATTAATAAGTCATCTGAAGTCAAATATGAAATTGATAAAAAAAAAATTACCTCACCAAAAAAAAACATTCAAATTGTACATTCCTCATAACTGAGATTTTACTATTCACCCGAGAAGTTCAAACTACACCACGAATAAGTCACCAATTTGTAAATCATTCAGCTATCTTTAATCTTTCTATTTCAGCATTCTTGTCCTATCGCCCTCATAGTTAATTTTGAAGAAAACCCGTGAGTGTAAGTGAAACTCACCTTTTTACTATTTGAACCTTACTACATTTTATATGAAAAACACTATGCACAAAATAAATATTACTGATTTTATACTGGGGTTTCCACTGTCTCCCTGTTTCTTCGCGCTGTCCAAATGTACCCTTTGAACAGTTGCCATTCCCTCTCATGTTTAAGAAACGTGCCTGCCCCTTTTCATTTTGTGCAGTTTGCTCAACTTATGTTTCAGGTTTGAAGAACCTTCCCTTTGGAAAACGCTCACAAGGATGCACTCACGACAAGTCACATACCTCAAATTTATGTTTGTATTATCTTGATTTTTTTTTCTTCTTCACAATAATTGAATGTTAGTGTTAATTGTTGGAATCAGTATTTTCGTTCGAATTTTTGCAGCATCAGGCACCAGACATTTGATATTGATGTTGAAAGTTACATTTTGACGGCATTTCGTAAATTTATTCTACTAATTGCTGAAAAAACTTTTTAATATTTTTTTCTACATAATCAAGAGAAAAATTTAAACTCAAAACCAATGATAAAGAAAAGTATTTTGTGTAAAGAAAAAGGCAATAACCTATGCGCCAAGTTACAATAAACAACCAAGAACATTATTTTTCTAAAAAGTGACTACAAACCAGAAGATCTGTAAAAGAACTGAACGACTAAAAACTGTGAAAAAAATAAATAACTTTTGTGTTTTTATAACTATTTGAACTGTGTCTGTCCAAGACTACGAAAACTTTTCCAAGACTTTGATGCATATGTCAGGGACTGACACATGCACAATTTATTTTTTTTTTGCTTCTATTTGTATCTTTACATCTGTTGTTATTAATGTTTTCATTTAGATGTACCATTACATTTTTATTTTACTCCAGATATTTGTTTTTAAAATTATGCCATTTTTCATACTATTATGTCTTTCAAATCCATTTTTTAACATAAACAATTTGAGATTTTCGAGCCAACTTCTACCTAATATTCCAACTACTAATTTTCATGTTATCAATATCTGTGATATCTTAAAGTCGAAAGCCGCGGCTCCAATCCATTTTAGATGGGGGGGGGGGGATATTCTGTGATAATCTTATAAATAATCTTTAATCGCCCTTATCTGAATTTTCTTTCTAAATGTGGTAACCATCTGACACCTTGGCGAGATACTTCGCCTTTCCATATAATAAATCTCTCCGCCAATTCCTGGAAAACCCCTCTGTGACCTAATTATATAATCGGACTCTAAGAGGGACGCGGGTTAGCTTCTATGCGAGTAACATGTTGTTTTCACGGAATAAACTTCATTTGTTCTTTGTAAATTGGAATCGCATTTAATTTCGGCGCCGATTGTGTTTCTTCAAGAGATGACCAATTCGGTTCATTTCATATATATATATATATATATATATATATATATATATATATATATATATATATATGTGTGTGTGTGTGTGTGTGTGTATGTGTGTGTGTACTGAATCAACATACCATACCATTCTCCCACATAAATAACCAAATACGTATTGTTGGAGACTGTAAGCCATGCCCAACCCCCGAAGGTAATCCATTTTGCAATTAGGAGTCCGTAATGATACCAGAATCACAGATTCGGATCTGGCTCCGCACCGTTTAAAACGGAGCTAATCGAAAATAAATGGGAACAAAAATAGATCACTTCCTCGTTAAGACCAAGGGGGGAGGGGGAGTAAAAGGCGAAATATTCCCTTTTTTGAATAAAAAAATCTTTTAAGGTTCCTAATGAAGAGGATCGTTAAAAAAATAGGGCGCTTCGATGTAGTTACAGCGACGGAGGAGTCGAAGGTGGATGAGAAAAAAGCTGCGTGAAACAGACGAGAAACGTGTTTAAGAAATTTATTTCTTGGGAAAATAATGTCTCCTACGGACATATATTCAGCTTTCGAATGGAAAATTGAAATTTTTTAATGGTTCCTAATGAAGAGCAACGTTTAAATAAATAAAGAAATAAATAAATAGATAAATATATATATATATATATATATATATATATATATATATATATATATATATATATATATACCTTGGAAAAGCTTTGCAAGATCACGTATTACGCTCTCAATACAATGTTGGAGCACAATTGCCATATAAAAATGCTCGAATCCTTTTTCGAATTGACGCATTATCCTGGTTGATAGGAGGTTATAGGTAGGGTTTCTGAAAACCCAACTTTTTAAAATCCGCGGTTTTCGGTTTCTAATTTTCTGAAAACGGTAGTTTTTACGGTTATTCCGGGGTTTCCAGGAAAAATTAAAAATTAAAATATGTTGTTGATATAAAGTTTTATTACATGTTTTTGAATTGCAATAAATTAAATTTATTAAAACATAAAATAGAGCGATAATTATTATTTTCACTTTTACTTCAAATAATGGAACTAAAAATTTAGAAATATGCATTTAGAAATGCTATAACCTTATTAAAAGCTGAATAAATATTTTACAGAAACCCAGATAAAAATTCTCATTGTAAATCATTTATTATAATTGTAGAATTCAGCAGTGAAATTCTACGTTGTTTAATCTTTAAAACATGTTTGGATCATGACGGGCTTAAAAGCAATATAGTAACTGCAGATATATATATGTACTAGTGTAACAATGTGTAACAATGTTCTTTAATGTTATTTTATTATTCTTTGATATTTCTTTGTATTAAGAACCTAAATTCTTTTTATGTAAAGGAATCTGATTTCATCCTGATTTGAGGGTAAAGGGCTAGGTATTATGTAGACCTTACAGTGTATTTCGATGCCTTCAAGATGGCGTCGTTTTTGTGTCCTGGGTAGCGTCTTCCAGGAATTTTTGCTGTTCCAAGAACTTTTGGGGTGTCTGGGGGTTCATTGCCTTTTTAATCGCTACTCCCTACCCCTTGTTTTCAAAAATCGTTTAGTCGGGGATTAAGGGATTAGCGTTCTGGCAAATCCAGAACGCCGAAACTGAAGATTTGCATGTAGCTCCCTCTGTGGGCGATAGCGGGGACTACAGGAATAAAAACGGGATGCACGACTGCCCCGGGACGGGGGAGAGCAACATTTTTTTTGAATCCACACGCCCGAACCATAACCTGGCGGATGCTGATGAACGAGAGCTATAGACTCCTGCTAGCCCGATGAAAGGACCTGCCGAAGAAAGTTGAACGTGCCGAAGAAAGAGTCGTTCCAAATCCCATCTTCCAGACCTCTGTTGCTCTTCAAAAATATATAAAGAAAGAGCAAACGTCAGGCCAGGGTTTTCCCGGCAACAAGCGATGATATCAAGCTCCCCTCGAAGATGCGGTGGTGTTCGATGAACCCCGGGATCCACTTTCAAGCCCACACGGAGGATCTTCTGCGCCATTCCCCACTAAGCCCCCAACTTTGAGAAGACGCTCTGAAACAGTTAAGCCTCCTCTTCTCATTTCATTACCTAGATCTTTATTTTTTTTATCAACTCTCAAATGAGGCATCAGGAGATCAGATTCCATAGGAGATGTTTTTCATTAGCAAAATTAATTTACCTAGGGTTTAAATTATATAATCATTATTGACTTTTTATAATTATTTGTTTAGTTATTTTGTTTGTGCGCTTTGAGAACTTGCTTTATTTTATTTTATTACTTGTCTTGTTATTTTGATCATGCGTTTTGAGAATTTGCTCTCTTCAGAGCTGTGGAATCTGACAGTAATTTCCTAAATGTTGTATAATGTGTGTAAAAACCTTATTATAAATAAATATTGATGGGCCCATTTAAACAAATGCTCCTGTGAAATTATTTCACACAGCTAAGATGCACGCATGACCAAACCATTTCTTGGAACAGTATGGGAAGTGTGAGTACATTTTATATTATTTATAATGAGTGTTGACGGCATTCATAAGTGGTGACCAATATCGGATTAAGAACCTGGTAACACAATGCTTTGTTTTCATTTAATTATTTGGTCAGCCCCACTGAACTTCCGGGCAACACTACAAAATGGTGCAGTGAAACAGGATACTCACATTTCTTCATACTTAAAGAAGAAAATGAATTGCTAAATAACTTTGGTCAGGTGTGTATTTTGGTTTGGTGAAACTGGCCCTAAAGTGTCGAAAAAAGAGTAATGTGCGCACGCCATGATCCGGGAATGTGTTTTTTTAAGCTATATAGAAAAATGAGAAATAGGGGCTGAGTTATTAGAATTTGTGTATAAATATATGAGTTATTTTCTTTTCTTTGTTATATCTTTATAATGTTTGAATATTTTTGTGAGGATAGTCTGAATGACACGGAAATTTATAATGTAGATGATTTGATAGCAGATCAAAATGGGAATTCATCAAAAACGTCTCGTGTTTCCGAGACTCAATCTAAAACTGCAGTGCACTCCCGCTATAGTTTGCGACCCAGAAATGCGCAGGGTTTCGTTGCAAAGTGAACCAATGAACGAAGGAATTGAATAAAATGAATAGACTTTCCCTCTGTGAACATGGCTCAGAGGCATACTTAGGTCAGTTTAAATCTGTATGTTTATGTGCAAAGGTCCTAGGTATAGAAAAGGAAAAAATTTATTTATTTATTATGTATTTTGTGCTTTAGCAAGTTAGAAAGGGGTGGAGTCTGATATTTTCATGTAGAGAGATTCATCTACTGCCTTTTTATGTGTGAATTCTATATGTGCATAATAATATTTGTGATGCAATGTGTAAAATTTATATTTTTTTTATATGTGTATATATATGTATATATATATATGTTAGATAGCAAAGTGCATTTTTGTGTTCTGTTGTAAGTCATAGTATTAAGATTCTGTATAAAATATGTACTCGATTCCAACTACGTTGTGCAACTGCTTTGTTTCCAAATTTTTGTGGCTCACGTCTCCGATGTTAAGACCGGTCACTCATACTTACTAGTGCCAGGTTAATGTTAGAATTAATGTTAGAAATTAATGTTAGAATTAATGTTAGAATCAATGTTAGAATTAATGTTAATTTACTGTGATGCAATCTTTTTTTTTTATGACAAGCTATTGTAACTTGGGAAGTAAGTTAGAGGTTGGGAATTAGCTACTCCCTCCTTCTTATATTTACTAGAATAGTTTTTGAGGTAAGGGCTTGGTTGAAGGAATCTGACTTGGGCAGATGTTTTGCTTACGTGTAGATTTTTTTTTACTGAATCTGCCTTTAAGACTATTCCTGAGCCCACTTTTCAGTTTTCTTTACTTTAAAGAATGTTTTGAGTTTGCTTGATATAACTGTCTTAAAATTAAAACTCTCAGGAAACACAAGGTCGTGAGTCTAATGAAAGTTGTTAGGCCAACGTTTGTCGAGAAATAAAATAAAGTTCTATGATTTTGGAAAAACATTGAAAATTCGTATTCAGTATTTGAGTATATAAATGTTGTTCCGTAATACTGATCAGTTGTCAAATGTCTAGTAAAAGTGTATATCTTATGCGGTCAGTGTGGATTTATATGTGTAAAATTAATAATACCTATGCAAATGTGAAATTATTCGGTAGGCATCTCTAATTGTTTGCAAATTTGTCTTAAGTAGTGAATCTCTTTCCATGAAGAATGACGCACACTTCCGCGAGTTTGAGGTTTTCCCTTTCTCTCCGTCTCCCCCCCCCCTTTTTCTTATGGGTCTCTACTCCTCTGTTGACGAAGGAGGTGAACTTTTGGGTGAGGGGTTTCCCCCCCCCCCCCCCTTGGTTCGACTGCGCGAAAACTACCGCAGTTGTAAGTTGTCACGGTAGGAGTCTTAAATAATGTCGAAGGCGTTCTTTTAATTCCTTAGACTAATAAAGTTATTTTTTTTAGGCATAATATATATTTACGTTATTTTCTTTTTAAAAAAAAAAAAAATTTGTCTTATGGTCAAATTTTTTTTTGAATTAAGGGGAAGGTATTTGTAGAATTCAGCAGTGAAATTCTACGTTGTTTAATCTTTAAAACATGTTTGGATCATGACGGGCTTAAAAGCAATATAGTAACTGCAGATATATATATGTACTAGTGTAACAATGTGTAACAATGTTCTTTAATGTTATTTTATTATTCTTTGATATTTCTTTGTATTAAGAACCTAAATTCTTTTTATGTAAAGGAATCTGATTTCATCCTGATTTGAGGGTAAAGGGCTAGGTATTATGTAGACCTTACAGTGTATTTCGATGCCTTCAAGATGGCGTCGTTTTTGTGTCCTGGGTAGCGTCTTCCAGGAATTTTTGCTGTTCCAAGAACTTTTGGGGTGTCTGGGGGTTCATTGCCTTTTTAATCGCTACTCCCTACCCCTTGTTTTCAAAAATCGTTTAGTCGGGGATTAAGGGATTAGCGTTCTGGCAAATCCAGAACGCCGAAACTGAAGATTTGCATGTAGCTCCCTCTGTGGGCGATAGCGGGGACTACAGGAATAAAAACGGGATGCACGACTGCCCCGGGACGGGGGAGAGCAACATTTTTTTGAATCCACACGCCCGAACCATAACCTGGCGGATGCTGATGAACGAGAGCTATAGACTCCTGCTAGCCCGATGAAAGGACCTGCCGAAGAAAGTTGAACGTGCCGAAGAAAGAGTCGTTCCAAATCCCATCTTCCAGACCTCTGTTGCTCTTCAAAAATATATAAAGAAAGAGCAAACGTCAGGCCAGGGTTTTCCCGGCAACAAGCGATGATATCAAGCTCCCCTCGAAGATGCGGTGGTGTTCGATGAACCCCGGGATCCACTTTCAAGCCCACACGGAGGATCTTCTGCGCCATTCCCCACTAAGCCCCCAACTTTGAGAAGACGCTCTGAAACAGTTAAGCCTCCTCTTCTCATTTCATTACCTAGATCTTTATTTTTTTTATCAACTCTCAAATGAGGCATCAGGAGATCAGATTCCATAGGAGATGTTTTTCATTAGCAAAATTAATTTACCTAGGGTTTAAATTATATAATCATTATTGACTTTTTATAATTATTTGTTTAGTTATTTTGTTTGTGCGCTTTGAGAACTTGCTTTATTTTATTTTATTACTTGTCTTGTTATTTTGATCATGCGTTTTGAGAATTTGCTCTCTTCAGAGCTGTGGAATCTGACAGTAATTTCCTAAATGTTGTATAATGTGTGTAAAAACCTTATTATAAATAAATATTGATGGGCCCATTTAAACAAATGCTCCTGTGAAATTATTTCACACAGCTAAGATGCACGCATGACCAAACCATTTCTTGGAACAGTATGGGAAGTGTGAGTACATTTTATATTATTTATAATGAGTGTTGACGGCATTCATAAGTGGTGACCAATATCGGATTAAGAACCTGGTAACACAATGCTTTGTTTTCATTTAATTATTTGGTCAGCCCCACTGAACTTCCGGGCAACACTACATAATTCATTTATGTTTTTGTTTCTATTATTTTGTTGTCGACAGGCATTTTTTATATTAATGCATTGAGAAATATACCCATTACATAATTTCTGTGCATCTATATTTTTACATAACTTACAGATTTACAGAGATACATCTATATGTTATTTCAATATATCTGGATAACATCTGATGTGAACATTCAATATCTTTTATTTCTTTTATTTATAGATGAATTTTATTATTTAATTTGATATAAAAGGCGTAGAGATATGAGAAATAAACTTAAGCGAGTAAAATCTGAGATTCCCTGAAAAATAAAATTTGTATAAACAAAACGCCAAGCACGGGATTTAGTTTGAACTTTAATGCTTTTTTTATAAACTTTAAAAGATTTGCTCTAGACAAAATGTTTTCCGTAAAAAACTGAATAGCCGAACCATTTTTCTACGGCTTTCGGTTTCGGTTAATGAAGTTCAAAACCATGGTTTTCAGTTTCGGTTAAAACCGAAACCCAAACTCAAGTTATGTGCTACAGAAAATCGTTCAAATAATTTGACAGGTGTTTGAGGAGGATAACGGAATCTTATCCTATTTTCCAGTACAGATAACAATGGTTCGATGACGATTATTAAATCTGGTGATTGTTCAAGGCAGAGAAGGTGTCCAACTTTGTCATCGTGGTCTTTAATCCATAAGTTAATAGCTCTAGCTCTCTGAAAAGGGGTGCCAAAAGATTACATCTCGAAAGATGCAATCTTCTACCGGAAATAATGTCTGCGCCACTGAATGCTCATTATCGCCTAAAATGGACACTGCTAGTTACCATTTCTCATATGTTGATAATAGGACCTACTGAAAACGACTATGTGACTGCCCAAAGCATGAAGGGACCTCGACTAAGCATTGCCGTTGAAAGGAGAGAGATTGGGTTGTAAGTTTCTGCCAGAGATCTCCACACGTAAACTTGACCAGAAGTGGAGTAATTTGAAGGTTGATTCCTCCGAAAATAGTAAATGTTTATAATGACGAACATTCCATGTCTCTTGCTCCTGAACACAATTAAGTGTATGTTTTGCATATATCATTGACATTAGGAGATTTGGGAAAGCAATCTGATGTGAATATTTAGCTTATGTAGTTCCCTTCTCTATCTATAAGACGAAACTGAGTTCTGTACATGCCTACTAAGTACAACATTCACCTTCGTACCAGCGGCCTTTCTCTTTCAGGAAAAATTACCTTTAAGGGTCTCAGGGGTCTTAAACTGCTATGTTAAAGGATAAATGTGTTCTAGTTTCGACATCCAATAACTAATTATATTCTTATAACAAATAGACAAAATTTGGTGATACTCCTCTGAACTAATTCAAAATTAATATTTTCATAACATAAACACTTTTGATATTAAATTAAAAAAAAATATGATATATTAATTACAACGATATTTTCAGATTTTTTTTTTAAATGGTCAGTTACTATCCGTAAAGTAACTCAAGTTAGAATTAACATATAAACTTTAATTCTATATTAAAATGATCAGAAATATTTTCTCTATAGAATGAATCAACTATGTAAAAATATGATATCAGCAACATTTATAAAAATTCATACAAAATTGAAAAAATAAAAAAATAAAAAAATTTATTTCTCTTTAATTAAAAAAAATATTGAAAAAAGCAAAATTTCCTCATTATATTGATTCATTCTATAGATAATAATCATGTATACAAGCATGCAAAATTTTAAACAGATATATTCAGTACATTTTTTTAAATTTTACGGATAGTGGTGAAAATCATAGTTCTGAGAAAACAGCGTTTAAAGTTAAAATTTTGATGAAGTTAGACATAAAATAGACTCACCTAATTTAAAATCCCCCAGGTGTGTAAGAACACCCTTCAGCTAGCTCAAGCTTATCATTTTTAGCATGAACAAGCCTTCGTTTAGCCCGTCTGGCCTGTAATGTTTGCAGATCAGCTCGTTTTACTGCTGTTTTCACTCGCTTCACATCAGATTTCAGAGCTGCTGTTGTTCCATAAACCCCAGGAATTATATCCATTTCTTTAAGAGACTTCAAGCGACCCTCACTACCTTCATTAAAAGGCAATCACGGCTTCATACACAGCAGCTTCAGCAACAGTTTTACCGCAACCAGAGGTTTTTGGACAAAATGTCCAAATCACAGAATTAAACGATTCATTTGAATTCTGTGTCTTCCCACTTAGACATCGTCTTAACAAATTTGGAGCTGATAAATCTGTATATATTTTTTTTATACACTTCATTACTTCCAAGGGTACAGAAGGGGTGTGATTATAAATTCCCTTTTTATCATCAACACATGCAGCATGTTTTTGAAACTTACACCAGGAAGTCGCACCTTTTGGGCAGAACATGTGCATAGGTTCCTCATCTGTAGAGCTCATGTGACAATATGTTGCCCATACAGCTTCTCTCATGCTTCGAAGAGAATGACTATTTGATCTAATTGCATTCCCATAGTACACCGTTAATTTATCAATCAGTTTGTCAGTTAGCCGCCCCTTTCCACTCAGTGGTTTCCCATCACACAATTTCTCACCCCGCATCTGTTGTTTCAATTTTCTTAAGCGATTCCCCATTCTTTTTTGTACATGCCCTATGCACTCAAGTTTTTCAATTTCACAATCATAGGGGTTAGCTTTCAAAAGTTCATTGTAAGTTTTGGTATCACCATCACCAAGATATTTGGTGTACCGAACTTTTCTGCAAATTTCAGAACGTTGGCATATTCTCGTCATTCCAATGACTTCCATGATTCCTGCACTTCCCGAATGGTTTTTTTTACAATTATGATCCAAATTAGATGCAGAAATCTCACAAGCTTTGCAGAAAGAAGACATTACTTCGACATCAATAACTTTCCCACTTTCTGTCCCAATAATACTGCACACTCCTATTTTTGACGTATGGCCACGGGTTTTCCACGTGCCATCGCCACTAACACAGAGATCTGAACATCCAGTTATCTTTTGTTCTTCCACTGCTGCTGCCTTCATGGATTCTTCAGCAACAGTTTTAGTGTAACGAACAATTTTTTTCACAATATTGTCATAACATTTTTGTGTAACTGGTGGTGGCATGTTCATCACAGCACAAAAAGTTTGAAGGCTAGACAATCCTTGACCAATACACCGCATGCTATAAATGACACGTTGATTAATTTCAGGTATATTTTTTCTTGGACCAAGCATTGGACAGCTGTTAATTGTATTTGTATCATTGCATTGTTCACATATTGCAGTAAAAACTGAAGAGCAGCCACGAACTGACCCTTCGTAAAAGTTGACTTTTGAATGACACAAATTGCAACAAAGGAATTTACTCAGCTCATTAAATAATATATTTATATCGAAGAAACGATATCCTTGTAATATATTGGAATTTGAGTCATCTTTGATGCTCGAAAAGGATGTATTATCAATTTTCAGCTTCTTAGCAGACGCTGATTTACCTGTATAAACAGACTCACTTTTCTTTCCATGAAACGTACGCTTTCTGCTTCTATAACCCACAGATCGGTTATACGCTTTACCCATTGCAAAACACTAATAAGTTCTCTTTTTAAACTTAAATTACGAAGATTTAATACTAAATAAACAACATATATATTTAAATAAGCACAAAATAGCGGTGAATCCCTTACAAGATTGACACTAGCAACACGTTGTTTTGAAATTCGCTTTAGAACAAAAACAGAGCGAAAGTTATAGTAGTTATCACTATTCTTCAGCGGAAAGTGGAAAATGAAAAACCTTGGGGGAAATGATGAACCATGGGGTTAGATTGGTAGAACTTTGTTGCTTTATTCAAGTACTTCAGTTCAAAACGCAAGTAGGCGTTTCTTGATCAGCTGCTCCGATTTGCTGGGTCAGCTGGCGTACGAAAACGTAAACAAACACAGGATATGTCATGTATCGGTTGATTGTTTAGTCTGTAACTCGCGTTCTAATAAGATATTTTTTAATGGGTTTTTTTTTAAAATGCTCAGAATGAATTACAGAAAAATAATTCGTAATAAATTTTTTTTCGATTTTTTGAAGCTTTAAAACCCCTGAGACCCCTTAATGTTCTCCTCTGTCCGTCAGGGAGTTTAAATTTACTGCCACAATTTTGTCTGGCAGACCATGACGAAGAACTTTGTACGCTGTCATGAAGTTAGACATAATATCTCTCGATATCTCCAAAAACTTTTCGCAACTGAGTTTGCCAAAACACCAAGAATTTTCTTACGCGTAGTGTTTATTTATAGAGGGTAATGCATAGACGGGTTGCCCATTATTTTGGACAACCACTCTTTATATTCATACACATAAACATACGCATACTTATACATATATATATATATATCTCCATTCCTTCTGTAGTACAGTTTCTAATTCTCTGAGAGTGGCTGGAGGTGGTAAACGACTACATACAGCACGGCTGAGGGCATCCCAAAGATTTTCAATTGGAATAGGGTCTGGCGAGTAAGCCGACAACTTCATACGCGCAATCCCCTCCCTCTCCAGAAAGTCGTCAACGATGGCAGCTCTATGGGGACGGGCATTATCGTCCGTTAAAACGAAAGAAGGACCAACTTCTGAAGCTTACATTTTCACAGGGGGGTCTAGGACTTCATCTCGATAACGACCAGCCGTCACAGAACCTCGCCTGTAGATATGCAGGTCGGTGCGATATCCCAATGAAATCCCAATGAAATGGTTGGATTTGAGGGGTAATGTTTTATTGTCATAAGATGTAAGAATTTTGAAAAGGCGTGTGAAATAATGCAAAGGGTTTGAAATTTAGTTCATATATATATATATATATATATATATATATATATATATATATATATATATATATATATATATATATATATGCATGTGCGCGTTTATACGTATTATTTGTATATAAATACGATGTAAAACTAAAGATATTATTGTATTGAATAATAAATTGTTTGGCTGAAAATCTATAACATTCTATTTTAATCTGATACATGGTGTCTGGCACCAAATATTTGTTCGAATCGAATTCCATAAATCTCTGACGTTTCTTGACATTTTGATTTACGAAGAAACGAAATTCAGTGGATGGTGGAAAATGTAATCGTAGAATAATAAATTTAAATTCAATATTATAGAGGTTATCCGAAAAAGGAAAATACATATATATATATATATATATATATATATATATATATATATATATATATATATATATATATACACATACACATACACTATTAGTGTGGGACAGAAAAGCTTTTTTGCGATTTTCGATCATGTGGAGTGCGGAAAAAGTTGTTGCTATATATTTTTATTATTTGAGGGTGTTTGGGGGAGGACGAGGGAGGGCTGAAAACTGGAATATGTAGAAAACAAGCGAAAAAATTGGGAAGAACCGGAAAAGTGGATAATTTTTATTGATTTTTTTTGCAATTTAAGGGAGCAAATCATCCCGAAATCTATCCCCTTGCTACGAACGTTCCTATTTTAAAACTTGTCACCTATCTAGCCCCTCAGAAGAAATATAAAGGCTAAAATAATCCTTTTCATCCCTCAAAATTATTGAAAAGTAAAAAAATAGGTGGGGGGTCCTCCTCTGAAAACGGTGGGTGATGAAGGAAAACGAGGGTCATATTCGGATTCAGGAGGTCCTTTTACATAAGAATCAGCAAAAATGGTGCTAGGGCTCGAATAAAATTTTTTTTCAGACCAGTGTTATCTATTCTTCTCTACTTCTCAACTTATGCTTATTATCATATCATTTAATATTCATTAAAGTTAACATTAACTACTACATCACTACATTTCTACATAATATGCAAAATTTCATAGAGCCAAAGTGGTAATAGACACAAAATGATAGGACAAATAGCCCCATACCGCTATGTTGTTGAACTGCTGCTCGTTAAGGTTATCAGTCGGTTGTTTTTCCATGGGAGACTTCCTTCGTCGTTGCGCAGACTCATTAGTAGGGCATCGGGGACCGTATCCGTCTCTTCGTAGACTTATCAGTAGGTCTTCCGTACCGGGCTCTTTGCTATCTGCTGCCAGTCAACATCATTCTATGATCTCATCTTTTGTTGCCAGTCAACAGTCTTCTATCATCTCATCTTCTCCTGCCAGTAAACCTCATTCTATCATCTCACCTATTTGCTGTCAGTCAACCTCATTCTATCATCTCACCTATTTGCTGTCAGTCAACCTCATTCTATCATCTCATCTTCTGTTGCCAGTCAACCTCATTCTATCATCTCATCTACTGCTGCCAGTCAACATCATTCTATCATCTCATCTTCTGCTGCCAGTCAACCTCATTCTATCATCTCATCTTCTGCTGCCAGTCAACCTCATTCTATCATCTCATCTTCTGTTGCCAGTCAGCCTCATTCTATCATCTCATCTTCTGCGGCCAGTCAACCTCATTCTATCATCTCATCTTCTGCTGCCAGTCAACCTCATTCTATCATCTCATCTTCTGTTGCCAGTCAACCTCATTCTATCATCTCATCTTCTGTGGCCAGTCAACCTCATTCTATCATCTCACCTATTTGCTGCCAGTCAACCTCATTCTATCATCTCATCGTCTATCCTTATTTTTATCTTCCCTTAATTTTCATTCTGTATGTTTTTCCTACCTCTTATTGGGTGCAGGCGTTCAGCCAATGATTTTATCTCATCTCCCTTATGAAGGACACAGAGACCCGATTCACTGGGTGTCGAAATTTTAGCTTTTCTTAAAGTGAGACTCTAAACTTCGTGATTGGGTGTTTGCTTTATGGCATGTAGGTGTTACAGAATAAGCTGGTGAATTCAGAGTAAAAGTTATACATACATGCATGCATATGCTTACATGCATACATTTGCTTCGTCCGTACCAGTGACGTACCGAACATAACTGACGGCCGGGGCACATTTTTGGATCTCCCCCCCAAAAAAAAAACTAGCATCCAGGAAAATCTTGCATGTCTTGGAGACCTCTGCGAGTGGCGCCCGGGGCATGATAGACCCCCTTGCACCCTCCTCGCTACGTCACTGGTCCATACCAGTTTAGTTACGAATTCCAATCACACCTTCTTTGTCTCAATTTTGCCTTTTTCTATTATCCGTACGTGAATATTTTAAAATTTTAAAATCACCAATATACATTCGTGACGTGGTAATTTACCGACACGTACGCACCACTTTTAACTCAAGTTTAATCTCTTTCCTCTTTTTTTTCTAGCTAGACATTGTTTTCTCTCCTTAAATTAAAGTGATATTACACACGAGAATAAGAAGCATTCTTCAAAAATAAAAGTCAACGAGAGGGAATCAACGAATCTTGCGGCACGACGTA
>OU015500.1:155658327-155678327 GCA_907164885.2 Dolomedes plantarius
TTCTGGAAAGCTGTTCAGGAGGAATGGGATAGAATACCTCTTCTGACACTTCAAAAGGCATTATTATCCTGGAAATTGCGGTGTCGAAAGATAGTTGAGAATAAGCGATGTCAAATAGAACATTTCAAATACAAGAATTTTATGTAATTTAGTTTTGTGAATACAATACACATCGTCTAAAAAATGCGTGAACAGCCTCTGTAGAATTCTGCAGCGTGTCCTGCGTTCAGCGATATGATTTGGAAGAAGACGATGCACATTGCGTTTTTTCGCTTTGTTAAGATTGAAATCAACGTTTATGATTTTGTTTACAGTGTACACCGAGCATTTTAATGATTTTGCAATTGTCCTTTGACTAGGGGGATTTTCTTTTAACATTAAACAACGTACGTTTCCAATAGTCGAAGATGTCCGTTTTTTCCTTGGATACTTGTTTGGAATTTTTGTCCCACTTTAGGCTCCAATTTGACGTTTTTTCCTTTCTTGTTGACGATATTACCTATCGACGCTTTAGATATCACAAAACCATGACTCTCAAGTCGTATTTGTATAACGGAGTATGCATATTTCTCTTCGGAAAGAGCATAAATGTAGCCTTCGAACCACTGCTTTGTAAAAAACTCCATTTTGTATAAAAACAAGACTTTCAAGCCGCAGACAATAATTTTGACTTTTAAAAACATAGTACAATTGCAATTATTCCTTTTGCAGCAAACGATTTTTTATTACCGTTTACCAAAATCGTCTAAAAAATGTACGAACAGCCTCTGCATACATATATATATATATATATATATATATGTGTGTGTGTGTGTGTGTGTGTGTTACCGTGAAAGACCGAAATTGGAGAATGTCGACATTCTCCGGTGAAGGTCAACACATACCAAATACGTCGGTGAAAGACCGAATATTCGGTTATATTCTCATACATCCTGACCATCACCGGTGTATGTCGACAAGCAGAGATATGCTCTGGTGGAAGTCGAATCGAGAAGTCGCGGAAATAGACAGAGAGGCGACATGTCGACCGTAGTCGTACAGATGCCCGCAATGTGTTGGCGGTTGAAGTTGGAATAGAAGACTCAGACTTTTATAAATTAGCAAACAAAAATGGTACCCTCAAGCAGATTTATACTCGTAATCAGTTTGTAGTTTGTAAAGAAAAGTTGATTTCCATAGATGAGATTTCTTCTCAAGAAATGTCGCTGAGAGAAGCAGCTGCAAATGATTCGAGAAGTGGGGGGGGGCAAGGCTATACACGCTGTCATTGCAAAAAAAGTGTTCCACGATTAAATGAGTTAACTCTAAAATGCGCATCAGTAGCCCCCACGCTTTTGCGTATCAGCAAGAGAATGATAACAGGTCACGCCATAACAACCGCGTCAGCAGTAAATCCGCAGGACGAGCGGACTGACTAATTTGCCACCAAGTCAGAATTAAACAAAATGAAAAGTTAAACCTCACAAAAAGGGGAGAGCAACGGGACGAATAAAAGAGGGAAGAAAGGCGTCCCCGGTACCACTCCTGTTCCATCCGATTTTTTTTATACTGTAAAAAACAGTAAACAAAATACAAATACATTCACATATTCAGAAATTACAAAGATGATCCCCGACAATTCAAAATACATGACAATTCGGTTTGAATTGAGTAAAATGTTGAATTACATGAATTAAAAGTTACAAAGCACGAATTACAAATTGTTACAAGCTACAGTTTACAGAACATTATATATTCCAAATTCCAATAACAAATTTTACAAATAAGTCAACTGCATCGGTTGATTCCTAGCGCATGAGTAGTACATATAAGACGACACCCAGGAAATCCACAATTCACTTACAGTTACTAATATTAAGTGCAATAGTAATTTCATATAAGTACTAACAATGCATTAATGATCAACACATTAACCATATATTAATTAAACAATACAATAAATACAACACAAAGTACTCAAAGAACTAACTAGACAATAAACTAGAATTCAATACATTTTAACCATTAATCCTAGACATTAGCCATTAATTGCTAAAACCCAAATGCATTGCTGAAACGAACAGAAAAACAAGCTTTTTAATTCAATTAAAGATTATTTTTTTATTGTGACCACAATAATTATTTAAACATATCGTTTTTGATAAATTAGCGCACTTTAGCACTTTGCAATAATGAAAATCCTTAATTTATCATTCAGGTACGAACCCGGAACCTCACAACCCAAACAACTGAAAGGTCAAGACTTTAACCACTCGACCAGGGCGTCCTTGTTCAAAGACACCTTTTAAGGGAACGGTGGACCTTTATTTGAGTAAAACAGATTTTCCAAGGTTTTTAGGATTTCTAAATGCTCCATGCTACTTAATTTTTCTTCAAATTCATGAAATTGATAAGGAAGAATCCTGATGCTGTTTACAAAAACACTGGGTATGCATTTTACAATTCGACTTCATTAAGGTAATTAAATGTGATTTATAACTTTTCAAAAGGCAAAATTTTGATGAAAATTAGGATGGAATTCAGAAAAAAATCTCTCAAAAATTAACTATTCAAGGGATTAACTAATTGATACCCAGATTTGTTTGTTATACAGTTTAAAGAGATTAAAATGCAAAATCGAGGAAATATCTCAAAAATTAAGTAGCAAGGAGCATTTTAAAATTTTGTTTATAAATTTCAAATTTTTAAAAAAATCTTAAAAATATAATGAGATTGGAAATTTATTTTAAGGTATTCTATTTATTTATAGTGAAGTGTGTATATGTACAAAATTTCGCATCTCTATGATGAAAAGTAAAAAAAGTAAATTTTAATGTCCACCTTTCCCTGAAAATAATAATAAGAAAAAGGTATCTCTCTAGTGAAATTTAGAAGAACACCCCAAATTTTAATACATAAATTTTTGCTATGTAATAAAACTTTAATTGCCCAAACCATTTATTTGGTATGCATGAAAATGAAAAATAAACATATAATTTTTCCTTTCCAAAATACACAGACAAAACAAACAATTATAGGTACCAGTTGAATTAATATAAGCTAGCAACAAATCCTAGTTCAGAGTTAGGAGCCAGCCGGCGATAAGGTAACTGTTGACATATAAACAAGCACCGTGAATCCAGAGATTCAGAGTACCCTTTGTTGAGCTCCAACCCTTGTCTACCAACCTCAAGCCAGCGGTAAGTAACTTTATTACCATTAAGTTAATTGAATTGTATAAATAACCTCAATATGAGTTAAAAGGTAACGCGTAAATTAGTTAGTACAAGGGAATTATCCCGTTATTAGACACATAAGCTTGAAGCCCACACAAATATGGCGGCCTCCTTACCAACTAAAAGTAAACAAAAGTAAGCAACCCGAAATTGTAAATAAAAATTAAATAACACTAATAGTTTGTACATGTTTAAATTTATTCTTTCTCTACAACAACAAAGCCGTAGAAGAGACTACCAAAACAAATATCACTTTAACTCAACAGAGTAACAAAAGTCAAGTAATGCGAAAAGCAAGACGTTAGTCGACTATGAGGTCTAAGTATACTGGAAGCCTAAAACAAGATGTCGACGTCCATTGCTTTCAAGAGCTACGCCCTAAAAAAGTTAAAACCCAACATAATTTTTTAACATTTTAGTTCTTAGTATAAATGGTTACATTAAAAGTGAACGCATAACCCCGTAGCTAAATAGCTTTTAGTGAAGCCCAAAATAAGCATGGGAGGTTTAAACAACAATAACCAGGTACAATTAATGTTTTAATTTAACGCTAAATATATATATATATATATATATATATATATATATATAGAAAAGGGCTTATTAACAGTTTATTATAACAATTTCAGGTATGAATTTGTTAAATATAGAAGCATATTTAGAAAGGAGCAAGAGAGCCCAATTAAATAAACGAATTGTTATAAACAAATTATTCAGATAAATAATTAAGTAATTAATCTTCCGATAAATTTACATATTATTTAATTATTAATATTAAATTACGAATTAATTTGTAATCATAAGATACAGCCATTTCATAACCCATATAAAAATTGAGATTGACTGCATTAATTATAAATTTTATATTTAGTAGTTATATATAACAGTAATTATAAATTTTGAAATTTTTTATTTCTTTTATAAGCAAGTATTTAGAGAAGTATTTTCTTTTGTAAGCAAGTATTTAGAGAAATTAAGTGAGCATGTGCATAAAGAATAATTTAACTGTAGACTAAAGGTTTTTTTTTTCCCTTAGCACCTACGAATTGTTTTTTGAAGTTCTTGCAATCTTAAGACAGCGAAAAAACGAAATGTGCATCGTCTTCTTCCAAATCATATCGCTGAACGCAGGACACGCTGCAGAATTCTATATGAGAAACACTTATCCAAATAAAAATGGAAACCAATTGTCACAATAGTTGAATCATGGGTGTATTTAAATGATTGCAACAAAAAAAAGAGCCATTTATTATCATAAAAGGGGAGAAAACATTTTAAGTACATGGTTCGAAGAATAGAAAGAAAGTTTTTCTAAGGGATTCATGATTGTTGCTGGTTTTTCTTATAATGGCAAGTTAAAAATAAAGAGAGTGGAAAAAAATGTCAAGATTAACTCCAAATACTATCAGGAACATATTTTATCGCCAATTTTTCTGAATGAAATACCATCGCTTTACCCACAGTGCCATCAATCTGTGAGACTCCAACAGGACAAAGCTAGCAGTCACACATCAAAATCCACTGTAAATTTCCTAAAAGATATGGAACAAAAAACTGGTATCAAGGCCATACCCTTCACTGATATCCCTGCTAATTCTCCCGATGTATCACCTATGGATTTTTGTGCTTTCGGACTTTTAAAATCTGCATTATCCAAACGTCGTCCCAAAACCCTTACAGGACTCTGGAAAGCTGTTCAGGAGGAATGGGATAGAATACCTCTTCTGACACTTCAAAAGGCATTATTATCCTGGAAATTGCGGTGTCGAAAGATAGTTCAGAATAAGGGATGTCAAATAGAACATTTAAAACACAAGAATTTTATGTAATTTAGTTTTGTGAATACAATATACATCGTCTAAAAATGTGTGAACAGCCTCTGTACTTCATAGTGCCATTGAAGATTTAAAGGAGCACATGACAAAAATACTCAAAATACCAGAAAAGCGTTACTTTAGCAAAGCCTAGTGAACTGTAGGAAATATAGGTTGTATAAGAATACAGTTTTTTTTCAATTTAAGGAACGTAACCACACAGAGGTGCCAAGAAAAAAAATTGCAAATAATTGGTAAGTAAATAGTTCTTAATATTGAACAGAGCAAAAAACAATAAAACCCGTTATAATAATAAATACCTTTTAAAATGAGTTACCTTTAGCTACCTTTTTTAAATGAGTTATAAAAATAAGGGACTTTTGTGCAATTCACAGTTTCAAAATATCAGGTTGTAACGAAAGTTTTACGCCACCGCAAATATCGTCTTCGCAAAACAGTTCGCGTTGGCGTGTTTAATCATATTTTGTCAAAAGATTTTTGGCATTTGAAAGAAAGAGACTTGCTTTAGAACACTCTGTTGTGAAATTTGTAAAAAATATAGTTATCATTAAGTACAAGGTGTTTGAAATGGTACTATCACGCTGCCACATTAGAACCATCATTTACTTCCAGTTCTGTTACAAAAAGTCAGGTACAGAATGTCACCGAATCATGTGTACAGCTTTAATTACTACAGTTGTATCACATGACACTGTGAAGGTTTGGTACCGAAAGTTCAAAAACAAGGACTATGACATTCAAGAAGCAGGGCGCTCTGGCCGGCCTACTGATATTGATGAGGCCCCGTCGGCAGCGTCGCAAAACTCAATTTGACTAACAAAAAGATTATGCTTTGTATCTGGCGGAATTGCCGTGGTATTATACACAAGAGTATCTGGTAAAAGGTAAAACTATCGACAGTAAGGTGTGCAGCGAGATGCTAGTCCGTGTTGATGCTGCTATCAAGGCAAAACGTCGATCTGAGTTCTGGCGCAAGAAGGTACTGTTCCATCAAGATAATGCAAGACCACATGTGTCTGCATTCACCAGCTGGACTCTGTACGGACTCGAATGGGATCTTGTGCCACACCCACCTTATAGCCCCGACATCGCTCCTTCGGACTTCTACCTTTTTTCACAGCTGCAGCTACATCTTGATGGTGCTGTCTTCCATTCTGCACAGGAAGTCCGAAATGAGGTTGATCTGTTTTTGGACACGCAGCCGGCAAGTTTCTGGACCGAAGGCTTTGAAAAACTACCAAAACGTTGGCAGAAAATCATAGATTCAGGTGGTGATTACTACACCGCACTAAAGGTAATGCTTTCCTGTTTCATTTCTTCTAACTTTATTAAGAACGTTTTTTGGCGGAAAAGTTTCGTTACAACCTAATAGTTTAAGTTGTTGCAATAAATAAGATTGTATAACGTCAATCATCTAATTAAGAAAGTTTATTATTGCGTTATTTTCTTTTCTCATTTAGAATGTACTGTTCGTTTTAAGTTCAACAGTTTATTTACAAGTTCTGTTACTTAATATTGACATATATTGACCTATATCATAATATGTTTTAATAATAAAGTGTGATTTAAAAACGTAACAAAAATAGTTTTAATCAATAGTTTATGTACTTGTGATGTTGCTTAGGCTTTCTCCTATTTTGACGTATACCATATGTTTTAATAATAAAGTATGATTTAAAAACATAACAGAAATATTTTTAATCAACAGTTTATTTGCATGTGATGTCACTTAAGCACATCACACTTTTGACATATATCATAATATGTTTTAACAACAAAGGATGATTTAAAATCATAACAAGAATATTTTTAATCAACATTCACCATCTGTGCATGGTCAATGTCAACATTTGCCGGTGTAAGTTAAAAATAAGGATATTTAGCAAATATTGCGGACATACACCCAGCGACTATGTGAATGTTGGCATTCACCAGAGAATGTCGACATTCTCCAGATTTCGGTCTTTCACGGTGACATATATATATATATATATATATATATATATATATATATATATATATATATATATATATATATATATATATATATATATCCTTCCCTAAGAAATGCGTTACTATTTCAAATGACCCTTCCTTTTTCTCAAAATTACATACTCCTATTTCGCGTAAGTAAACAGTTAAGCATTACAAAATCCTTCAATGGCAAATACTTGAACAAACAAAAAAGTAGCCCCTACAACAAAAGGAATTACTTCGCGTGAACGTGTTGAAAACAGTACATATTAACAGTACGTGACAGTAGTTTATATAATATATATACACATATATATATATATATATATATATATATATATATATATATATATGTATATATAATGTGTGTGTGCGTTTATTTATATGTTTATAGTTATTAAAAACAATGTTACGAATTCAATTTATATATGGTTTTTCTTAAACACACATATATTTAAAAATCCTAAAATACCCCAAACCGCATATGTGTGACGATCGTTTATTGAAACTTTTATCTGCCTTTTTAGAAGTTTAAAGGTTTTGTTTTCTGTTAGGAATCGATGGAGCATTTGGCACGGAGTAGCTGGGCCATCCAACAAAACCCATTATTTGCGGAAACGTGTTGAAAACAGTTCTAAAATATCGTTTTATCGGCAGTACGTGACCGCCGTAGAAATCGAGCTCCATGGTATATGAAATAGGCGCAACAAACACGGGGAATTCCTCTTTCAGCAGTGCGAGCCAAATGGTTAGTTGGCAGTTAGAGGGGCATGATGTTTAAATATTGGATGTAATACACGTTGAATGTCACGTACGAATACCATGTATGTATGTATGTATGTATGTGTGTGTGTGTGTATGTGTATGTGTGTATGTGTGTGTGTGTGTGTGTGTGTGTATGTATGTATGTATGTATGTAAATATATGTATGTAAATATGTAAATATATATATGTATATATATATATATATATATATATATATATATATATATATATATATATATATATATATATATATATATATATATATATATATGTATATGTAACGACACGGACGCGGAGGCGAGGAGTGAAGGCGAAACTGTTGATATTGCCGCCCGTCCGTGCTCACAAGGGTTCATATTCAATTCCCGAATACAATGTCGTTGGCCGGTGATGGTTTTCGACATCTCGAAAGTAGTTACATAGAACTGGCCCCTCAAGCATCTCGAGCTCCGGACACTCAAAACACACCGCAATTCTCAACAAACTTTTATTTCGTACCAACTTTACATGACGGTGATATGACCGAACTTTACATGACAGCTACATACAGCGCAACAAACACGGGGAATTCCTCTTTCAACAGTGCGAGCCAAATGGTTAGTTGGCAGTTAGAGGGGCATGATGTTGTTAGAGGGGCACATGTAGGTGATAATCCGGAAAGTGTGTACGGGTAGCTGATCACAGGCCCTTATATAACGTCTCGTCACGTGACCATGCAAAGAATAATGATTCGCGGGTACCTGGATCCCCGGGCTTGCAAAACTTACATAACTAAGGGGATTCTCTCCAAATTTACAGGGGTCGTATAGTATCTGCCGAAATCGACTCCTTTCTTCTTAAAATGAAAGCCGAAACTGTAATCATTCTATGCACAAGGAAATTTAAAAAGAATTTAGAAATTTGAAAGGGTTTTAGGGTTTTTTATGTTATATACATAATATATATATATATATATATATATATATATATATATATATAATATATATATATATATAATATATATATATATATATATATATATAATATATATATATATATATATATATATATATATGAAACGATAACTTTTATAACCATTAAAGGAAACGTTTATTCAAAATTCTTTTGTATTACCGCAATATGATAACTCCTCATCTGGATTTCGACCGGGGAATAACCAAAATAAACTATTAGATTTCCCCCTAAAGCCACGCGTGGATAGATTATATAAGAAGAAAGTTCGTGAAAAATGTATGACGAAACGATCACCCTATATGGTGTTTATGTTAGGTGTCATAAATTGACCAATTAGAAGTTCAATGCACCCGTACTCCGGGTGTGAATCAAGGTCTTTCGCCCCTTCTCTGTCAGCCAGTCGTCCCATATAATCGCAGAATTTGCTTTGCGGGTTTTTTCGTTTGCCCGGCAGTTTCCGGAAAATAACAGCGAAATACACTGGTGAAATTAATTTGCGAAATACACTGGTGAAGAGAATTTGCATATTTTATCGAATTTCATTAAAAGAACTGAACTGAATGTAAAACCATTGCTTCTAGACAAAAATGCACACACATGTAGGCTTACGTATTTGACGTACAGCTTAGGCCATAATGTTGGTGCTTAGGTATAGTAAAAAGGCTATGAGCTACTCGATGAGACAATTTACAATTCCATCCATCGGCAATTTTTGGAATTAGCATTTTATCTCAAAATCGGTACGAGATATGAGAAAAAAGTCAATTAAAAATTTGTTCAACATCATCGATTTAGTAAGAAAAGAAACTTTGCGCACATTCATACTTAAAACAGAATGAAGAAATTGCACATTTGTTTGGTCACGATTTTGAAAACTGTTATGTCATAACGAGTGGAATAAAGAAACTGAGACACTTCCCTATCTTCAGGATCATTTATTTATGTTGCTGAAAATGCTCTCCATTAGCCACTATACACATTAGCACTCTAGACTGGATTATATTACTCTGTGAGGTGGTCTTTTCGAGCTTCGCTCGCATTTCGCATCGACATAGTGTTGAAAATCACGACCAAGCAAATTTCATTTTTTACATTCCATTTTGAGTATTAATGTGCGTAATGTGTCTTTTCTTACTAAATCGATGATGCTGAACAACTTTATAGCTGACATTTTCCCGTATCTCGTACCGTTTTTGAGATAAAAACGCTCATTCCAAAATTTGCAGATTGATGGCGTTGTAAGTTGTCAAATCCAGTAGCGCATAGCCGTTTTACTATACCTAGACACCAACTTTATGGTCTAAGCTGTCACCGTCTAGACGTTAAGGGATTTGTAACGGATGTAGGTGGGAACCCTGTATATATATATATACTAGCTGGAAACCCTTAATTCGCTACGGAGTACATTCAAATTAAATACTACGGTCAATGTATGCAATTAATGCCAAATATATATATATATATATATATATATATATATTTATAAAAAGATCGTAAGGGATATTTTTATAGACAAAATAATGTCCAATCGTCTGCCGCATTAGCAAAAAAAAAATTGTCTATTTAGTTGTTATGCATGTGATGCAAAATGTATTTAAAGTACCAGAAAAATGAATCACGTGATCGGCATTTAATAAATTAAATTCTAAAAATGAATCTTTAAAAATTCAGCAAAAATTAGAAAATAGAGATAAAGATTCGAAAAAGTTTTCATTTTAAAGGAATTTTTATGATTTGTGCTCGTGATATAAATTTTATAACCTTCAAATTATTATTTTAAATGCAAACTTAAAAAAGTTAGTAAAACGGCTTAAAAATTTAATTTTAAAAAATCTAAGAAGAAGTTTTCAAAAATCTCTCTTTGTGCACCCCTACACCATAAGAGGAATCACCATGCAAAATTTCAGCCCTTTATGTACAGCGGTTTAGTCTGTGCGTTGTATATCAGTCAGTCAGTAAACGGATCTGTTTTATATATATAGATATTTCCCTCAATTAGCAAATTCTTCATTATACCAATACCTTTCCCCAAACTCGCATATGTGTATTCAGCGTCCGTAAACATTTAAAAATTGTAAAATACCCTGATCGCATACTCGTGACGATAGTTTATTGGCACTTTTATCTGCTTTTTTAGAAGTTAAAGTCCTCGTTTTCGGGCGGGAATCCATGAAACATTTGGCACTATGTAGCTCGGCCATTCAACGTAAGTCATTACTTTGCGGGAAGGTGTCGGAAACAGTTCTAACATACCGCTTTATTAGCAGTACGTGACCGCTGTAGAAATCGAGCTCCCTATATGATACGAATAAAGGCGCAACAAACGGTGGGATTTCGCCTTTCAGCAGTTGGAGCGGAATGGCTAGTTCAGACTTACGGAGTCGTCAAGTATAAAGATGGGATGCTATAAATTTTGAATATCACATACAAAGAATAATTTGGCGATTGAAGTTATGTTTATGTATGTTTTGCGCATATGGGTCATGTTATATATATATATATATATATATATATATATATATATATATATATATATATATATATATATATATATATATATATACCCACACACACACATATATATATATATATATAGACATATATATATATATACACACACAGACACAGACACACACACACACACACACACATATATATATATATATATATATATATATTTATATATATATATATACACACACAGACACACACACACACACATATATATATATATATATATATACCACATATATATACCACATATATATATATATAGTACCACTTTTACTCCCAGCCGATCAGTCAGAGGTTGCGATGACGCCTTAGCGGAATGTTACGCATTGACATCATCCCCCTCCCACTGCCCCCTTCACTGGAAGTTTTTTCTTATCGAATTAGTGCTATTCATTCCTTTTCTCCTCTCGTCGGATCAACCTAAACTAACTTCGTTATCGGATCTTGCGACGTCTTTTTCAGATCTCTCGTTATCGTTGCCCCAGTTTATCTTATATATATATAGAGAGAGACTGATAAATCGGTGGGTTGAGCAGGGGGAGGACGGTGTGTAGTTTTCTTGAAATGCTCCTTTCCTAGGGGTAAAAAAAAAATCTGCACAGTTTATAAAGTTGCTAAAGAAAAGCAACAATGAAAAACCGTTAATATTTAATAAAAAAATTATTTTTTTCCCCTCAATGCTCCAAAAACTAAGGCAATTCTTATCGGTGTGACCAGTTTCTTGACTTGCACTGCTTCTACTAAAACATAAAATTATGAAGGAAGTGTAGGATTTCAATCACCCACTCATTAACTAGTTATCACTATTTTGGGTGTCAAAGATTTAAAAAATATATTTCAGGTAGTCTCCTCTAAGGAAACTACCGTGGGTTATTAACGTAAAATTATTTATCGTTTGCTTACCTATATTTTTTTACCGCATTTTGATACTTTTCTGTTTAAAGCACTTTGAGGGGCGCCGTTTGCACAGTGCAAACGCCTAAATATAGTATTTTTCTCACTTGATTTCAATGTATTCCAGTAAAATGAGCAGAAAATTGGCTGGTATCGCCATCTGTTATCAGTTTAAAGAAATAAAAACATTTTGCAACCGTTAATTGGAAAACATTTCAAGGTTCTTCAGATCAAAAATATCGGGAAAAAATTCTGAACGGTACAAGCGGTGGAGATTGTTGCCTTTGAAAGGGTTAACTGTTTAACGCTACTGGGCTTGGTTCGCTGCACAAAATTATAACTCTCGACGCAAAAAAGCAGCTGTTTGAACGACCGACAAAAAAAAAAAAAAGATCCGGGCGTACGGAGGAAATTTGCATATGACAAAGGCAAGACACCAATCTCTGATGACAACACAGATCGGACAGAAGAAAACTTTTATTTGGATTACACATTTTCCACATTGGTGCCATCACAGGCCGTCAGCAGAGCTGTTTTTAGAGCGTACATAACGCGTCCTTTTTTTGTGATACACGTAATGTTCCCACACTATTTAGGGTTTTCGCATGCGCTGAGCATTTTGAGACTGGAAACAGTGGGGAAAATTTCGAGTTTCTGTACCTATAACCGTAACCGAGAGCGCCACTTTGTTGCCGTTCACAGAATCTGGGACGCATACCTCTAAATAACTATATCTGAAATCTCTTCTTGATCGGTTGCACGATGCACCCGCTAAAGGTCCATATATCGGCAAAGTTTATTTATGACCGACCTGTATATATATGTATGTGTGTATTCTTACATAGATATATATAATTTATGGAAATTCTTCATATTTTAATAATTTATGTTAAAGTAGCAATGATCAATAGTTGTCCATTTTTTTGAATGAGAAAAATTTGGTTTCAAGATGGATAATTATAAAAAAATAATAAAATGTTCCGAAGTTGGAATCAAAGGGAAATAAAAAACAACTCCTAATGCCGGTTAAACAAATACTAAAAATGAATAGCTACAAAACATTCAGCAAAAGAGATAAACACCTCACCTTTGTCCACGGTGATTCCAAATGGAATAAAAACTTCGGAGACAGAAAAACAGAAGGTGGAAAGAATTAAAGATATATATTTCTTTTATTCTCCATTATTTTTTCATGCATTCGATCGAATGGAAGATATGAAATAGTTGAATATTTTTATTTTTTAGAAAATACGATCTAAGTATATATCTATGGTGCCCGGTATAAAGGGCTTAAGTCAAAACAGGTGATTTTTAGATGTTTGTTAGTATTGATAAAAAAATCAAAAATATTTTGACTTGTATAAAAGGTTTAAGTCTATCAATTTTGTATAAAAAAGCACATCCCTTTGTACAAAAATCGAAATTATTGTTCTGCGATTCGTATAAAAGCCAATAACTTGTTATATTTAAATCACTGTTTTTGACTTTATCCATTTATACTGGGAACCATATTATATATATATATATATATATATATATATATATATATATATATATATATATATATATATATATATATATATATATATATATAATATATATATGTATTGAAGTACCAGAAAAAATGTGTTACGTCAATACCTGATAGGTCCACATGTGGACCGTTGAACTGCTGGAACACGACGGGATATAGACACTACGAGCTTTCGGAGGTCGTCTATAGCCAATGAACACATTGCGCCCTAAATGTCCTAAATTATATATTTTTCCTATATGATGGATCTCTGCTTTGAATTAAACATTGCAAGATATCAAAGATATATTAAATAATGTTGAGATCTGATGGACGAGGGTGGAAATTTCAAGTTCAAAACCTAGGATGATATTTCCTCAATCAATAATTTTTCGGCTGTGGATATGTTTGATGACCCCAAACCCATCAAGGGGAACACATGATATATTTTGCTGTACACACATCTGAAAAGAATTGAACAGCGTTCAACATTCAGACAAGTTGCATATGCATGAGGTGATGTAACTCGTGCTAGTTTATCGCACCCCATACCATACCGAAGCATCACCAGTCGGTGCATTCCGTCGTTGGAAATTTTGGAACCCACATTCTGGAATCATCGATTTATGGCATGTTCTTCATACGCTTCCTCTATCTGCCCGAATCCGTTGGAATCGAGACTCTTCAGACCAAGGTACTCGGTTCTAGTCGTCCAGTGTCCAGGAGAGATGTCCCCGAGCCAAGACGCAGTTTCAGAGCTTTATATCAAGAGGAAAGCAATGCCACTGTGTTTGGGCATCGGCTATTTAAGCCCATATCAAGCACTGAACACTGTACAGTCCTCAAAATCATGTTAGTGGACGGTCCAGCATGTCTTGTCAGATTAGGCTACTCGTTTTTAGTCGTTCAGTGTTCTGAAGCGACGTTCCTGAGACTACATGGTTAGTGGAACTCTTTTAATAAAACACATTTCATGTAGTGATCGCTTTAAAGCATTCCCCCTGATGTTAATAGAAGGCCCAAGAATGAATTGCGTCCTTATATGAGACAATGTTAAATCAATTTGAAAAAATTAAATGATGTTGACATAGGTAGAATTTTGAACTCAACAGTCGCACGCATTAATATTGTAAACCCCATCAGTGAGCAGATGAAGAAAAGTATATTTAAGAAAATCATTGCCTCGAAAAGTAAAAATGTCATTTCTGATTGATGAACCCACTACATTGAGTAAGAAAACCACTTTAGTTGTATATAGTCGTTGTTGTGCCCTTGACAATAGAACGACATCTGCGGTAAATTAGTATTTACATACAGTTGAACTTGAAAGTGTAACAGCAAACGTATTTTTAATTTCCTTTTTCATTGTACTAAGATACAAAGAATATGAGAAAACTTCTTAAATGAAAATTAGTAAGTATTACATTTGGGTGTGCAGCAGTTCTAATGGGTAAGAAGTGACCAAATTAATAGAGATCGATTGCCCTCCTTGGCAGTTTGGCACTGCGCTAATCACACACTCGAACTATTAGTTTATGGTATAGTTAAATTTGTTTCCGGGAATGATAAAATCAAAACATTTATTGATAAATATGTACTGTACAACGCATCTGCAAAAAATGCTAGAGAACTAAAACAGTGTGCGAGTTTGCTGGAAATTGAAATTTAAAATATGAGACAATTTTAAGCCTGCGATGAGTTTCCCCAAATTTTCCAAGAGTTTCTGAAGTTTGGAATAACTATGAGGATTTTATGAGACATTTTCAGTATGCGAATATTAATTTCGCAAGAGACGCTAAAGAAAGATGTGCATATGAAGGATTAGAAAATGAAACAAAATAATTAACTTAGATTTAGGACAAATACGTGATGCGTAATGTGCTTCAAGAATTGAGTGAAATAAGCTTGGATTTACAAGACCGTGATCTTGACTTATACAAGTATAAGGCGCGTGAAAAAATCAAAACAGGTTTCTGAAGAAATACTAAAACAATTTGCGAGTTTGCTGGAGATTGAACTTTTATAAATGGGATCAATTTTAAGCACGCAATGGATTTCACGAAGTTTTCGAACAAATTTTGCAGTTTGGAACAACTATGAGGCTTTGGAGAAACATTTTCAATACGCGAAGATTTATTTCTTAAGAGACGCTAAAAAAATATGTACATACGAAGGATTAAAGAAAACAAACATATTTTATTTTAGATTTAGGACTAATATGTGATGTGCTTTTAGAAATTAATGAAATAAGCTTATATACCCAAAACAGTGATCTTGACTTGTATGAGGCGAATGAAAAAATAATAAACAAACCACTGACAAAGTAAGCACAGGCAAAATCTAGCACAGGCAAAGAAAGACTAAAGACTCCTGGATCATACTACAGATATTCTGTGACAACAGTCAAAAATTTAAGCTCTCATGGAGTTGATTTTCATAAAAAATGACCCTCCCATCAATCCAGGAGAGTTTTATAAAACTTTGAAAAAATTATTGGAAAATAGGTTGCTTGATAGTGATAAAGTTTATTTAGTACGAGCTGCTAAAATACATGATCTGAAATTATGGCCTGGTGATATTGCTTCGCAATTAACATTTGGAGAGAACGAAACACTTGAACAGTCTACTAAATTTAATTTGTTGAGGGAGAAATCATTCCTGTATTTCGTGATTATTTAGGAGAAAAAAATAGTGTCAGAAAATCAATTACCTTCAAATGTTATTATGTCGACTATTCCAGTATCTTCAAGCCAATGCTACCGAAGATTTTCACAAATCAATTCGATTATTAGTTCCACTAGAGCTTCTTTGTTACCGAAAACTATGCCAGAACTATTATTTATTAGAGATGTGGGATAACCATTCACACTCTATTGACCCCACAAAATATGATATATCATGGTTGTTCCGAAAACATCATTCAACATTCAACAAGGAGCTAAATCGAAATATT
The DNA here is from genome assembly GCA_907164885.2 of Dolomedes plantarius. Taxonomy (NCBI): domain Eukaryota; kingdom Metazoa; phylum Arthropoda; class Arachnida; order Araneae; family Dolomedidae; genus Dolomedes; species Dolomedes plantarius. Next base: position 155,674,945 of record OU015500.1, read on the forward strand.
GTTTGAATTTGGAGAAATTTTGGGATTTATAATTAATAAAAACTATTTGCAAAGAAAAAAAATCAAATCATGAGGAAATAATAAAGTATAATAAAGTTACATATTTCCTAAAAAAGTTAAAGTTGTTTTACTTTAACATAATATTACTTAAGTTTGAGTGTATTTAAATAGGTGTATGTGTGGCGTGGTACTTTAGCTGCGCGCTTTGGATCGGCAGGTTGACGGTTTGGACCCCGCAACATGCCTAAATATTTAAATTAATATAATTTATTGACAAAATTTCATTAGTAAACAGTTAAATTAAAATTGAAGCTGCCTAGTGCTATTAAGTATTATGAAATTAAATTCAAAATTTACGTTAAAACGGTTATATTATAAATTGGTAAAACATTAGTAAAGTTTATTATGTCAGTAACTCGGGGTGTATCTATAATAGTTTAATTGAATTAGTTGTAATTTTATGGAAAGGGGATTTAAAAAAGGTTAGATTAACTTATGCAATTGAAAAAAATGTTCAATATGTATTTATGACTTAGTGCAGTTTTAATTTAGTCAGTTTAAGTAATTGTGGGGAATTAGTGGTGTTATAAACCATATGTAGTTAGAAATAGGTAAATTTCATATGAACTGTAGAAATTTGTTAAGTCATGATAGGGATTGCTATCATGGTGATCGGCATTAGAATCAAAATTGCCGTATAAGCTATTCGCTGTGGACGGTATATCTTATTGAATCTTAACGTAATATAATTACAAGATAAAAACAAAAATTTATATACCACGTTTTTAAATTTTCTTTTGAATCATATAAACTTGACAATTCTATACATTAATTAATGCTTTGTAAAATTTTGTTTGGATAAATTATCCCACCAACTTGAAAGAAAATGATCAAATGTGTAATAAAGACAGCAATTATAAGAAATTTTCAAACATTTATTGAGTTACATATATGAGATTTTTACAGACATTAATACCAGAGCCTACTTGGTTTCCAATTTTTTTGGAGTGCCAAGTCAACCATGTAAATTCACATGTATTCTGTTTTCAAAATCGTCAAACGCCGTTACGCAAAACTGCAAGCATTGAACTCGATCGAAGCGTCACCTTGCTAATTTTTTTGAACTAACTAGTCATACAAAACAAAATTAACTGACAATGAATTCAATCCTGCTTAAAGATGGCTAAAAGCATTAAAAGAATGCATTGTCATCGTGTTCTGAGCTATTCTAAAAGTTTCAAATGTCTAGCTAGACGGGAATTTAGTTAAAAATCGATTGCAAGATTTGTACTCGTCAAACAAGAAAGCGAGTAAATAAACACGTGGTAATTAGATGCAATAATATGGTGAGTTCCGAAAAATGCATTATATATATATATATATATATATATATATATATATATATATATGGTGAGAGGATTTTAGACATAAAAAAAATATGTAGATGTACACATATAACATCACAAAGCATATTTTCGCTCACAACTTAAAAAAACAAACCTCAATCCTTAATTTAAATGCTGCACAGCGAAAGAATGAAAGAACATTAATAAGATGCGCCCGGGGCCGGCTCGTTTATTCCGTCGTCTGACTTATTCATTAATTTAAGTACGTTAGTCCGACTCCCTCGGCAAGGCTGCTAACGAGATTAAGTCGTTCGCGAGGCAGCGGGATGTTCCTCAACTCCGCCGCCCGGGGGTTGCTTTAAGATAAAAAGAATGTTAATTTTGGTATGAAGGAGGAGTAGAATGCATCCTAAAAGCAATTCGGAATATACTTTTTAACGAAAACATAACTTGTGTGTGTATATGTATATATATATATACACACACACAAAGACACGCACACAAATATATAGAGTGAAACATCACAGGGGTGCCTAGTCATGGTCCTGTAAAAGAGTGACCGTTTGTAGAGTTGGACGGCTAGAGAATATTCCCCGTAAAAAAAAAACTTTTTTTAAATAAAATAAATAAATAAATAAATAAATAAATAAATAAATAAATATATATATATATATATATATATATATATATATATATATATATATATATATATATATATATATATATCTATACATATCTATACATATACATACATACACACACACACACACACATATATATATATATATATATATATATTTGTGTTAGCGACATGAGGCGAAGACAATTTGCAATCCAAAGGCTGTCACTTCCGGCAAAGAAATGAAAATCTATGGCTCTTCGTCTTTATTCGAGTATCGTCCTTCGAACAAAGAGGGGGGGGGGTCGTCTCCATTCTTGGTCCTTCTAGACAGACAACTATTAGATAAAAATGCATGAAACCATAACAACCAAATTCAATTATTATCTGAGTTGTATTTCGTTATGTAGATCAGGGAAAATGGCAATTTGTTTTATTTAGACGTTCAATGACCGAGATTTCTGTTAAATAGAGGAGCGGAATTGGATATATATATATATAGGTAATATTTAAACTTAATATTACCTTCAATTTTGACCAACTAATAATTTATTTAGAGCGTTAAACAGAATTTTTCAGAAAAAGGGTTTAGTATATATATATATTGATAACAATACATATCATATTGCATAGCAAATTACAATATAGATTAAATGATAAACCGATGAAAAAACAAATCCAGTTTTCGATTGAATGTAATTTCTATAAAAATATGTCTCTCAGGTTATTTTTCGCCCTCTTTTCCCCATCATCCTTTTTAACAATAACGCCTTGAAATAAAACCCACATCCATAAAAAAGATACGGCTACCATTGATCCGTGAGAGTTGAATACGGAAATGAAAATTTTATCTCATTTTTGAAACTCCTCCTTCAATCAATTTCATCCATTAATGTTCATTCAAGAGGAATTAATTTTCGTACCGCATTTTGTAGAATGTCAGTTCGCAACGGCCCTTTGTGTGTTCCACGGAAATGACTCCTTTCCCTTTACGCGTTCCCGTGCATTTATCTGTGTGCACTCAATATCGGACACACAGTCGTGCAATATTATTGAAGCTAGTTAGTTTGTTCATATATAAATGTTGATATTGTAACACACTAGACTTCATTCTCTCTTACGAACCACTATTTAGAAAGGAGTGAATTGCTCCCTCAGAAGCTCATTTCAAGCTACAAAGTCTGCCACCCTTATTGAGTATTCACATATATAGGTACTGGGTATGATTAAGTAATAACAAAATGATACGCACACACACTATACGCACATACACACACACACACACACACACACACACATATATATATATATATATATATATATATATATATATACGGGGACTGTCCGTAAAGTATCCGAATTTAATTTATAACTAAACAAATATAATGGATATACATACTTCAGTTTAATCCCCTTCA
>OU015500.1:155683327-155693327 GCA_907164885.2 Dolomedes plantarius
TATACAATAAAAATACTTAAAAAACAAGGTATATCTAAAGCATTAAAAAAAAATATATTTAAAATTGTTTTGAGACATGAAAATTTGCTTATTAAAATAAATATCACTTTTTCATATACATAAAATTTGGAAAAATTGGGAGTAAATTGAAATAGTTACAAAGAGTCAAAAAATATGAAAATATGTCTTATTTCCTCGAATTAACGGTAGTGATTCCCCTTAAATCCGTTAATCCTACACCCACCCCTCATTAAAAAAAATAAGAAGAAAACACTATCTATGAAACCATAATGTCTAGGAAGCTGAAAATTTGTATGGTGGTTCCTATTAAAACTTAGATGCTCGCTAAAAAATCCTTTTAAAAAATTTCAATTTTAAGGGGTATAAACCTAGAACCACGGAGCGGGTCAGTTTGACCCTTAATAGCAAAAAACAAAAAAAATTAACTAAATGGTTTATTTTCGTTAAGTAAGGTATTATAGTTTCATATGATAATTGATATTTCTCAGAATTTAGATTAAATCCGTATAAATCAGCGGAAATTAAATAAAATTTTGGACTATGAGGTTATACAAAATTTTATTTCCTTAGGTATAATAACGTTTCTCACAAACAAATATTAAATTATACTCCATAACTTTAAATCATACTTCATAACTTTAATGGAAAATAGATTATCGCATTTAAATATGTTATAGAACCTTTTAAAGAACAATTTTAAGATATATATATTTATATATAGTGGAATCTCGATCGATCGTTCACCGAACGATCGTTTTCCCGTATGTATCATTTATTTCACCCAGTCCCGAAAAAATTCCATTGAAAACAAGTAAAAAAGACCGCATGGATCGTTCCTCGATCCATCGTTTTCCCGCAATATTCGTTCAGAATATCGCAGCTTTACATTAATTTATCAGATCGATCGTTTTTTGATAATAACTGAACCTGAAATATAAATGTCTGGATTGAGCTAGAATGACGCTCTAATTAAACAATGAGAAGAACATTTGAGATGCACGGTCTGTATTTTTGTTCTCTCTTGTTTAGCCTGGTTTCGCTTTATTGTACCACTCCCATTATTTGTTAGTCGTTGGTGTTCCTTAATTCTTTAGCCCCTGGAGTACCCAATTTTCGGTAACTCATTCCAAATTCACCGACTATTCAACATCTTTGTTCTTATCAGCAATGGCTCACAGTCAACTTTTTTGTTGGCCTTGGGATGGAGGCGCCCTGGTGTTTGGTTTAGTGTGTGAGAAGTTTCTGATTACTGCAGTTCTACACTGGCCGATGAGTGTTTCATCCGGAAGCAGAACTTCCTGGTGGTCTTTCGTCGGACCCCATCCAGTGCAATGGAATGGTTCTAGTTACAAACGATTCACGGCTGCCGCTTCTTATACTCTCACTCAATTACCGATACCGAATAAAATGCAATTTGCAAGACAGAAAAATTATCGTTTACCTGTGGAGAGAAAACCGACAAAATACAAACGACGATTAAGTACTTTTATTTAATCAAAATTCCTGTGTATCTACGTGTATTTCTTTTTTATTATTATTATTATCTTGGATTTCAGTACAACTTTGTAATTTTATCTTCAGTTACACTACGGGTATGTATGCAGTTATGTGAGTAAATATATTTTAGGGATATCAAACTTTAAGGTATGTTAATACTTTCTTGTATGTTCCCGCATCCATCGTTTAGTTCAGTCGGTCCCTTCGAAAACGATAGATCGAGATTCCACTGTATGTATATATATATATATATATATATATATATATATATATATATATATATATATATATATACAGATCAATGAACTTAGCTATCGGAATATCTCCAACGACTTTAAAAGTTGTTTGAGAGGAAAGGCAGCGATTCTTCTCGCTTATCGACTCCGGTTCTAACAATTTCTGGCGGTTATTATAATGAATGGCGTGTCAAGGGTTTATCTACAAACGATTTCAGTGGTCGATATTTTTACGAGCGCCGTGATGGAAGTCGACGGAGTCCAAAGTGTATCTCTTGAATCATTAACATCGAAGGTGTGGGACTCGCAGAACGTTTTATCTCGTCACCCCGCAGACGAATTTTTCGGAGAAAACAGGGCGACGCACTTTTATCGGTTCATTTTTGGTGGTGGAACATCAACGGTACTGTCAGACAAGGTCTGTGGCTAAATTCCTAGAGCGACATTTGGCGTTTAAATGTAAACATCTCAGCAATATATATATATATATATATATATATATATTCGACCTTTTTTCATAACTTTCCATATTGATATACTCTGCTAAATTTATAGTTATTTTTGTCAATAAAAAATGAAAATGTTACTAAGAAACACTGTAGTTAGGTACCTTTTAATTATTAGGTACCTTTTTTTTTCACGCATGTGCAATTTGGATGAATCGGAAATTTAGATGTTAGTGGATTTGAACTCTCTTATTACTGGAATGATCCCTCTTTAATAAAGGAAGCAAAAAATAAAGCTTGTAATTTTTGACAGAACAGAAAAACATATATGGTAACAAATTATTCGAAACAACTTTTTAGCAAAAGACAAAATAAAATGCAATAGAAAATTTATACATGCATATAGTGCGTGTGGAAACTTTAGGTAGAGCAAACAATTGTAAAAATTTTCATAAACATAAAATAAGATAGTTGAACTGGAAATTTAATGTTGTTAATAAAGTTGAAATACTAATATAAAAGTCAATGAAATGAATCTGGGAGCTTTTTATTGCGAAAAAATAATTATGCAAACAAACGCTATTTTTGCCTCTGTAAAAAATTTACGGATACTAAAATTTTTTTTTTAGAAATGTTACGTGAAACTATTATTGTTCTGCACATTAAAAATCCTTGTATACAGTGATTTTTCTGGCGTTTTCTATTAAGAGTTTTGTTAATTTTGTAATAATGCCAAACGCGTGCAAACTGGCTGAATATAAAAAGGTATTTGTGAATCTTTTGCACTGTCAGGAATGAGTTGTCAATCAATTGTAAAGAAGATAAGAAGATCTAAAACCATCATCAACAAATTTTTAAGGTTAAAAGACGAGTACGGAAAAGAAAAAACGCTGGAGACAGAGGACGCTGGAGTAAGCATAATACTTTTGAATAAATGGGGTTTTGAAAATGAATGATTCTTTTGTAGTAACCTTGTATTATTGGTATGATTTGAGAAAACAAAAAGAAATTGTCTCGAACCGACAGTTAGGTGGGGGATACATTATAACATGGGACTGATTTTCGTTTAACGGTGCTAGGTTACTTGCATTTCTTTTAGCAAAGTTAATTCAAAGACATATCTAAAACTATTTCTGACCATCTTTCCCCTGTTGCAACATTTCAGGAAGGGGAAAAATGGATTTATCAGCAAAGTAATGCGCCTATCCACTCAAGCCGTAGGACAGAATTCTGGTTCCAGATGAAAAATATTGCAATGGCCACCCTGAAGTCCAGATCTAAACCCGATGGAGAACTTGTGGGGAGATCTAGAAAGACGACTTCATAAAAATAGAATTCATTTTGCCTCAGCTTCAGAGCTCAGATCTACGATTAAAGATGACAATTATGGAGATGGAATTATGGTCTGGGGGAGTTTCTCCTGGTATGGACTGGAACCCTTGGTCCCAATTCATGGTAATCTCAACACCGATGCCTACTGTACCATTTGGATGACAGTGTGCTTCCTACGCTGTGGCAGTTTTGGGGATGCATCTATGTTACTTCTAGGAGGACAATGTCAGCTGTCATGTTTCGAGGTCTACGACGGATTGGTATGGTGACAACGGAGTTAACCGAATGTACAGACCTTCCCAGAGCCCAGATCTGAACTTCATCTAGAACGTCTGGGACGACTTGGATCGCCGAATTAAGGGGCGCAATGACCGTCCAACATCAGTGAAGGAATTCAGGTCTTCTTCAAGCCGAGTGCAAGAAAAAAAGTCCAGACATTTTTTGTTATTGACTATACTACAATGAAACTTCTCTAGCAACCCCTAAAAACAGATTTTTTTTTCGGAACCATCACTGATCACCATAGACAAGTCTCTCCCTCTCTCTCTCTCTCTCTCTCTCTCTCTCTCTCTCTCTCTCTCTCTCTCTATATATATATATATATATATATATATATATATATATATATATATATATATATATATGTGTGTGTGTATATATATATATATATATGTATATTGTTATATGCATTATGGTATAACCGAAATAACTTTATACCCTTGGACCCGAGGTTTCCGGCTACATCTTCATCATTATTGAATTCCGCTAGGATACGTAGAAGAATGCGCGAAGGACAACGATGGGGGCCGTGTCATTTCCGTTGGACAAGGAAAGGGCTGTCCCGAAATGACGGTGGAACAAAATGCGCAGGATGAAAATTAATTCCTCGAGGAATGAAAATCATGGATGAAATGGATTGAGAAACTCGTGTCAAAAGTGCGATAAACATTTTTTTTCTCTCTCTTTATGTCAGGCGGATGAAAAGCAGCCGTGTATTTTGTTTGTTTGTTTGTTTGTAGGTGAAGGTTAAATGTAGGCGTTTTTGACCAAAAGGATTATAAAGGAACATGTGACAGACAATTCCGTTTAGAGTAGAAGCATAGATAGAAGAACAAGATTTATTTTTAAGCTTTTTAGTATCTGATTTATGCTGCAACAATATGCTGTAATAATATGTATTTGGAGTCAGGTGTGGGTTCGCATCGCAAGCCCCCAAAATCTGCTGAACCTACAAATAATGTACCTCTTCACATGTACCTCTTGCTTAAGGTAGGAAGGTGATATTACTTCTTAGCCGTCTTTTGAACAGGACGGATGTAGTTTTGTCGCTCTAATAAACGATTCGTCCCAACTGCTTCTAAATTTAACTTTCCTAGGGTAGTTGTAGGCATCCTGTAATATTCCCTCAGCGTCTCCTCAAGCCGTAGTCATGGACTTAAAGATTCTCCATAGAACTTTAGAACTGTCTTTATTGAGTTATTAAACGGTCACTCCGTTTTCAGTATCATCAATGAAAAGAACAGGAGGCAATGCAAGACGAACGCGTGAAGCGTACCTTTCGAGAACAGAAAATACTTCTACGAACTTCACGCCAAAACACATAACTTTTATAAGTTCATTCCGGTCACGTAACTAAAACAATGTGATGCGTCAGCATTTTGTCGAAAAAGGAAGTCCATGACAGTGTTTAAAGGTTAATTTGGAAGACATATATATATATATATATATATATATATATATATATGTAGTTCGAAAACAAATTGATTTGAGATATTGCTACAATTCCTCAAAAGTCTTGAAAATACATCCTTTGAGCGTCGACACACTTTGTCAGCAGCTTTTCCACAACTCGAAGGACCCCCTGGTATGGAAATTCCGGAACGTCCTTACGTGAATTTTAGGTTACGCGTGCAAGCTTCTTTGACGGCACTTAGGGTCCCATGGTGGTGTCCGTTGAGGGAGGATTTCACTTTTGGGAATAGGAAATAGTCTGCTGGGGCCGAGTCAGCACAGTGAGGGAGTTGCAGAATCGTTTCGGTGCCGTTTATCGTCAGGTACTCGGTGACCTAGGAGCAGGTGTGGCTGGGTGCACTGGGACGAGTTTAATGCAGATCTTTCGCATCGCCACATTTTCAGGGATAATGCTGTTCACTGTCAAATTATCAATGCCAATTTTATCTGTGGCTATGCGCACACTTAACCGATGGTCTGAATTCAGTACTTGACGTACTCGTTGCACGTTGTCGTCTGTTCTTGAGATCGACGGCAGTCTAGCGCGGGGCTCGTCCTCCACACTCTCTCGACCATCTTTGAAGAGCTTGTGCCACTTAAAAACTGCAGTTTGTGACATGATTCCATCCTTGAACACTTGGCGGATCATACATAACGTGTCCGTACCCGATTTCCCCAGTCCAACACAAAATTTTATGGCGTACCGCTGTTCAATCGTTCGCTGCATTTTGCGCTTGCCCAGAGTCACTCGACAGGGGTCCACTAAAAACACGATCTAGCCTGAAGGAACGCTCGCAGGCGACTGACGCTTGGTGCGTCACATCCCCCATCACCGAGCATAAATGGTACGAGCGCTTTCCGACGTACTGTCACGTCAGGAAAAAATTTCTTACAGATACTTTTTATACAAACCCTGTATATATATATATATATATATATATAGATACATACATACATACACACATAGATACATACAGACATACATATATGCAGACATACCATATGTGTGTATGTGTACTCTATAACAAAAAGATCAGCGCACCAAGGAGTTGACAGATTGCAAAAATGTTTCGGCGGAACATGCAATTTATTAAAATTTGGCGTCCATTTGATTGAATAGCGAGAGCTCCAGCGCTACCAGCAGTTGTATATAAGGAGTTATTCTCGATACGATGTTAAAAAGTTCTGTTGCATTTCGACTGCGGATATCTTACGTTGACAGTAACGATGCCTCGCCGAAAAATTCGTCCTAATTTCAGAGTTTGAGAGAGGTCGTGTCATCGGATTTAAAATATATGGTTGTGCAAATCGATGAATCACTCGACAACTGGGTCGAAGCTGGGATGAAGCGACTAGACGATGCTGGCAAGATTGGGTCATCAGCGACATATGTAAGAGAATGCACGTCAGTGGTCGACCTAAGACCACAACAGAACGGGGAGACAGATCTATTATCATATCAGCAATCACAGCACCAGATTCATCGTTATGAACCACCCGACGTGTGACACGCACACAAGTGTCCAACATGACCGTTCATAGACAATTGAGAAAGCGGAATCTACGCTCACACCGACAGTTACGCCGCTTATTCCTCACGCCTGTACACCGTCAAATCGGATTACAGTGTTACTCAACTCAAACTACGCTTTCTCAATTGTCAACATGACCGTTGATAGACAATTGAGAAAGCGGAATCTACGCTCACACCAACAGTTACGCCGCTTATTCCTCACGCCTGTACACCGTCAAATCTGATTACAGTGTTACTCAACTCAAACTCCGCTTTCTCAATTGTCAACATGACCGTTGATAGACAATTGAGAAAGTGGAATCTACGCTCACACCGACAGTTACGCCGCTTATTCCTCACGCCTGTACACCGTCAAATCTGATTACAGTGTTACTCAACTCAAACTCCGCTTTCTCAATTGTCAACATGACCGTTGATAGACAATTGAGAAAGCGGAATCTACGCTCACACCGACAGTTACGCCGCTTATTCCTCACGCCTGTACACCGTTAAATCTGATTACAGTGTTACTCAACTCAAACTCCGCTTTCTCAATTGTCAACATGACCGTTGATAGACAATTGAGAAAGCGGAATCTACGTTCACACCGACAGTTACGCCGCTTATTCCTCACGCCTGTACACCGTCAAATCTGATTACAGTGTTGCTCAACTCAAACTACGCTTTCTCAATTGTCAACATGACCGTTGATAGACAATTGAGAAAGCGGAATCTACGCTCACACCGACAGTTACGCGGATTATTCCTCACGCCTGTACACCGTCAAATCTGATTACAGTGTTACTCAACTCAAACTACGCTTTCTCAATTGTCAACATGACCGTTGATTGACAATTGAGAAAGCGGAATCTACGCTCACACCGACAGTTACGCCGCTTATTCCTCACGCCTGTACACCGTCAAATCTGATTACAGTGTTACTCAACTCAAACTACGCTTTCTCAATTGTCAACATGACCGTTGATAGACAATTGAGAAAGCGGAATCTACGCTCACACCGACAGTTACGCCGCTTATTCCTCACGCCTGTACACCGTCAAATCTGATTACAGTGTTACTCAACTCAAACTCCGCTTTCTCAATTGTCAACATGACCGTTGATAGACAATTGAGAAAGCGGAATCTACGCTCACACCGACAATTTTGCCGCTTATTCCTCACGGCTGTACACCGTCAAATCTGATTACAGTGTTACTCAACTCAAACTCCGCTTTCTCAATTGTCAACATGACCGTTGATAGACAATTGAGAAAGCGGAATCTACGCTCACACCGACAGTTACGCCGCTTATTCCTCACGCCTGTACACCGTCAAATCTGATTACAGTGTTGCTCAACTCAAACTACGCTTTCTCAATTGTCAACATGACCGTTGATAGACAATTGAGAAAGCGGAATCTACGCTCACACCGACAGTTACGCCGCTTATTCCTCACGCCTGTACACCGTCAAATCTGATTACAGTGTTACTCAACTCAAACTACGCTTTCTCAATTGTCATCATGACCGTTGATAGACAATTGAGAAAGCGGAATCTACGCTCACACCGACAGTTACGCCGCTTATTCCTCACGCCTGTACACCGTCAAATCTGATTACAGTGTTACTCAACTCAAACTACGCTTTCTCAATTGTCAACATGACCGTTGATAGACAATTGAGAAAGCGGAATCTACGCTCACACCGACAATTTTGCCGCTTATTCCTCACGCCTGTACACCGTCAAATCTGATTACAGTGTTACTCAACTCAAACTACGCTTTCTCAATTGTCAACATGACCGTTGATAGACAATTGAGAAAGCGGAATCTACGCTCACACCGACAGTTACGCCGCTTATTCCTCACGCCTGTACACCGTCAAATCTGATTACAGTGTTACTCAACTCAAACTACGCTTTCTCAATTGTCAACATGACCGTTGATAGACAATTGAGAAAGCGGAATCTACGCTCACACCGACAGTTACGCCGCTTATTCCTCACGCCTGTACACCGTCAAATCTGATTACAGTGTTACTCAACTCAAACTACGCTTTCTCAATTGTCAACATGACCGTTGATAGACAATTGAGAAAGCGGAATCTACGCTCACACCGACAGTTACGCCGCTTATTCCTCACGCCTGTACACCGTCAAATCTGATTACAGTGTTACTTAACTCGATCAGCTTGGAACTGCGCCGACTGGGGATGTATGGTCTTTAGTGACGTGTTCGTTTCCAATTGTGTCTAGAGACGTTCAGAGCAGCGTAGGTGTCCTGCACTTACTACCGCACGCCACACGGGCCCACAACGTTACACCGTAGATACGTGTCATTTCTTTTGACATCCGGACCTTTTTGGTAGTCATTAGTGAAACACCTGAAGAACAGCGGTATGTAGATGGCACGCTGCGATCCGTTTTTTTGCCGTTCTTCTTGCGCCACTTCGAACTTACTTTTAAACAAGATAATGACCGCCCGCATACGGCACATGTTTGTATGAATTGTCTTCAAGCTTGTCAAATACGTTCTTGATCACCTAGGCCACCTGATCTCTGCTCCATAGAGCACATTTGAGAAAGGCGATTGCAGTTATCCCGGAATGTTGCCGATTAATCTCAACATTTGGAGAGAATTTGGCAAGAAATCCCGCAAGAAACCATCCGGGAACTTTATCAGTCTATGCCATTCTGGGTGACAGCTTGCATCCATGCCGGTTCTGAACTGAAGTCTTATTGATTTACTCAAGTTGTAACGTTTAAACTCTGGATGGAATAAATCATTCAATTGTGCGGAAATTTTAATCGATTATTTTTGTGCTAGTTCTTTACATCCAACAATTTTAGTCACAATCGGACAATTCCTTGGTGCGTCGATTGTTATTGAGTGTATTACAATGAAACGTCTCTAGCAACCCCTCAAAACGTATCTGATTTTTTGGAACGATCACAGGACGTCATAGACAAGTTTCACTAATATATATATATATATATATATATATATATATATATATATATATATATATATATATAATTATATATATGACGCGCTTCTTAAGCCACATAAATTCTTCCCATCAACTAATTTGCAGTCATCACTCCTCCTTTTCAAATTACTTCAAATTGCAGTCATCGTTAGTAGGCCGGTGGATAAAAATACTACTTAAATAACACTTAAAGACTTTCTTTGCTAACATTCAACTTTATTAAGTTCAACTTTGAAA
>OU015500.1:155698327-155703327 GCA_907164885.2 Dolomedes plantarius
GGACGAACTTTAAAAATGAATAATTCGAAAACGAATAAAGAAAAAATGATGCGGTTTGCACCAAACGGATGGAAAAGAAGGAGGGTTTTGTGTGGCAACGAAAAAAAATAGTTCTGTTGGCGACCATCAGATGGCGCTATAGTGTTTTATTTCACCAAAAGATGATTTACAATTGAAAAAATGTTTACAAGTTACAAGTCAGCTTAATTACAGTTAATTACAGTAAATGTTCAATGTGTTGTCCATCATTCAGAAGTACCGCTGTGAGACGAGTCACCACACCGTTCACAGCATTGAGTAGCATTTCTTGCGTTATGGCAGACACATTTTGGCGGATGGCATCTTTCAGTGCTGCTAGTGATGTCGGTTGGTCGCGGTACACTTTTGACTTCAAGAATCCCCACACCCAAAAGTAACAGGGTGTCAGATTGGGAGATCTTGCCGGCCATGCGTGATTAAAGCATCGACTGATAATGCGATCCTCTCCAAATGTTGAGCGTAGCAGGCGTTGCACAGGCAGAGCAATATGAGGTGGTGCTCCATCTTGCATAAAGGGGACTGTTTGGAGTGTCTGTCGCGCTTGCAGTTCAGGATTAATGCTGTTCTGTAACAGTGCTGCATATAGCTGACCAGTGACAGAAACTGTTTTGAAACCCGTCTTTGTGACTTCCTCGAAAAAAATGGACCAATTATGAAATCAGCAGTGAAGCCACACCAGACTGTCACTTTAGGCTTTGGCAAGGGTACCTCAACAAATGCATGTGGATTTTCTGTGGTGCACACTCGACAATTGTGGGTGTTAACAGCGCCAGAGAGTGTGAAATGCGCTTCATCTGTCCAAAGCACAGTGCGAAGCCAGTCGTGCTGCTCTTCTATCTTATTGAATACCAAATTCGCAAAATCTTGGCGAGAGTCGAAGTCAAGAGGTTTCAGTTCTTGGTTATGTTGCAACTTGTAGGGGTACCGTTTCAGGGTTATTCGCAGGGCTCTCCAGACACTTACGTACGACACTCCTGTCTGTCTCGAAACTTCTCGAGCACTGCACTCCCCATGTGCAGAAACCGCCGACATGGATTGCACCGTCTGCTCCACTGTCATGAGGGGCGTCCACTTCTTGGACATGACGCCAAAGAACCTGTAGCTTCAAATTTCTTCATCATTTTGTTCAATGCAGAAGACGTTATTGGTCCTTTGCTATCTCGCATACCCTTCATGTAGCGATATGCTCGCAATATCGCAATGGCACTTTCCGAATTCTTATAATACAGTTTAACTAAGAGGTCTTTCTCAACTATGGACAGCATTTCGATGCATATAAGCTTCGACTACCATTACCTGCTGCAGTTGCTCCTTTTTATATCGTTTGTTGCTTTGCATAATCCTATATCAGAAATTCGACAGCGCCATCTGTTGTCGCCAACAGAACTATTTTTTTTCGTTGCCACACAAATATATATAATTTTCTATATAATCTACTAAGAAAGCAAACGGATAATTTTTTTGCACGAGGAGAAGTCGAAGATGATGAACGTCCAAAGGCACTTCTCTAGAAATTTTTGGCCTGAAGATGGAAGGAGGGGATTTTATATTAACTGATATATATGTGTTTCATTTTAATGGATATAATAATAGATTTAATTTCTTTCTCCTGCAAATCAAACAAATGCTCTTTCTTCTAAAAACGCAACGAATTTCCCACACACACATATTATATATATATATATATATATATATATACAGAGACTGTTCGCACATTTTTTAGACGATTTTGGTAAGCGGTAATAAAAATTCGTTTGCTGCAAAAGAAATAATTGCAATTATACTATGTTTTTAAAAGTCAAAATTATGGTCTGCGGATTGAAAGTTTTGTTTTTATTCAAAATGGCGTTTTTAACAAAGCAGTGGTTCGAAGGCTACATTTATGCTCTTTCCGAAGAGAAATATGCATACTCCGTTATCCAAAAACGATGTTAGAGTCATGGTTTTGTGATATCTAAAGCGTCGATAGGTACTATCGTCAACAAGAAAGGAAAAAAACGTCAAATTGGAGCCTCAAGTGGGACAAAAATTCCAAACAAGTATCCAAGGAAAAAACGGACATCTTCGACTATTGCAAAGGTGCGTTGTTTAATGTTAAAAGAAAATCCCCCTAGTCAAAGGGCAGTTGCAAAATCATTAAAATGTTCGGTTTCCACTGTAAACAAAACGATAAACGTTGACTTAAATCTTAAGAAAGCGAAAAAACGCAATGTGCATCGTCTTCTTCCAAATCATATTGCTGAACGCAGGACACGGTGCAGAATTTTATATGAGAAACACTTATCCAAAGAAAAATGGAAAACAATTGTCACAATGGATGAATCATGGTTGTATTTAAATGATTGCAACAAAAAAAGAGCCATTTATTATCATAAAAGGGGAGAAAATAATTTAAGTACATGGTTCAAAGAATCGAAAGAAAGTTTTTCTAAGGGATTCATGATTGTTGCTGGTTTTTCTTATAATGGCAAGTTAAAAATAAAGAGAGTGGAAAAAATGTCAAGATTAACTCCAAATACTATCAGGCACATACTTAATCGCCAATTTTTCTGAATGAAATACCATCGCTTTACCCACAGTGCCATCAACCTGTGAGACTCCATCAGGACAAAGCTAGCAGTCACACATGAAAATCCACTGTAAATTCCCTAAAAGAAATGGAACAAAAAACTGGTATCAAGGCCATACCCTTCACTGATATCCCTACTAAATCTCCCGATGTATCACTCATTGATTTTTGTGCTTTCGGACTTTTAAAATCGGCATTATCCAAACGTCGTCCCAAAACCCTCACAGGACTCTGGAAAGCTGTTCAGGAGGAAAGGGATAGAATACCTCTTCTGACACTCCAAAAGCCATTATTATCCTTGATATTGAGGTGTCGAAAGATAGTTCAGAATAAGGGATGACAAATAGAACATTTAAAACACTAGAATTTTATGTAATTTAGTTTTGTGAATACAATATACATCGTCTAAAAAATGTGTGAACAGCCTCTGTATATGTGTTTCATTTTAAAGGATATAATAATAGATTTATTTTCTTTCTCCTGCAAATCAAACAAATGCTCTTTTTTCTAAAAGCTTAACGAATTTCTCATATATATATATATATATATATATATATATATATATATATATATATATATATATATATATATATATATATATATATATATATACAAAATAAATTAAACTAAACATGGGGGTCATGAAAACTATTTCTATTTCAGTTACATCTGCAAGAGGCCAAGTCGAAGATGAAAAATGTCAAAAAGCACTTCTCGAGAAGTTTTCCGCCTCGAGATGAAATGAGGGAATTTTATATTGCTCCATATGAATAGGTTTCCTTTTAAATGACGTAGCACTCCAAACCAAACCAAATCAATCTGTTTGAGGGAACAAGGGACCTTTAATTTCATTCTTCTTTAATTTCCAATATTTTACTCTATATACCCATGAGTATAATCAATATTCTTTTCTACAACATTGAAGATTCTTAGAATTCACAAATAAGTATTTTGTGGTAGAATAAGACCTGTTTATCAAAAAATTCTTCAAAAATTCAAGAATTTTTCAAAAGGCTCCATGCGTATACATTTTCTTCTGATATCTTCCAAATTTCTCAGAATTGTTAACGGAAGTGTTCTTTACAAAACTGTGCATAATTCTTTGAAATGACAAATATGTTTCAAATTTATAGACCATAAAATTAAAAAAAAAACATTAAAAAAATAACTGGCAGAATAAAAAAAATTATTTAAGGCTTTAGATTCATCCAAAAAAGAAGTATTAGATGCACATTTATATTTATATACATATGGTAAACTTATAAAACAAAATTTAAGAATTTTAATTAATACAGAAAGCGTATAGAGCAATTTGAAAAACGTTAGTATTTTTTTTTTCCAAAAACAGACATTATTCTGCCAAAAATTCGTTATTTTGAATTATAAATGTTTTCATTTTAGTAAAATAGAAAATTAATTATTCTCATTTTGTATGTGAGTTAAAAATGTATGTGTTTAAAAATATATGTGTTTAAAAATATATGTGTTTTTGAAATTCTCCTTTTTTTCTAAACTCCTTCCACGTTATATACAGTATCTACCAATAAGTATTTAAACACCGATGATGGAAAATAAAAAAAAAATGTATTCATATTCCATAGTTGGTAGAGCTTCCATGGAGCCAATTACAGCATCAACCCTCCGGGGCATGCTTTCCACAAGTCCTTGTATGACGGCTAATGATATTTAATTACTCTCGGCTTGGAGAAGACATGCAAGTTCCTTCAGCGATTTTGGACGGTGGTTGCGCCCCAATTAACACAACTCATCCCAGAGGTTTTCCATAGGGTTCAGGTCTGCGCTTTGAGCCGTCCAGTCCATTCGGTTAACCCCAATGTCACTATACCAGTCCATGGTGGACCTCTCAACATGACTGCTGGCGTTGTGTCCTGGAAGTAACATGAATCCAACCCGTAAAATTGTCCCAGCAGAGGAAGCACAATGTAGTGCAGTATGCGTCGGCGTTGAGTTTACCACTAATTGGGTCCAAGGGTCCCAGTCCATACTAAGGAAAAACATCCCCAGATCATAATTCCACCTCCGCCGAACTTCACTGAGGGAACAGTGCTTTCTGTCAGGAGGCGCTCTCCAGGCAGAAGCCAGACCCAGACCCTACCTCCAAACGGTAAAGGTTAAACCTTGATTAATCGCTCCGGATAACACGTTTGCACTGATCTACGGTCCACTTTCGACATGCTTTGCACCACGTTAACAGAACAGTTGGACTTTGTGATCAAAGTCTTATGGACGGCAGCACGACAAAGAAAACCAAGCAGATGTGCTTCCTTGCAAATGGTATTCATCGAAACAACATTCCCTGATGCCTTTTGAAATTCCTAGATTATGTGGGCCCTCGGTCGGTTGCGGTCCTTCCCAATTTCTCTGGACAGCA
>OU015500.1:155710827-155720827 GCA_907164885.2 Dolomedes plantarius
GAAATTTAACTGAATTTAGTTTAGACTCTGACGCCACCTCCAAATAACATTCTATTTTTACATCAAAACAAGCTAGCTATTAAGAACTTCAAAAATCATAGACCCATCTCAGTTACAATAGTTAAATCATAAATTTTTGGCTTACCTTAAGAAACTTTAATATTTTAATCATCATTTTTTTTTTTAAATCATTAATTCAAATTTGATAGAAATAAAATTATCATCATTTTTCTTAAACTTCTTTTCGTGATCCGGATAATGATTGATAAACAGTAGGTTCGACTTTCGATGGCCCATATTCTTCAATGTTTTAAAACACGCACGTCACAGAATTCCGCAATGGTATAATGCCGAATGTTGCCTGTCGAATTCACAAATAAATCACCACTATCTTGAAGACACAATAATTCACGCTGGTTGCACCGGATAATGAAATCATTTTTTTTTCTGTCGGTCAATCCGTTAACTATATGACGCATTAATT
This sequence comes from Dolomedes plantarius, assembly GCA_907164885.2. NCBI lineage: Eukaryota > Metazoa > Arthropoda > Arachnida > Araneae > Dolomedidae > Dolomedes > Dolomedes plantarius. Next base: position 155,711,312 of record OU015500.1, read on the forward strand.
ACGTTTGTCTCGCTGAAAACTCTCGAAAATATAATACACAGATATGAAGATCGGCATCTCACGGCACTGAAACGGTATTGAAAAATCTTGTTGTTGAACCAGGAGCAGAACACAATCCCGAATAATAAAAATGCACACGATGTGGAAGACGACTGGTTGGAGCTTCCAGCGGGACAAGCACATGCTGGACAAAATTATTAGAAGACACACTGCAGCAACTCGAAACAAGCACCTGACAAGTGGCTGAACTCCTTTGAAGACGACGGAGATTTTTCAACGAAAAAGCACTCATAAATGTGAAGACGGCGTCGGCACCTTCTCGCTGGCATTGAGAGACGAACGACAAGCATTGCAGCTCAAACCAAAATATTAATATAGATATTTACTTTCCGATTGACATGGCGCTGTCGCGGAGATGAGAGATGACGAAAAATGGGAAACATTAAATTTAAATTTTATTCCTATACCTAATTTTTAAAAGCAAGGGGTTTCGAGAACGCGATTCGATATCCTGCTCGGCTCTTGTCACGACCCTATCGCCGTGCACCCATCTAAATACACTAATTACTCCAATTGCAGTCATCAAACAGTAGGCCAGTGGAATAACTAATACTTAATTAACTTTTAAACACCTCTTTATTAATTAACATTAATTATATACCCAATTAATCCAGCTTAATCGCCATTTTCAATCATCTCACAGAGCTCCTGACAGACGCACGTCTTGATTCTATCAACGATTTCCCCGAACTGCGTAATTTCTTTCTGATCCGTTATATAAGTCACATAGGCGTAGGGTCCTCTTCTAGAGCCCCGCGAACATCCGATGGTTATGTAAGATACGCGCGTATGAGCGAATGACCCTGAACTCTTTCACTGCGAAATACAGTCTACTTCCTGAATTTGAAAACACACTAGGACTTTAATAGAATTTACTGTTTAACGCTCATTAATATAATTAACTATAGCTTATTCTTTAATCATCACAATTTCCCCCCTCTTCCCCCTGAAGGCGCGCACACAAAGAGTAGCTAATTCCAGCAGCACGTCCTCAGTAGAGAAAAACAAATCAGCCAACTGGAAAACATGCTGAGTAGGGACGTCTCCCCACACAACAACCCAGAGAAACCCAACAACATTATTCCTAAATTTTTTCTAGCCAAAAATTTTAACCCTAACCTAAAATTAATTCCTACATGCGATTAGCTGGACCAAAATGAGGTGTGGTTACAGGTTACATAAGTCTCCATTTGAGACAGAACTTCACATAAAAGAACACTAAACATTACTTTTTATCTGTGCACAAAACCAAAAGAAGTACTAAATCACTAGAATATAACAGTTCTGAATATCACAATAACACTAAAAGCTAAAATGAAAATGTTAAAAATCACTCAATAGAATTAAGAATACACAATTAATAAGATTATTAAAATATCAGAAAAACAGTAAGTTGTATCTTAAAAAGTATGGAATCAAAATTAATCCTTCAAATTTCTTTACAATCTTCCAAACAACTTCCTTTCTTTCTCTTTATTATTCATATACTTTTCATAATCAATCAATAATCAACTAAAAACTCTAACCAATATGTGAATTGAGGGAAACATGTAAAATTGCTCATGCTTGTTCAAAACTTAAATCCTTCACCTAAATCGTAAAATATGTTATAGACTCACATTTTAAACGATATTGCTTATACAATCTTACTATTACAAAATTAAAACATATCAAAATCCCTCACTCTATATCTATAAAAACAATACTACTATGATTTCCATACCTTATTTTTTTTAAAATCACATTTATCAATATAAATTTTATCACTACATAAAAACACTCAAAATATTTTTATTAAAAAGTAAATCAAAATAAAACACAACAAAAATCACATAATAAAAAAAAGAATGGACCATCACCAGCTCTGAAGAATCTGCAGAATTTTCTTTTTCTTTTACAAATGCTTAAAATCTGATAGTCTACTTTGTTTCTCCCCCCCCCTTAAAACAACAAAAAGCTGGATTACATATTTTAGTTTCGTAGAATAACAATAACAACATTTTTTCCAGTGTCAAGTATTAATTAATCGAAAACATGAAATAAGTCTATCAACTCTCAATATTCCAATCAAAATCCTACACTTAAACAGCAAAATTTTAATTCAGTAGTCCAAAACTCCACTGAATTATAATGTTTAATGCAAACCAATTGGGAAGTGCCGTCAGAAAAAGTTAAGTGCCCAAATCCATAGTTGTACCAAAGTGTTTCCTGCTCTTCAGTGAAACCTGGGTGGGGATCATCAGTATAAAGTATGGGTATATTGCTCCCGAAATTTAACTGAATTTAGTTTAGACTCTGACGCCACCTCCAAATAACATTCTATTTTTACATCAAAACAAGCTAGCTATTAAGAACTTCAAAAATCATAGACCCATCTCAGTTACAATAGTTAAATCATAAATTTTTGGCTTACCTTAAGAAACTTTAATATTTTAATCATCATTTTTTTTTTTAAATCATTAATTCAAATTTGATAGAAATAAAATTATCATCATTTTTCTTAAACTTCTTTTCGTGATCCGGATAATGATTGATAAACAGTAGGTTCGACTTTCGATGGCCCATATTCTTCAATGTTTTAAAACACGCACGTCACAGAATTCCGCAATGGTATAATGCCGAATGTTGCCTGTCGAATTCACAAATAAATCACCACTATCTTGAAGACACAATAATTCACGCTGGTTGCACCGGATAATGAAATCATTTTTTTTTCTGTCGGTCAATCCGTTAACTATATGACGCATTAATTACGTTTTGTCTCGCTGAAAACTCTCGAAAATATAATACACAGATATGAAGATCGGCATCTCACGGCACTGAAACGGTATTGAAAAATCTTGTTGTTGAACCAGGAGCAGAACACAATCCCGAATAATAAAAATGCACACGATGTGGAAGACGACTGGTTGGAGCTTCCAGCGGGACAAGCACATGCTGGACAAAATTATTAGAAGACACACTGCAGCAACTCGAAACAAGCACCTGACAAGTGGCTGAACTCCTTTGAAGACGACGGAGATTTTTCAACGAAAAAGCACTCATAAATGTGAAGACGGCGTCGGCACCTTCTCGCTGGCATTGAGAGACGAACGACAAGCATTGCAGCTCAAACCAAAATATTAATATAGATATTTACTTTCCGATTGACATGGCGCTGTCGCGGAGATGAGAGATGACGAAAAATGGGAAACATTAAATTTAAATTTTATTCCTATACCTAATTTTTAAAAGCAAGGGGTTTCGAGAACGCGATTCGATATCCTGCTCGGCTCTTGTCACGACCCTATCGCCGTGCACCCATCTAAATACACTAATTACTCCAATTGCAGTCATCAAACAGTAGGCCAGTGGAATAACTAATACTTAATTAACTTTTAAACACCTCTTTATTAATTAACATTAATTATATACCCAATTAATCCAGCTTAATCGCCATTTTCAATCATCTCACAGAGCTCCTGACAGACGCACGTCTTGATTCTATCAACGATTTCCCCGAACTGCGTAATTTCTTTCTGATCCGTTATATAAGTCACATAGGCGTAGGGTCCTCTTCTAGAGCCCCGCGAACATCCGATGGTTATGTAAGATACGCGCGTATGAGCGAATGACCCTGAACTCTTTCACTGCGAAATACAGTCTACTTCCTGAATTTGAAAACACACTAGGACTTTAATAGAATTTACTGTTTAACGCTCATTAATATAATTAACTATAGCTTATTCTTTAATCATCATATATATATATATATATATATATATATATATATATATATATATACACACTAGATTTATTCCCGGCTTCGCTCGGGATTCAGTTTCTGATATTATTATTTTTCAATGATTAACCTCATGTTATGATGTTCTTAAGGCTGCCATGTACTAAGAAAAAAATAGTATTTCCTTTTACCGCTTCTTGCAGACTATAGGGAGGAGTCCAGTTGACAGCTCGAGAATTCCCCCCCCCCATTAAGATTGACATTTTGAAGGATTGTAATGGCTCTCTCTCCATAGGAGTGTTAAGAGCAGCCCCCAAATTTTTTATTTAAAATATATAATTGTCAACTATTTACAGGTGCATAAATACTGATAATCAAATAAAATTGGTATTATCAGATAGCCTGAAATTTTCTGCAACGAGCTACAGGATTCATTTTGTATATTTCGTCCACCGAAGGAATTTACGAGCGTTTAAAACACACTATATCAGATTTTACCCCGAATAACATAAATTTTAAAATATTAATTGCATTTTTTTAAAAAACGAAAAATGTACACAGATGTCAAATTTCTGTCTCTATGACGGAGTGCAATTTAAAAAAAAATCTTTGAATCCAAGTCGGCAATCCGTGGATAAATTTTCTCCATAGGTTAACATTGAGGTGAGCGAATCCAGTGGGGTTAGTACATAGCAGACTTAAGTTATAACATCTCTTAACCAAATTAATTTCATTTTTAAGTAATAAAATATTCATTTATTAACTTATTTGTTATTTTAATACTTGCCGGCACAACACATTTTTTGTTTCTTTTTTATCATCTGTGACAGTATATATTTCTGATTGATTCCTTGCTCTAGACACTCCCACTTATAGCTGACAATGCGAAAAATATTCTTCTGTCAGATCTAGTCCAGTACCCTCTTCCTTTCTGGCATTTTAAAGCACTAATGTTCAGCTAGTCGATAATGTTTGAATGGATTTATTATTATAGGAAAAGAATCAATAATGTTTGAATAGATTGAGAACACATTCAATATTAAAACACAGCAAATCTGATAATTATTATAGAAAAAGTATACACACATATTTCATGTCCGGAATTCTTTCTCAGAACTAAATCGTCTGCTACGTTTCAATGCCACTTTCGGACTTTATTAATTAGAATATACACGCATTTCATGATTGTAATTATTTCTCAAAACTAAATAGTCAGCTAAGTTTCAAGGTCACTTCAGATATATCAATCAACAAAGCGTCAAGGCTAAACGCACGTGTTTTTAGCTAAGTGAACCTGTCCTTCAGTATATTTGAGTTTGAACAGGTCGATTGGGATAGTTTTAATGCATGGGATGGATTTAGAACACATTCATTGAAAATGAATGGCTTTCCATTTTTATATTTTCATTTTTAAAAAGAAATATTCCGGCGTTTCCAAGCATATGAAAATAATATATCAAATTCTTTCTTGCATAAGCCAATATATTAATAAATCACGTCTTACGCAAATGTTAAAATTCCATTGGCATCAATGAAATGTTACAATGGATTTGAACGAAAATATTCGTTGATACCGCGCAAACTTGTTCTAAAATAATTCGGAAATCGAACGTCGTAGCGGGATGAAAGTAGTTACATTCATCCTGTTTTTCAAAGAACATTAAACCATGTAAATTACATCAAGGTAGGGATCACTGTTCTTGAATTTTTGTGACTCACACATATATTCAAGATATATATATATATATATATATATATATATATATATATATATATATATATATATATATATATACATACGCGCCCAGCTATTGGAAATAATATATATATATATATATATATATATATATATATATATATATATATATATATATATATACATACACACGCTATTAGTAATTGTGAGTTCAGTCTTTCAAAAAATTAAACTCAAGTCAATGACGGGACATAAAGCGTGATTTTTGATTCATACTCCGGCCAGTCTCGTGATCCTGCTCTGTTGTATCGCTAGATTCCTGTATATTCCTTTCTCTGATATTTGGCGAAAAAAGGAATCGATTCATCAAAGAACACGGGTGTGTACACGGGTCGATGAAATCCCTATGGAGGGCTTTTCATCTCGGAGTTTTTCACGGGGGGATTGTATCGATATCTCGTTATGTTTTAGATCTCAAAAAGTATGAACAGGTCTGTTCCGGCCAGAACAACCTTATAATCATAGAGAGTATTTGAGAAATTGTTTTTGCACACACCACGTTGGCGCACTTTATCCGCTCAGTTTTGGCGGATGGACCTCACAGAAGGTCTACGGTAAAATTTCTGTACGAAAACAATGCTCTTTCGCACATGGTTTAAAAATGCCAAGTTTACGTCACAAAAGTTGGATACGCAAAACACATAAACTGGCTACCACGAAATTTTACATCCTTAAAAAGATGCCTTTTTAACTTGTGTGTGTGTATATATATATATATATATATATATATAAACAGGGTGTCCCAAAAGGTCGTTTACAAACTTAACATGCTGGTCTGTCAAATCGTGATGAACAAGATTTACATAGGAACTTGTGTCCGAAAATTCAAACTGAGACCGCTAGAGGGCGATACGTGCAGGTTTGGATGAGGAGAAAAAAAATGATATCGACAGCGGTGTTAATATGATTTTTATTACAAAACATCATTACATCACAGCAAATGTTCAAAATTCCTTCCATTCGCCACAATGCACGTTTCACAGCGTCGGCGCATGGATTCACGAACCCGTTCAAATTGGCCAGGAGTGTCACGGACACGTGCTGCCGCTTCCGCGATCCTGGCGATAAGATCCATGTCCGATGCTGCGGGTGTCTCGTACACTATGGACTTCATGTGTCCCCACAGGTAGAAATCCAGGGGAGTCAGGTTGGGGGATCGCGGTGGCCATTGGACTGGTCCGCCTCTACCGATCCAGCGATTAGGATTAGTCCTATCGAGGTATTCTCGAACAGCGTAGCTAAAGTAGGCAGGCGCTCCATCATGCTGAAACCAGATGTTTCGGCGTGTAGCGGTTGGAACGCCACCCATCAGATCCGGCAAAACTCTTTCTAAAAAAATGCGATAGGTATTTCCGTCGAGGCGTTCAGGTAGAAGGTAAGGGCCAATCAACATGTCACCGATAATACCAGCCCAAACGTTTACGGTGAAACGTTGTTGATGTGCATGGGCACGTGTACATCTTGGGTTTTCATGCGCCCATACGTGCATGTTGTGCAGGTTCACGACACCATCCTGTGTAAAGCAGGATTCATCAGAAAACAAAATCCACGATGGAAAATCTGGCTCTGCGACCCGCTGTTGCAAATACCAGCGTGAGAATGCAATGCGTTTGGGATAATCGTCAGCGCACAATGCCTGTACTTTTTGGAAGTGGTAAGGGTGTTGCATGTCATCGTGCAGTATGCCCATTATGGTGGAACGACCTACACCCAAGACACGTTCGCCTTCTCGGAGACTTGTTTGCGGGTTGATGGCAAACTCCTGTAGCACGGTTTCCTTTACGACAGGCGTGCGTGTAGCACGTTCTCGACCGATGTGGATACGTACTAAGAAAGCACCTGATTCACGATATCTGCTGACGTCTGTTTGGGAAGCGCTCAAGGTACGTTCGTGCCGCGGCTCGTCCATTTCCATCAGCGGCGCCGTATACGTAATGCATGTCGGCCATTTCTGCGTTACTAAACTCATTCATCCTTCTCCTTCAACGTCCACGCTTGAAATGATTGTTTTTCCCACTCTCCCGTTTTCGTGCAATTATTGCCCTCTAGCGGTCGCAGTTTTAATTTTCGGACACAAGTTCCCATGCAAATCTTGTTCATCATGATATGACAGACCAGCATGTTAAGTTTGTAAACGACCTTTTGGGACACCCTGTATATATAAAAGACAAAGTTGAAAGTGAAAACTATTAAATGCTCAAATATATATATATATATATATATATATATATATATATATATATATATATACAGAGAGAGAGAGATAGTGCCGTAACTAGGCAGGGGCAACTGGGGCACCCTTCTAGGACCCACTTGGAAGAGGGACAGAAAATGTTGTATTTCGTTTATTATTTTCCCAAACCTAATAAATTAAGGGGCCCAAACGCAAATTCTCGCCCAGGGCACAGGAATGGATAGTTACGGCACTGTATATATATATATATGTGTGTGTGTGTGTGTGTGTTTGTGTGTACGCGCACGTGTGTGTGTATGCGTGTAGTACTATATACACGCATGATTCCGTGAAAATAGTTTGAATGTATTGAGAAAAATCTTATTTAAAACTAAAACTGCAATATAATATAACCAAAATAACGTGACACCCTAAAAAAACGTTCTTTGCGATTCCAGCTTCATCATTATCGAACTCCGATAGGGCACGGAGACGGTCGGGAGCCGTATCATTTCCGTGGGACACGGAATGGGACGTCCGAACTGACCTTGGAACAAAACGCACGGAACGGTAATGAATTCTTCATGGAACGAGCTTTATGGATGAGATGGATTGCTGAGAGAGCGTTTTAAAAGGAAGATAATTTTATTTCCGTGATTATCTGGAGCGGGTGAAAAGGATCCGTGTCTTCTTTCGTTGGTCCAAACAGGACACATAAATGGGGAGATACCATTAAATTGAATTTAATTTATTTTTTAATATTTTTATTACTGGGTGGAGAGGGGCGTTTTAGAGGATAGATAACAATTTTATTTTCGTGATTATCGGAAGCGGATGAAAAGGAGCCGTGTCTTTATTCATTTGTTTGTTCATTGAGGTTCATTTAAGTCGTTTATGTCAAACAGGATTAGGGCGGAAAATTATGTTCAAACAGGAAACATAAATCGGAAGACAACCATTAAATTGATCTCCATTTATTTTTCAATCTATTTATTGCTGGATGTTGGATGTAATTTTCTCCGTGATATCACATGTCTTGTTTGTTCAATATATATATATGTATATATATATATATATATATATATCCGACCATCGATATATATATATATATATATATATATATATATAAATGTGTGTGTGTGTGTGTAATTGTAATGCTAGAAGCATAAACTATTATTAACAATATTTAATTGGGTTAAAATTAGGGAAATTAGCGTTAAACGGTAATTTGTTATTAGAAATTCACAATCTATGACCATCGGAGTAGTCTTCCTTTCTGTCGGTTTCAGGCAGTCGAGCTCGACCAGATTATATATATATATATATATATATATATATATATATATATATATATATATGTGTGTGTGTGTGTGTGTGTTTGTTTAAGCAGGTCCTAAACGACAGACATTATATAATGTTTTTCAGTTTTTAAAGTCAGAATATGGAATTAAAGACTCCTTAGTGTGTTTTCTCCGCATTAACGCCAAATGTGTTCGGAAATGCCAATATTTCCACTTTACTTTTCAAAACATTTTTATTTTCCCCGCGGCAAAGTCAATGCCATCCTTTCTTTCATGAATTCCGAGTGAACCCTGTTTGCATTTATTCATACTGGGGATTTTAAACGCGGTTCCGAAACGTCGATTGGAACCGCAAAATGTGGCAATTTTAGAGAAGAAAAAGTGACGGAGATTTTTAAAGGATTTTCTGTTACATAAGTTCACGGCTCAGTAAATTTCAAACGGTGCTTAATACACTGAATATTTTTGTTGTTCCCCTAAAGTTTGGATATCAATCAGTAATAAC
>OU015500.1:155723327-155740827 GCA_907164885.2 Dolomedes plantarius
CGATGGAAGTTTAAAAAGGGTTTAAAGGGTCTTCTAGGGGTCTATTGAGGGATCTATGATATATTTTTCTGTTTTAAAATTTAATTTAGTTTTTTAAGAATGCAATTATTAGATAATAATTAGATAATTTTAATATGTATAAATACAGATTTGCATAGGGCGGAGTGATCCACGCCTCTAAAGTCGAACGTCATGACGCTTTTATATATGCCTCGAATGCCGCGTGCGTCGGCTTCTATCTGTGTACCAACACTATGCAGAACTGGGTAAATACACCGGAACTTAAACACCACCTGGGTCCTACCGATGCAACTAATGAGAAGCAGTTTCGTTGTTCTCTTGGAGATGTTTGTTCAATTACTGTCTGTGTTTCTGAAATCTTTTTTATATTTGTGAAATTAAAAATGAAAATGGTACAAAAATAATAAAACATAAACTTAATGAACCAATTTTTCTAATTTTTTGTTCATATTCTTAAACAAATTCTAATCTTTAAGTGTTTTAGTAGTATTATAATTATTAGTATTATAATTATGTTGTATGCTGTATATTATTGAGAAAAATGTGAGGTGGTCGAGGAAGAAAATCATTCTTTTAAGGGGACAGTGTACTTTCAAAATTGTAAAACTTGTCCTAAATTTCGATTTTTTTTGTTTTAATAAATTTTGAAACTACGGACGAGTAGGAATGTGTTGCAAAAAGAAATTTTAATTTTTGTGATTACTTTCCAAGTTATAGGCATTTGTATTTAATTTAGATATTATGTGGTTACTAATAGCAATAACTTTGTTTATTGTGTTATAGCATTAACTTTGTTTGATGTGTTTTTCTCAAAATAAAAATTTTCATGTCAGACGAATATTCAAACTGCTCCGGGCGCATTTCTAATTAACGTATTCCTTTGAAATTTAAGTTTTATGTACTTAACTGTATATCAAATAAATCTTATTCAAAATAATTATACTTCGTATTTCCTCTCAGAATTTCTAAATTTTGTACTTGAAAAGATGATTTATAGATATTTTGCGTAATAAAAAGGGTGTTTTCACTATTATTGTTTTTTTCTCTTTATATTTTTAATGAATGGCTAAAATAAGCAATAAGTTTCATTGTTATTTCTGTAAGGTATCCTGTAAATAAAAAATTCTATATTATATGCAAAAGAAATGCGCGTGGAAAATTTTTAATTAGGCCCATTTTTGATATAATTAACAATTAATAATTCATAAATTATTAATATTTCATCATTAAATTTTATTCACTTTTACATATATATGGTACTAATAACATATTCAGATTTCAAGCAAATCCATTCAAAACAAAAATAGTTAGGTTTGAAGGTCCACTCTCCCCTTAAATGGGGACGATGTAAAAAAAAATGTTAGGCACCCCTGGTCTAAACTGCAGTAATCAACGTAATATTTATTCTAATTTATCTTTTCCCACCAAAATTCTATACTTATGTACGTATGCATTTTTATTATATAAATATACGGTCTGAATGTTCGTGATTCGCGAGGGAATACATTACTACCATCAATTATGTAACTGGGTTATTTTGGGAATTAAATTCAGCAGTAAGAGTTGTCATTCCTCAGATGAGTTCTTCCTATGTTTGAACAACATTGATCCGACATTAAATACTTGTTTTACACTGCTGGCCACTGTAAATGCAACACCCTGAAGGAAACATGCAAATAACATGAAATTTACAACATGCATTAGCGGAGGTGAGATATGCAAATGATTAGAATTTCAGCGCAGACGCACATCACGCGCGCCTGTGGCGCCACTTCAAAGCGCTATTTAAGGCTTGGATATTTCAACAGAAGTTCCGCAATTGTGTTTTTTTGTGGTTTTTTGAAAAAAACGATCAATTATGCCTCGTCGAAAACAGCGATCATCTTTTGATCAAGTATCCGAGTTCGACATAGCAAGGATAGTGGCCTACCGAGATTGTGGATTATCTTTCAGGGAAATCGGTATTTGTGTTGGACGAAACCAAACAACTGTAATGCGGATATGTGATCGTTGGATGCAGGAGGGTACGACGGACCGGCGTGTTCGATCGCATCCACCTCAGTGCACCACTTCACGTGATGACAGGCAAATTGTGCTCATGGAAGTGACGGATCGCACAGTCACATCACGAACCATAGCACAGCACATGCAGTGTATAACGTATCATCCAGTATCTGCGCGTACCATTCGACGCCGTTTAGAGCAGAGTGGTCTGTCCGCAAGACGCCCATTGCTTTGTCTACCCTTGACACAGAACCACAGACGTCTCCGCCGCCAATGGTGCGATGACAGAAGGATGTGGACGGCAGAATGGAATAAAATTGTCTTTACTGACGAGTCACGCTTCTGTCTGCAACACCACGATGGTCGCATTCGAGTCAGGAGACACCGTGAAGAGAGGATGCTGAACAGCTGCGTTATGCACTACCACACTGGTCCTGCACCGGGTATTATGGTATGGGGCGGTATTGGATATCACTCTCGCACACCTCTAGTACTCATTGCCGGTACTTTAAACAGCCAGCGCTACATCTCCGAGGTGTTGGAGCCAGTTGTCCTTCCTTACCTTCAGGGCTTGCCCACGGCCATATTTCAACAGGATAATGCGCGACCACACGTGGCACGCATTGTCCAACGGTTCTTCGTCAATCGCCAGATTGAATTGCTTCCCTGTCCGTCTCGCTCTCCGGATCTTTCGCCGATAGAAAACATGTGGTCCATGGTTGCTCTACGATTGACCCAGATTCCATCCGCAGCGTCCACAGCAGATCAACTTTGGCAACGTGTGGAAGTTGCTTGCGCTGCTGTACCCCAAGAACTCATCCAAAGTCTCTTTGAATCAATGCCGAGGCGTGTGGCAGCGGTGATCTCCAACAATGGCGGCTACTCTGGCTACTGATTTTGGCAGGAACCACACTTCACAGAAGTCTATAAATTTAATCATCTCATACTTCGTCAACATGTTATCTAAAAAATAAATTTTGTTGTGATATCTCTTGTCTTTCTTGGTGTTGCAATTGGGGTGGCTAGCAATGTAGATTTAATTTTTTGAATTTGATTTAAGACCTATTTTAAACCCCTTAAATGTTGAATTTATTTTTCAAAAAATCTTTTTGAGTGAGCACTTGGGGGATTAGAGAGACCACGTGGAGAAATATCGGTTTCTTTCTGGTTACAAACAGAGAATCTATATATATAAAACGCGTAGGTATGCGGCACAAAAATCGACAATATGTCTACACTCCGAATGGCAATGGCTGCTATTACCAGATGTAAACATTAGCGGCCGTCTGCAATTTGCAACCGCGTGTGAACATGGCTTTACGCACTGAAATCTACAATGCTCGAAAGTGAACTGCCCGATCAAGTGAAAATTGGGAACAGTTTCAAGAAAGACAGAGAAGAAGAAAGAGGTGTGAAAGAGAGAACATAAATGATCGCGAGGTTAAGCTTAACCGTCACCGGTATAGCAACCGACAGCCAGTAATAGTTAATTTTCTACACATATTTTCAGTTCTTGCTGAATTTTTACTCCATTTTATAAGTGAAGAAATTTTCCCTACAGTTTATTATTTGATATCATTAAGTGTAGATATCTCAATTGTGAACATTAGTACATACATAGAGTGATGTAATCCCCGCTATATTTTAGTAATTGCTGAATTTTTACTCCATTTTTTAATTGAAAATTTTTTTCCCAATAATTTCTTATTTGATGTAATGATAAAGTGTAGATATCTTAATTTTCAAAAATAGTACATACAGAGAGGGATGTAATTTATATAATCATTAGTGTTGGGTTTCTCAGTCTTATCTTTAACTCTGTTCTGAAGTAATGGAAATTCACATTTTTTTAATCACGATGTTTTATTATCAACCTTATAGAGAATACCCCTTAACAACGTATATTTATGATGACAGGTATTATTGACAGGTACATTCCTTATATGTGTTGCTTTCAGTTGAGTTGTTTTCAAAAGAAAATATAAAACTAAAAGCAACTATGCTGGTCGCACAGCGGCTATTTCTCTTTAAATTTCATTAAATTTTAAATTTCTTAAAATCATATATTATTCAGCCCTTCAGATATTGTAGTAAGCACCATGCAAAATTGCAGGTTCTTCGGTCTTATGGTTCCCGAGATCAGTGTGTCAGCGTTTCTCTTTGGGGGATTCAGCCCCTTTAAACCAATCTAAAGTTTCAATTTTTAAAAAGGTTTCTTATGGAGTACCTAGGGACTAACAGAAACTACTATGGGAAATTTTAGATTTCTGTGCTTTAGGTTGTTACAGATACAGTGATCAGTCAGTGACTCAGTATTTCAATCTAGGTAAATTAGTCTCTTTTAATCCCCTTAAAAATGTAATTTTTAACAAATATTTCTTATTCAGCACTAAAGGTCTTTGAACAACACCATATAAAATTTAGCCTTCCTAGAAAGTATGGTTTCACTTTGAGATGTCAGCCAGTGAGTAACTGGCCAGTGATGTTGTTCACCAGTGAGATGTCATTCAGTGTTTCATTTTGGAGGTTTAAGCCGCTCTTTACCCTCTAAAAATATTGTGTTTTTATAAAATATCTTAGCGATCACTTAGATCTTACGAGGAACCACTATACAAAATTTCAGTCTCCTAAGCAATATTCTTACAATAATACAGTCATTTAATTTATTTTTTGGGGGGGAACGATGTGAAGATATATATATATATATATATGAATGATAAAATTAGCTGAAAACCAGCACATCGATACGGATTACATTCAAATTAAATACAACGGTCAATGTATGCAATTAATGCCAAAAATATGTATAAATATATTTATAATAAATTCAACGATCAATGTATGCAATGGATGTAAAAAACCGAAAATATATATTTATAAAAAATTGTAACGGATATTTTTATAGACCAAAATAATGTAGAAAAAAATGAACACTTAGAAGAAAATGTACAGAAATATAGTACAGTTTGAGAAACATAATATCTTAAATTGTATTTTAAAATTTCTTTTGGATAATGTCCAATCGTCTGTCGCATTTGCAAGAAATTTTTTTTGTCTATTTAGTTGTAATGCACGTGCCGATAAATTTATTCAAAGTAGAAAAGGAAATCACGTGATCAGCATTTAATAAATTAAATTCTAAAAATTATTCTTTAAAATTTCACCAAAAATCAGAAAATACAGGTAAAGATTCGAAAAAATCTCTTGAAGGAATTTTTATGATCATTCTCGTGATATAATTTTATTACCCTCAAATTATTATTTTAACTGCAAACTTTAAAAAAGTTACAAAAACAGCTTAAAAGTTTCATTTAAAAAAATCTAAGAAGAATTTTCCTAAAATCTTTCTTAGTCCACCCCTACACTATAAGAATAATCGCCATGCAAAATTTCTGCCCTTTAGGTCCAGCGGTTTGGTATGTACACTGTATGTCAGGGAGTCAGTCAGTTACGAAACTGTTTGATGTATATAGATTACATTCTATGATTTTTATAAATAAAACAAAACCCATAAGTTCTTCCACAAAAAAATAGACACCAAATATTTTCTGACTGCAGGGCGCAGAGCTTCGAGGAGCAAAGAGAACCAAAATCGGCACCCGAACACGACAGTCTTTTCCTTTCCAGATAAATCAACGATAATCCAATGGAAGGGGAAGACGGACCCAGAATAAATGGACGAGAGACGCTGTTTAGACAGGCGAAGACAGATGTTTGTCCTGGGTTATTGTTGAGCGCATCGTTTGGAAAAACGGGAAGGATAACAGTTTAGTATGTACAACAGTTGATATATAATCCTCACGGGATTCTGTCCATGTTTCGATGTATAAAGATGGGGTGACTGTCGAGTTTGCGTTAATCTGTTCCGACATGCGTTATGTGCAGTTCCACAAGAAAAATAATTTTTAGTGTGTCTGTATATATGTATGTATGTGTGTATATATATATATATATATATATATATATATATATATATATATATATATATATATGTATGTATGTATATATATATGTATGTATATATATATATGTATGTATGTGTATATATATATATATATATATATATATATATATATATATATATATATATATATATATATATATGTATATATATATATATATGTATATATGTATGTATATAACTATATATATATATATATATATATATATATATATATATATATATATATATATATATATATATATATATATATATAATGTATATATATATATATGTATATATGTATGTATATAACTATATATATATATATAATATATATATATATATATATATATACACACAGGATGTCCGAGAAAGATCTTTATTAACTATATATTTAAGTTGCTAAGCCGACTTTTTGGGCAATCCGTGAGAGAAAACTACTGCATGAATTTACTTCGTATTGGTCTTAAACGAAAGACTGTAATCTGTAGATTTGTTAAATTTGGTTTTTGTAAACGCAATTTCTATTAATTAGCGATAATTTACAATTAAAATTTGATTTCCGTGCATGCTTAAAGGTATGTTTAAATCTGGCTTTAGAAACTCTCTGTTTCTACGCATGCTCAGTGACACGTTTTAATGATAAAAACGTTGTTCTGAGGAATCTCTGTAGATCTCTCACTGCAATTCTTATTTTTATGATAATTATGTTTTTGAAATATAATATTAAGCGTCACTGAAATTGTTTATTTCGCGCTGTTTAATTAGCGATAATTTACAGTTAAAAAATTGCTTTATGCGCATCCTCAGTGACATTTTTAAATCTGGCTTTAGATACTCACGAATCCGCTTAAACACATTAATTTCTTTTTGCGCATTATTATGATTTTCAACATTTGGCAATGATGTGATGAGTATAATTTGTGTATTAGTATACATTTATTTTCTGTCTAGCCGTCATGTTTTGACGGGTATCAACAAGTTCTAAAGTTTAATAACAAAAGTACGAACAGGTCAAATGAAATGCAGTTTGTGACAAAAGGATGAAGAAATCTGTCAGTTTTTTCTAGTACCTGAATTGATAGCCTGTTCCCCGAACGATGGATTGGTCTAGGAGTACCCATGAAAATGGCCTCCATGATCACCCGACATAACTGTACTTGATTACTTTTTATGGGTTAAAGACATCGTATATCAAACACCCGTTTCTGATATTTCTGTTTCAAAGGAAAGAATACAATTCTCAAGCCTCACTGTTACACCGCGAATATTAAACGACACTCGGCGGGAAATGGAACACAGACTCAATATTATTCGTGCTACTAATGGAGCTCATGTAGAGCCACATTAAAGATGCAGAAAAAAAAATCTTTGATTTTTTCCTTCTTTTGCTGCAAACTGCATTTTATTCGACCTGTTCGTATTTTTGTTATTATTCGTTAGAATAATAAAACTATTTATCGGAAACGCGATTATATATATATATATATATATATATATATATATATATATATATATATATACACACAATACTTGTCACAAGACAGAGTCCCAGATTTTACTGTGTAGCGTTATTTAGCTTATGTTGCAATTTTTGATTAAAGTGAAGTAATTTAGACTACATTTAAACTCTTCTGTTAAAATTACATACATATTTACATACAAGTAAGTATTTACTTACACACCCATACAACACACACATATTATAAATAAATATATATATATATATATATATATATATATATATATATATATATATATATATATATATATATATATATATATATATATATATATATATATATCAAAATGCATGCATATCTAAGAGAAACTTACAACATACATCCAACAATAAAAAAGATGAAAAAATAAATCGAGTTCTTCAATTTAATGTTCATCTTCCAAAACATGATTCATGTTTGAACGACATTTTCCGTCCCGTGTTCATCATCCTCCTGTTTGACAAAAACGCCTTAAAATATACCTCTATCAACAAAGAAACAAAAAAGAAGAGACGTTGATCATTTTCATCCACCCGAGATAAACACGGAAATGAAAATGTTATCTCCCCTATAAAACGCCCATCTCAATCCATTTTACACATAATGCTCATTCCCCCCGATGAATTCATTTTCGTCCCGCGCGTTTTGTCCCACCTTCAGTTTGGGGCGGCCCTTTCCGTGTCCCACGTAAATGGAACAGTCCCCAACGCTTGTTCGCCTCCGTAATTCAATAATGATGTAATCGCAAAGTTCGGATTCTGGTGTGTATAGTTATTTTGGATATGGCATATTGCAGTTTGGAATTTAGCAGATAAAACTACTTTCCGGTTAAAGAGACTATTTTCATGCAATCACGTATCATATATGTCATATCAGTCATATCATTCTTGACAGGAATTGATAACGTTGGTTTCATAATATTAGTTTAAGGTGGTCCAGGACACATTTTGAAATATTTTTTATTTATTGAGTTAAAATTTTGAATTTTTTTTGGTGGTTAACCATATAATTTGTAAACAAAATCATATCATAAAACTTCTCAAAAAGTTTTTTTTTAAATTTAAAAATTTAAAACTTTTAATAAAAGTGGGGTAATTTAAAATCGTTATAGCTCGAAATATTATTTGTCGAGTTTCAAAATTTTTTCATTTAATTAAACAGAAATATTTAGGTTTTAATTTTAATTCACCATTTTTTAAAATATTAATTTTTTTAAAAATTAAAAATATTTAGATTAAAAATTGCGAAAAAAAATTATGTAACTTATTTTTAATAAATCATATTTTCAAAAGTAAACATTTTTTTCAAATTTGCTGAATCAAAATTAAAGTAAAATAGTTGAAAAAGACATGTTATAAGTTTCAACCATACATCTTTAACGGTTCTTGAATTATAACAATTTAAAGACGAGAAATGCTGAAAAAATCCATCATGCAGAAAAATGCACTTACAGGTGTAAACAACGATTGGCTACTATTAGAATGTTGCAAAAAAAAATAATTATTTCTCCTGTTCTAATTAAGATAGAAACACGATTTAAACGCCATTTTAAACGCAAAAGAACACAAAAATTTTTAATGCAGCAAATTTTTTTTTTTTTTTAAATTCGACCAATTTTGTGTCTTGGACTCCCTTAAAAGAGTCTGGGGCACAAAAACCTTAAAACTTTTGAAAAAAAATTATTGTATTAAAACCTTTTCCCTCTTAAAATGACGTTTAAATCATGTTTCTATCTTAATTAGAACAGGAAAAAAAATTTGTTTTGTTTTGTTTTGGTTTGTTTTCAAAATCTAGCTTTCAAACAGTGGTTGTCATGGAAATTACTTCCATTGAAATGTAAACACGCTTTTTTTGTGGCACGTTTTTTTTCTGAAATTAAAGGGGTCCGGTACACATATTTTTAAAAAAATTATTTATTGAGTAAAAATTTTGAATTTTTTTTGTGATGGTTAACTACATAATTTGTAAACAAAATCACTTCATAAAACTTCTCAAAATGTTTTTACAAAATTTTAAATTTAAAAATTTTTGAAAAAGTGCGGTAATTTAAAATTGTTATACTTCGAAATATTATTTGTCGAATTTCGATTCTTTTTCATTTAATTAAACATAAATATATAAGTTTTAATTTTCATTAAACATTTTTTTAAATATTAATTTTTTAAAAAATTAAAAATATTTAGATTAAAAATTACAAAAAAAAGATGTAATATATATTTAAAAAATCATATTTTTAAAAGTAAATTCTTTTTTCAAATTTGCTGAATAAAAATTAAATTAAAATAGTTGAGAAAGACATGTTCCAAGTTTGAACCATTTATCTTTAACGGTTCTTGACTTATAACAATTTAAAGACGAGAAATGGGGAAAAAACCCATCATGAGAATAAAGCACAAAATTTCCAGAATATTCCAGTATATGTAAATTGAGTTAATTTGAATGTTCTGTTAGGATATATAAGTTGCTGCACTCCAGTTGAGAGGCAGTCCTGCTCTGTACTATCATTCCGATAGCACTTCATTACTTCCAATAAAATTTCTATACTCTACGCCAGTGTATTTAACAACTGTCTTGTCAGTTTTCACGTGACAATATCAGCCTATGGGATCCATTTTGTTTTAGAAGTTAGGCTTAACAAGTTAAAGGTAAAGTTAAAAAAGATTATTTGCTACCTAAACCCAAATAATTTATTAGAAACAACGTAATATAGACACAAAGCAACTTTATTTCGATTTTTAGACGGCTGTAATAAACGGTTATGACAATTTCAAAACAGCTCGCCAACGTTTAAAAGTGTTCTCAGCATAAAATATCCTTTCATTGTAACGCATTTTCATTCTGATGATCATATTCATTAGAAAATTCTCTTTTCCGCCACCTTTCGAGTTATCATAGTGTTTCATTTAAATTCATAATAAGTATTCATTTTATATACTCAGAACTTGAAAATGTAAACATGAGAGTCATTCATTCACCGTGATTCATTCATCGTCGTTAATTTAAGAAAAATTGAATCGGAGAATCTTTTTTACAGTAAAACAATTTTTCATTATATTATTTTTTTAATATCTTTATTTATATTTTAACCATATAATACATATATTTTAACCGTATATTGGGATAATGACAAATTTAGTATTTTCGGAAAGTTGCAACCTCGACGCATGCATAGTGATATGTAAAACCCAGTACTTTGCTACGGAGTACATTCAAATTAAAAACAATGTCAATGTATGCAATTAATCCCAAAAATATATATATATATATATATAAAAATCGTAAAGGATTTTTTATAGACAAAATAATGTAGAAGAATTGGATAATATCCAATGGTCTGCCGCATTAGAAAGAAAAAAATATATACAGTGGCTCCCAAAAGTGTTCGTACACTTACGATTTTCAAATAAATAGGGGTCTATCCATTGATTAAAATGAATACAAAGGACCTTCAACCTGTTTCTTTTAAATCTTTAAATATTTCACTCTATATACAAAATGAGAATACTTAAAGACACTTTGAATTCCCAAATAATGAATTTCGTGGAAGAAAAAGACCCGTTTTTCAAAAAAATCTTCAAAGATGCTAGAATTTTTCAAAATGCTCCACGCGCATTCATTTTCTTTGAATTTCTTCCAAATTTCTCAGAATTGTAAATTGAAGTGTTTACCGTAAAACTGTGCAAAATTCTATGAAACCACAATTATTTTTCATCCTTAGAGACCATGAAATAAAGTAAAAACATAAAAAAATAACTGGAAGATTAAAAAAATAACTATTATTTATGGTTTTGGATTTATACAAACAAATCAATGCACAGTTATATTTATATATATCCGGTAAATTTATATTAAAAAAATTAATGTTTTTAAATGATTTAAAATTATCACCGAGCATTTGAAAAATGGCCAGCATTTTTGAATGAAAATTTGAAAACCAGGCACTATTCTGTCAATAATTCCTTATTTCGAATTCCAAGGGTCTTTAATGTAGTAAAATAGGATACAAATTATTATCAGTTTGTATATAGAATACAAAATTGATAATTAAAAAATTCGAGATTGAAGGTCCCTTGTCCCCTTAATAATAAGATATATATATATATATATATATATATATATATATATATATATATATATATATATATATATATCGTGCGAATATATATATCGAATTCTCTCTCTCTCACACACACACACATCTATATACAGTGGCTCCCAAAAGTGTTCGTGCACTTAGAATTTTCAATGAAATAGGGGTCTATCCATTAATTAAAATTAATAATTCAGAATGGGTATTTAATAATAAGATCTATAATCTATTCTTAACAAAAAAACATGAAATATTTTGAAAACATAGTAAAACTTTATTTTTAAGAAACCAGTAATCAAAAAGTAACAAAAACTTTATCTCACAAAAGTCATCGTACACTTGTAAAAAATCTTAGTACATACATATATTAGCAAATATAACATCTTAGTACACATATTAGTAAATATTCTAATTTTTCGTTAAATTAATATTTAGTAGGATATCCTTTAGCATCTACAACAGCTTTTAAACGTCTGGGAATAGATTGCTTTAGTTCTTTTGTAATTTTTGCATCAATGTCCATCCATTCTTCCATCATAATTGTTTTTAGTTCGCTTTTCGTGTGAATGTCGTGTTTTCGTACTCGAACCTCCAGTTCTCTCCAAATATATTCTGTTGGCATTAAATCTGGCGATTGAGGTGATGTTTTCAAAACTATTATAGAGACACCAGATGCAATTATAGAGACACCAGATGCGAACGTTGAGAGCCGTGTGCTTAGGATCGTTATCTTGATAAAAAAACAAAGTTGTTTCCAACACCCAAATTTTGAGCTGATAATTTTAAATTGTCTCTTAAAATATTTATATAAACAGCATGATTCATTATGCCATCAATAAATACCAAATTTCCTAGTCCTGATGCTGACATCCACCCACACACAAAGATACCTCCACCGGCATGCTTATCTGTTCTTACTAAGTTCCTACTAAGGCAAATAAGACATTATCCCAATAGGTTTGGGGTTTATTTATCATTGATAGTGCGAAGGGAAGCCTAAACTTTCTGTTTTTCTCACTCACAAATATTTTTCTATGGGCAGAACGCCCATGTAATCCAGCTGTTCTGAGAACTCGTCAAAAAATCTCAAGTGAAATTGAAGTATAAAATGTTGTATTGAATTCTGCAGAATATTTTACAGCAGTCAAACGTGAATTTTTCACAAATTTTCTAATTATAAATCTCTGATCACGTTTTGTTAACTTTGCCGGACGGCCTTTTCTAATCTTGTTTTCGATCCAATTTTCTTCTTTAAAGCGTTTTTTCACATACTGCACAATAGAATGGGATAAATTAAGTAATTTAGCAATATTCCGAACTGATTTACCACTACTATGATGAAAAATAATCAATTTCCGAATGCTGTTTGTTGTTTCTTTACGACTACGAGCCATTTTTAAATAATAAATAGAATATTACGGAGTAGGCAAGCAAACATTAAAGCCAAATGATAATTTAAATGCCACCACAATTCAAATTAAATATAAAGCGCCGGACGATAATTTTAATTATGAATTTATCCGAAAATATTTCAGTGTACGATGACTTTATTGAGATAAAGTTTTTGTTACTTTTTGATTACTGGTTTCTTAAAAATAAAGTTTTACTATGTTTTCAAAATATTTCATGTAGTTTTGTTAAAAATAGATTATAGATCTTATTATTAAATACCCATTCTGAAATATTCATTTTAATTAATGGATAGACCCCTATTTCATTGAAATTCGTAAGTGTACGAACACTTTTGGGAGCCACTGTATTTATTTTGCCAATTATGTATGTGACGATAAATTAATTTAAAGTATCAAAAAAAGAAACCATGTGATCAGCATTTAATAAATTAAGTTCTAAAAATTAATCGTTAAAAATTCACCAAAAATCAGAAATTAGATGTAAAGATTCGAAAAAGATTTCGTTTAAAAGGAATTTTTATGATCTTTCTCATGATATAAATTTTATCACCCTCCGATTATTATTTTAAATTTTAAATAATTAAAATGTGTATAATTTAAATAAAAGGAATTAGAGAAGCTCTTAAGTATACAAATAATATCGACTTTGCAGATGTAAATTGATAAAAATAAAAATTAACACGTCATTTTTGACGGACTAACCACTAGTTAGTATATATTTAGATATATTTTTATGCAGGTATGCCGAGCTGATAACCTGGTATGGTTTATCCGTAAAAATGTATGCATGGTTTGTGCAGTCCTTATTTTTCGACACCAGTATTTCCGAAGAGCCAATATTACTGTTATTTGCAAAAGGAGAGAGAGGCGAAAACTAACTAACATTTTTCAGGTATTATTTTAAAGATTTCAGCCCGTTTTCTATACTGCCGTCAAATCGACGATTTTCAGTCTTAGTAGGTATACAACACATTTTCTCCCCCTTTTAACTGTCGAATATAATTTTGTAAAGGTGTGTGCATATTTCACGTAAAATTAGAAGAAATCATAAAAATTCAGAAGCTCGACGACATAAATACAAAAACAGCGCTCAATAGTAGGTCCGAAATCATCAAAATCACGGCAGCCGTCTTTCTAGCGTTAAATATTTTAAATTTTTTTTTAAATTAGTATTTTAAAAAATGCTGAATCAAAATTAAAACTTATATATTTCTCTTAAGTGAAATTAAAATTTTGAAATTCGACAAAGAATATTTCAAATTATTACGATTTTGAATTGCCTCACTTTCTTAAAAGTTTTAAATTAAAATTTTTTTTAAAAACTTTATGGGACGTTTTATGATATGATTTTGATTAAAAATTATATGGTTAACCATCACACACACGAAAAAAAAATTTGAACTAAATATTTATTTTAAATGTGTCGCGGACCCACCTTAATGTTTAATACAGTAACTAACACACAAACACACACACACACACACACAGAAACAGACACACAGACACACACACACACATATATATATATATATATATATAAATATATAAATATGTATATCCATAATATACTTCTAGACATGCATACTGACACATAAATACGCACACACACACACAAAAGCACGCATAGACACACATAATTGAAAGGGATAACTGTTAAATTTTATTGGAGTAAGTTTTCAATCAAAAGTAAAACACGTCTTATTACCAAAATCTATATTCAAACAAAAAAAAAATAGTGCAGTTTCAAATCCGCAGGGCAATGTCGGAGGATTTGTTAAACACGATCAAGATTTTTTGCAGAAGTTATTTGCTTTATTTTTCTTTTTCCCTGTATTAAAAGAACGTTCCTCAGAGCAATGTGTGCGTTTCTCACGAGTCGAAACCCATGCCTTATTCGTTCTTTCGCTTGCTCCCTCGAAGCATTGATTCTTTTCATGAATTCGAAGAATTGAAAAGGCCAAGAATATCTGTAAAGTGTAATAGAAGTCTGATGGAATTCAATCAGTCTGGATCGCAAATCCTTTAATATTTCGTTATTTATCTAGAATTTTTTTTTTTGTATTTCGAAACCGTTATCTATCTATCTATCTATCTAACTATCTATCTATCTATTTATCTATCTATCTATCTATCTATCTATAGTAATGGACCGGACAGCAAGATGTAATAGTACAAGGGAAAGAATACATGCTTAATAAATATATATATATATATATATATATATATATATATATATATATATACATATCGTCCCAAATGAATTAACTTTAAACAAAACTAATGAAGATAATACAGGCCAACGATGAAAAAACTTCACGAATAAATTTGCCTTATTCTTGTGGTTTTTAGTGTGCTGAAACCGAATATGACAATAAAAAAGCCGTATCACCCACCATTTTTTCACATTTCAACACTCAATATTTAAAGAAATGACATTTTTAGCGAATTCAACGCCATAAGCTAACCCCAACTTACGGAGCTATTTCGCCACGGACATGCATAGGACTCATGCAGTTTTCGTTCGCACCTGCTCTAGGTCATGTGATCTGATTTGGGCAGCAGATACCGATTCGTCCCGAACTTTCTAGACTGCAAAACGGACGTTAAACAATGGCTAATCGTGGTTGTAAACACTTTCCTGACAGTTTTTGTTATATTTGTGGTGAGTTTGTGATTAAAAAACATCAAAGGAACTTTACATAGTTCGTTATAAAAGCGTACTTCACATACTTTGGATCTCACCTAGGTGATCAGGATTAGTCTTGGGTGCCGCATAAGGTATGCTCTTTGCGTGTTGAAGATCTTTAAGTTAGGGTCAAAATAGGAGAAATAAGCCTTTCGATTCGCTGTTCCAATGATATGGAAGAAGCCGAAAAAACCACTGCAATGATTGTTACTTTTGTAGCGTTGATGTTAATGGTTATAACTCAAAAAATAAGAAAGTAATAAGGTACCCTAATCTACCGTCTGCCATTTGGCCAGCAGGCCATGGTCCAGATCTTCCTCTCCCTAAACCACCAGAGGTTATTGATTATACGATCTTGTATATCTGTCTGATGCAGACGAAGAAGCTGATGGTGAGTTTCGATGTATAGAAACTTTAGAGCCTAAGTTGTTTATTCCAGCCGAACTAAATGATCTAGTTAGGGATTTGGATTTAACACAGTAGAAAGCTGCACTGCTTGGCTCCAGGCTCAAAGAAAAGAACTTGTTGGCAGGAAGAACGAACATTTATGTATATAGGAGAAGAGAGGAGAAATTTTCTCAATTTTTCAAACAAGATGACTTTGTATACTGCTCAGATATTGCTGGTTTGATGAATGATTTCGGAATTCAATATAAAAAGGAGGAATGAAGGTTGTTTATAGATTCGTCTAAAACTAGTTTGAAGGCTGTTCTATTTCACAATGGTAACAGTTATGCATCATTACCTGTTGCTCATTCTGTGCCTATGCAGGAAAGCTATGAAAACCTTAATATAGCTTTAAATAAAATAAACTATTCCGGTCATGGTTGGCTGATATGTGGCGATTTGAAAGTGTTATGAATGCTCCTTGGCCAGCAATGTGGCTTTACCAAATTCCCATGTTTCTTATGTGAATGGGACAGTCGGGCAAGGAATCAACAGTGGTGCAGAAAAATCTGGCCTGCAAGAAAATATTTAAGGTCTGGAGAGAAGAACATTCTGCGCAAGAACCTCGTGGAACCGGAAAACATTCTGCTGCAACCTCTACACTTAAAATTAGGCCTAATAAAACAGTTTGTGTAAGCCTCGCCCAAACATGGAGAATGTTTCGAGTATCTCTGCGATAAGTTTCCTCATCTATCAGAAGCAAAATTGAAAGAAGGCGTGTTTGTTGGGCCTGACATCTGAAAAAGGATGGTCGATACCAACTTTCAATCAAAAATGACTTTAAAAGAGAAGGAGGCTTAGGAATCATTCAAGTAGATTATGACCAAGTTCTTGGGCAACAAAAAGAACCCACATTACATTTCTATTGTAACCAACATGTTGAAAAAGTTAGGCTGTTTGTTGAGCCTCAAGGTTCACTTTTTGAACAGTCACCTGAATTTTTTCCCAGATAATTTGGGTGGTGACAGTGAGGAGCAAAGTAAGCGGTTTCATTAAGATATTAAATTGATGGAAAGACTGCATCAGGGCCGCTAGAATACCAATATGATGGGAGAATACTGTTGGTCACTTCACCGAGAAGCTGAGCACACGATTCACAGGTGCAAAAGCAATATGAAGAGCTTAAAGGAGAAGAGGGAAAGGAAATATAAGCCAATGCACACTTAAAACCTATGTAATAAAAAGGTATTTTCATGTTTATAGTTGAATAAATGTTTTGTTCATATTGTAACACTTATTTATTTTTATTTTCTATGGTATGTTCGGCTAATTTTCGAGTTTCCGGCGAAGTCACATTGTGACGAAACTGTGTGTGATAGAAAAAAACTGAGGTCAGATATGGATTCAGCACCAAAAATTACATAATAATAAGCTATTAACGTTAAAAAAGTTTTC